>JACAXG010000239.1:0-358121 GCA_018881555.1 Amblyornis subalaris
GAGCAGGAGAGGGTGAGTGAGCAGGTTTTTTGTTGGTGCCTGGCGTCTGGCCAGTGTCAAACCATGACAACCTCCCAGAATAATCTTCTTCATAACTTTACCAGGCACTGAAGTGAGACTGACAGGCCTGTAGTTCCCGTGTTCCTCTTTTTTGCCCTTCTTGAAAACTGGGACATTTGACATCTTCCAGCCAGCTGAGACCTCTCCAGATTCCCAAGACTGCTCCTTTCAGGTGGGGTCTCAGAAGACCAGAGTAGAGAGGAAGAATCACTTCTTTCGACCTACTGGCCACTCACCTTTTGATGCAGCCCAGGATTTTGTTGGCTTTCTGGGCTGCAAGCCCATACTGCTGATTCACGTTGAGGTTTTCACCAACCCTCACCCCAAGTTTTTATCCACAGGGAGAAAGTTTTTATTATGCCTTTATTATGCCATGTAGCTCATTTTTATTCAAGAGAGATTTCAATTTTTTGTATTTTCAATATAAAATTCTAAACATTTTCTACTAACATCTGTACCAAATACTTAATCTATGACATTTCAGTCTGAATTTTAGTTTATTCATAATTCTATTTATCATTTAATAGTTAAAGTAGACAGTTTGATCCTAACAAATATTTGTTCCAGATTGCAACTGAATTTAAAGTTCACAACGATCTTGTTAAAAAGAGGAACACATCCCCAAGGTTGTTCAAATTTAAACAATAAAGTGTACATTGTCATGAAATTATTGTGTTTGTGCATGTGTTTTCTGTCAAGGTTAAAGTTTCATCTTAGCTTCTCTTTGTGATTGCATTATTTTATTCTATTAACTGAATATTTTGGTAACTGAAAGAACCCTAAAACCTGAATGGCACTCAGTGCTGCGTAGAAACAATACAAACCACAGAAATTTGATAAATACATGTCCTAAAATCTACCTTTCTTGGTAAGTAGCAAAGTCAAGGTTGATTAGTATTGAACACAGCATAAGATGTATTTGTTTGGTCAAGCTTTCAACTGACCTCTAGCTACATTAAAGTCTACAGTGAAGGCATAGTCCAAAGTTGGTGGAAACCTTTCCAACTTCTTAAATAAATATAAGTAGTTCTGGTTTTTAAGCTTTTGATACAATAGCTCAAAGGTAAACAACTTTATTATATGAATGGATTTAATATCTGAATATGAGAATGCTAGGTATTAATCCTAATTCAGCCTTACTAAAAGTCTACAAATACCACAAATATAAACCATTTCCTTCAAAAAGGTTTCTCTGGAATCAAGCATTACAGCAATCAAAATAAATATCTAATTCTAATTACATCACAGAAATATATCAAAACAAGGCTTCAGCTGACCAATATAAGTTAACATAATTTTGCCAGTTTTAAGAAAAGTGTATAGATACTTACATTTCAAAAATCAAAATATTTGACAACTTATTTTCTTGCAAGAGCACAGCAAAGCCACTGGAGCGGATGTATACTGCATTAAGCAACATACACAAATTGAAAGAATACCAGAAAATTTAAAATACCTAAAACTTTAGATTCACAATAGAAACCAGAATACTGATGTAATTCCAGAGAAGTTAACTTCTAGAAATGAAAACAGAAGACCATATTTTCTTCATAAGATCTTTATTTTACATACTGAAGAAAATTCCCGTAACTCTGAAAATCATAAAAGTAGAGCTGAGGCAGCTATCAAACCAACCCAAAAGATCCTAGATCTGATTTTATGATAGGAAGTCTGATGATTATTACTAGATCGTAGCTGAGTTATTGGCAAAGTGCAGGCAATAACTGACTAATTTTCATAGAAAGCTTAATCTATATGACAAAAAATTAGAAATGACACATCAACTAATAAGAATGTAAGCTAACTACTAACTATGAAAGCAGATGTAAAARCTCAAGACTTTAAGAATTTTTTAAAAAAACTCATGTTTTGTTTGTAAATTCTACCTGCATTTTGTTGGAGAATTAGAAAAACTGAGTCTGAATTAAGCCAGAAACAGGAGCAGTATTCTTCTGTACAGTATTAAAAAGTACATTATTATTTATATCTCCTTTCTGTGCTATCCAGTGAAACACAAGGCAAATGAAAATTTAGACAACTAATCTAAAACCCTGGAAATAAAGAATCTCTTGTTTCACATAGTTTTTTCGTTTGTTGCATGCCCTTGAAAATCAGTAATATTGACAGATTTAAGTGTTTTGTACTACACAAATTTTCTTTCTTTGCTCAGTAAGCTTTAATTCAGAAAATAATAGTGATGCTAATGAAACATTCACCACAATCWCCATGTCTTTCAGTATGCCTCCATTAACAGCACTTGGAAGAAAAGAAAGGCTCATTTGCAAGCACCTCCATTTTTGGATATTTAAGAACACAAGTTACTTTTTTTTTTTTAAAGCAAAAAGTAGTCTCTTAAATGTTGGAATGACACTGAGAGAAAACTACTTCTTGTATAATACCTGAAGTCCAACCTTGTTTTTCAACACATTACTCTCTCTAGCATTGCTGAGCCTACAAATAAAATCCTTCTTTTCAAAGCAGGTCAGTGATGAGAGGGCATCATTAATGGATGAATAGGAAAATAGTTTGTAATATGATGAACTCATTTATTGCTTTGTGCAGTTTTATGTATTATGCTTTAGTATTTTATGTCTTCATTCTATATGAAGACTGACAGGTTTCAAGATTTCTTATCTAAACTATATGTATGACTTTATGTATTTCTTTTGTTGTGTTCAGGCAGAAAACCCCTTAAAATTAGGTCTCCTTTTTCTTCTAGCTAGTTTCTAATAAGCTTTTCCCCAATAGTTTGAGATGTTCCAACACTTCAATAGCTATCTATGAATAGATAGGTGATAGGAAACTTCATTTGACTATTTAATTCATTGCATTATGTAGAAAATTATCAGCATAAAAAATATCTGCCCATCCCCAAAACAGGATCATTTCTGTCTCTATTCTCTCAGTTAACAGTGTTATCTCTCCAGCCCACCAGCTAATACCGTAACTCTCCATCTCTCCTGAATCCATACACTGTTGACAAGAAAAATTACCTTCTCTGCATGCTTGATTGATTTTTTTGGTTATGTTTTATTTAAAAACTTTGCAAACTATGCTGAAATTGTACTAAACAGAAAGCATAGATGGGTTTTGTCAACGGCTCATGAGTCTGTAGTGATATTAGCCTCCCACAAAAAGTAGACACCACAAAAATTTACCTAGAACTCTTTAGTTATGCCTCTTTAAGAAATTGGTGGAAGATATTTTGTTGAATAAGGAGAAAGTATGCAATACCAAATGCCACTTTCTTTCTTAAATTCCTATTATTATCTTCCAGGTGTACTTCCAAAAGTATAAAACACAGTTTGTTTTAAAATCAGGAATCAGTCTTGGTTTAAAATCAGGAATCAGACAAAGTATTTGTGACTCAAAGGTTGTAATTTACTTCTGTAAACTTGGACTCTGAATAAGTAGGGAAATTGGATTCATGTGTATGTGGTAGACATTATTAGTTTAAGCAAATGGATGAATATATCACACATATGGCTTTTACAATCACTCTTCTGTGTTATGCCACAGTAGAAAAGCAAGTGCAGAACATGGTTTTTCTTATTACACACATTTATGACAAAAACAGTAAGTTCTTCAGCCTTGTGCTACTTTTCACATTTGTTCATATTCTTTCCACTTGCTGCACATAAAGACCTTTTGTTTTTTCAATTCTTCTATTTCATAGTTAAAGATTAAATATAAATCTTTATAAATTTTTATTTTTAAAAGACCTTATTTTGATGATGCAAGCTGGCTAAATGCAGAAATTATACCTTTCCACCAAAGGAGAGGGTGGCATACATTTCCAAATGCCCAGATCAGCTGAATAAACTTAAATTTCCGGAATTCTTCCAATCTACCTGGTTTTCTCAGGCACTAATATCTTGAGGCAGGCACATATCTACTTCTAAAAATTTCTCTAAAATATTTTATCTTTACCTGTTATTTTTGTAATATGTTCTTCTATTTAAAGTGGCCTTTTAACATGAAACATATTTATGACTAAGGGAGGAACGTTCACTATTTTTCTTAGCAAAGACCTGGATTACTTTTCTTTGTTCTGCTGTCCTAAGGGTCTCACCTTGAAAGGTCTTTGAGGCCTGCCTTGACTTTCATGACATGTTTCTTCATTGTCTGATGCTGGTCCAAAGCTCTTGACTGTACAAATAAAAACTAATGATAAAACCTACTCTCAGAAAAAGTAGCACACTCTCAGAGAAATTAAGATTAAAAACCAAACACAATGCTTCCCTCATGAGCCCAGCTCCATCCAAAGTCCTAATTTAACATGGAATTATTCTAAATCTGTACCACTTTCTCAGAGTTTGAGATAATAAAGTAAGGAAAATACATGTAAAATTCAGTTCCTGGGTCAATTTAAAAAATATTCTGTAACACAGGTTCCTAGCTGCTTTCTTGTTCCGAACTGCCTGCTCCTGGTCCCTGCTAGGAAAAATTAAGACACCTCTCTAGGGTTCAGCTAATCTACACATAATCAGTCCTGTGACGCATAAACAAAAGCTGCGCTTTGCATAGATATGAATTGTCATTTGACAGGAAATTTATTCTGGGTGAAATGCTTTGCATTTTGCAACTGCAGATATGCCAAATCTTTTAAGTGTAAAGCTCTACAGCAGAAAATGACCTTATGAGGCTTTCTATTCAAAGCTGTATGACATCCTGTATGAGTTCAGGAACATGCAGATGGCAGCTGCAAAAAGACAGCTGATTGTAAAGCTCTTCAAGATTACCATGAAGAACAAATATACAGTCCATTTATTTCTAAAAAGTTTAAGTGCATTTTCAATTTATTGAAATGCCTTTTTTATTGTGCCTCAAATAGCAGTGCTATTCCAAGTAAAATATCCTGTCAGGATGCAGAGTAAAATGCCGAAATAATATGTACTGACATTCTAACTTCAATGTGTAAAGAAAATATGTGACAATCATAGTTGTGAACATCATTATTTTACAGCTACCACTGCTTTGCCATGATGAAAGTAATGATTTTCCTTAGGAGTTGCTGTTGGTGGTTAACTGCTGTCCCCTTGCACAAGCRAGAGAAGGTTGGATTAATCCAGGAGAAAAGAGGAATATGCACTTTGTAAACCCAAGCTATTTACCAGTGTAAGACTCTTGAGGCATTTTTTTAATATGAATTTTTAATATTAATTTCTTCTTAGATTACAATTCAAACTACTTCTTCAAGTCAATTCAGGATTTTGTATAAAAATTTCATGCATTTTCTAGTATGTATTTGAAATGGAAGGAGTGTTCATCTCCTGGTTATTTTAAAGTGAATATGAAAGAATTTTCATAGCAAATGGATTTTAAAATTGTTACCACAATTTTTTATTCTGGAAACCTCCTTTTAAAGGTACTTTACTGCATGCATGAACTGATCAACCTCAGGATCAAATTCTAAATGAAAACTCAACAACTTTTCTTGTTGGTAAGGTTTAGAATTAAAGAAGTGAATAATGGGAGCACTATAAGAATATTTTTATTTTTCATAATGTAGCCTATTAGTGATAACTTTATTCTCAGCATATTTTTCTTAATGAGTTTTTGTTTTGGTTTGGGTTTTTTTTGACAGTTCGATGCTATAAAGCCTACTTGGAGATAACAGTTCATAAAAAATTCTTTCTTGTCTTGAAATTTTTTTGAAAAAACAGTGTCAACATGGCTTAAACCAAGGATACAAAAGAAAACGACCCTCTTCCTCTACACACATATTCGGAGATTACATAGGGAAAAACAACAAAAAAACCCGTGACGGGGGGAATAAAAAAGGAACTTCAGGGAAGTCAACCATTTCCTGCCATTGTCTAAAAAATGCAAAACTGAGGCAGAGATTAAGACAATTCATTTAGAAGATTCTACATCACAAAATCATTACTTTTCATTAATCTTAGTTAGATTGTTAGAACAGCAGCCTTTTGAAGACAGAATCTCAGTAAAGAGAAAAAGACTACTCTTTAGGTGAAATAAGTATGTTACAAATTTCCCATTTCAAACATGCTAACAATTGCTGATAGAAAAGTTTTAAATAATACATACACTTTGTGAGGACATTATAATGTCTATGTGTACTCATAAAATTCACAAATAAAAAAATCAATGAATTTTTTTAATAAATTTGTTACATTCTTCAGATAATGTGTATTGATAACTTTGACGAAAAATTATAATGTATTCAAATATAGAAAAAATACTAAACAAAACAATGAGAAATTCAGAAAACCAGGTCAAGAGTTCACAGTAGTCTGAGCAAAAATGCATTTTTCATCACATYGTAACATCATATATCAACCTCTGGATACAAATAGTTTTGAAAAATTTCTGAGTTCTTGTATTCTCACTGTACTAGCATTTATTTTGAGTTGTGAATTGACAAATCCAAAATACATAATAGGTTTTGCTCATATAATAGCTCAATTAGAAAAGGAGATATATTGGTGATGTTTTGGTTGTTTTTTTTTTTATATTATGAAACCACTCATTGCAGGTTTGATTTGAGGATTTTTAATTGGACATTTTTGCTTTCCTGGCCATTTAATAACAAAACATTGCATGGTTTCATAATGATAAAGTACTTTCAGATTTTTCRTCACATTTGAGGCTTTAAGAATAACTTTTATTTAATTTGTTATTTCTTATGCATTCAGCATAAGGAATGAGGGTCTCTGAAGGACACTCTGAAGTGTTCCATTTTTAAAATTATTTATTTTTTTCCATTGCTGTTTGCTACGTTTCCTGAATTTACTTGGCATTGATTCATGAAAGAGCTTTTAAAAATCTTAGAACCATGGATTTAGATGCTTTTCAAACTGCAGTTTTAGCAAAAGAAGCAATGGGCCATATCTAAATAAAACACTTGGGGCCTTCTCTCTGAAATCAATCATCTAGGATCCATTTCAGTTCATGCAGAGTCAGACCTGTCAGAAGGATATTGAAATCTAACAGCTCACTGATCAGCAACAGAAAAACAAGGAAAACAGATTTAGCTTTTCAGCCCCACTCCCAGAGGGACATCCATGCCTACAAAGAGAACAACTCGTTGATACAGGTGGGTAATTTTCCTTGGAGTAGAAACGTTTTTTGGGGGGAAAATGCAGAAACACAGGAGCAGRAAGAGGACAGATTTTCAGTATTACCTTGTGAGTTGGACAGAGCTGTGCATCTAACGACCCATACAGCAGTATCCTGCTTCTGGTTCTTCTTCATTCCCTCTCCTGAGTTCATTCTGTCCTGGGCAAAGTGTTGGATATTCAGCTCTAAAAGAGCCTACAGTGGCATAGCAAAGCAGAAGTTGTGATAAGGATGGTAAGATGTGATTTATACAGCTAAAACGAAATCTAATTAGACCGGGCCCRATTTGGACTTTACCTATATTAGCAAAAAATATTGAGTAAAAGTGAATGTACAAAGTTGGCACTGGAGGCACAACACCTATACTATGTACTATGTATTTTAAGATGGTTACTTTAGATCAGCTCTGGTTTAATCCCGTAGATTGGATGGTCACCAGTATCTCATAGTGAAAGTGTTTATTAAGAGACAATGACATGTTTTTATTGCCCCTTACTTTATCTTCTACCACTATCAAAAATTTATCCCAGAAAAGATGTAGCTCTTTGAGTTCCATTCAAGCAGTTGCATGCTGTTCTTAGACCACCCCTTAGCATCTCTTATTCAAAAGAAATAAGCCCTCCTTGTAGGTCATCTGCTCAAGGCCCCTGACCAGCACAGTTGTAACCCATTGGATCCACTCCAGTTTATTAACACTCCTCTCAAAATGGACACAAGTATCCTAGATGCAACTTTATTAGCACAGGGTAGGTAATAACTTTGTTGAGTTCTCCTGATCATGTTTCTCCTAAAGGAAGTCCAGTGTGTGGTTTGAAATGTGGACTCTAGTACAGCATCCAGAGTTCCACTCTTGAAAAACTTCGTAAGTTTTATGCTTGCTTAATTGAGTTTATCAAGGTCCCTCAGAACTGCAGATCATTTTTTCATTGTGTCTATTAGTCATTTTGGTCTATTGTTTCTGCAGATTTACTATGAGTGCTCTCTGTCATCCTCCACATGACCGATGATAATGGACAGGATGGGTCCCAGTGTCTCCCTGATACTATTACAGTCACCAACAGGACAAAAGCTCATTGATTCCACACTTTGAGCTTAGCAATCCATCCATTTTTCATCACCCAAACCAGTGCTCTGTTCAAACCCTCAGCTCCCAAATGAGAATGCAGTGAGAGTTGGTTTCACAAGACCTACCAACATTCAGCAGTGTCACAGTCACCGCTCTCCTGTCATCCATAAAGACAGCAATTTCTTTGCAGAAGGCAAGAAGACTGGATAAGCATCATTCTTGAAAAATTCATATTGACTGCTCCTGATTTCTGTCCTGTTTTTTACATCTAAAGAAACAGATTGATTCCGTTACTCCAAGATCTGTCTAGGGACAGAGGTGAGGCTTATTGGTCACAATTTCCCTTCTTGCTCTTCCCTTCTTTGCTTAAAGAAATATGAATTGCATTAACTTTTTTCTGGTTGTCATGGACCCCTCCCAGAAATTTGAGGTTTTCCACACACGAGAATGCTTTGCTTCAGTTGTCTCTGTTTTCATTAAAACTTAAACAGCTTTTTCTCTCCATAGCAACTTCCCAGGGATTCTGATTAGATGAAATTAGCTGATGTCTGCTCTTCTAAAACCTTTTTCTAGCATTTCAAAACTCATATATAAAAATCTACAGAGTTCTCTTTTTTACTAGCTGACAGATAGAAGYTGGGAGGTTGCCAAGCAGAAGGGACGTGGAAACTGTACTTTCTGTAATGTAGTCAACAGTCCTTAATCAGGCCCAGAACCCTCAGGGCTCTAAGGTAATTCATTCCACTCAGCTAAATGGAAAATTATTAAAATAACATCACATACTTTTATAATGTCTTCTCTCCAGGGTTCTCAAAGTGCTTTGTAATAATTAATTAATTARCTAAGCCTTGTAACATGACTTTGGCATAAAATTCTACTGTACTCCAATCTATAAATGAATCTGTTCATAATGAATATGTAAGTCAGCTGAAAAAAGGTGGTGTGTCTGTAAGCTTGCCTATTCTTTCAGTTAAAGTAAATGTCTAAGAAAAATGAGACTAATTGCTTTCTGTGATGACAGCCTTTCTTCATCACCCAGAGACTAGAGCCTTAACTTAAGCAACTGCTTTATATCCAAAAAGAAATCCAGTGCTAAATAYCCATTAATTCAAAATGTAACCACATATTGTAGTAGAGGGACCCTTCAATAAACTCAGTGGTAAAGGATAGAAAACAAAGGGGGATGAGGTTGTGTTGGGTTTTTTTTTTARGTATTATTTATAGTTATGATGTAAACTCCCAATGGGAAATAAATTTTGAATTCTTTTTATAAATTTGAAAGCAGCAAGAGTAATAAGCAGATAATTCTGGCACTCAGCTAGGAATTGGAACACACAGATTCTGGGAACTAGTCTTCCAGGCTGGAGCAGAATCCTGAGACACAGTCCTCTACATCTGTCATTAAATAATATGTTGGCTTTTTTTCAGTAACTATTTCAGTTCTGACTGCTATATTAAAAATAGTATTTGATGAAAAGTTCCTGATATATCTACAAAACTCACAGATGTGAAAAATCASGAAAAACTAATGTTGGCTATGAAATTAGGCCTTTCCCCATGATACAAGTCAAGGGTTTATCTATAAAATACAAAATCTGCTTTTCTAAAAAAAAAAGTATTTTTTATGTATATCTATACAATCCACATTTTGCATTAGGTTCCAAGATTTCATAAGCTGACTGATTTCTCCAGCAGATATCTGCTCCAGTGACATGGGATACTGTAATATCTAGACATACAGAAGAATTGGATAAAGGATAAATATGAATGAACCTTTTTAATGCACACARTTTAATTGCAGAATAGTTAGTTCCACTGAACACATGAA
This sequence comes from Amblyornis subalaris, assembly GCA_018881555.1. Taxonomy (NCBI): domain Eukaryota; kingdom Metazoa; phylum Chordata; class Aves; order Passeriformes; family Ptilonorhynchidae; genus Amblyornis; species Amblyornis subalaris. The sequence continues at coordinate 10,038 of JACAXG010000239.1, forward strand.
CAAAATCAGAGAAGATACCATATTTTCAAATTAATGTAGCATTAAGTCTAGTATTACCATATAGATAAACTTCATTTTCATTGGTATGGTTTCATCATGCCAGACATGACCTTAGTTGAGATAAACAAACTCAGAGATTGACTTTTTACTCTATTTCAAGTTTTGTGTTTTAGAGCAGAACCTTAGCTAATTTTAATACTAATTTACCAATGTTTCTTTTAGKTTGTCTTTTGCAAGAACAAGCTCCAGGGAGTCAAGATGTTTCTAAGGTAATATTAAAGAATTGTTCAACACAAAACCCTTATGGTTTGAATGGACTGAAAACCCAAACTATTCTACAATTCTACAAAAAAGGGTAACCTATTGATGAGGTCTTCTTGTTCCAGCTGCAGGAGGCATCCGCTCATAGGCTCTTGTCATGCTGGGGGACTTCAGCCACCCAGACATTTGCATGACGAGCTGTAGGTAATCCAAGACACTCCTGGAATGCATGAAGGATAACTTCTTGAGCTAAGCAATAGACAGCCCTACCAGAGGGGGTGTGTTACTAGGTCTGATGGTCACCAACATAAGCAAGCTAATTATGGACATCAAGACTGGAGGCAGCCTGGGCTACAGGGATYATGTATTGGTCAAGTTTGCAGTCCTGAGGAAAGTGGGTCAGGTATGGAGTAAAGTCAGGCCCCTGAACTTTAGGAAAGCAAACTCCCAGCTCCTCAGGGAAAYAGTCRGTGGGATCCCCTGGGAGACTGCCCTCAGGGACAAGGGAGCACAATAGAGCTGGAAGATCTTTAAGGAGGTCTTTCATAGAACATAACAGCTAGTGATTTCTAGGAGAAAGAAACTGGGCAAGGAAGGCAAGAGRCAGACATGGCTGAGTAGGAAACTGCTGGTCAAACTAAAGGGAAAGAAACAAACGCACAGACAGTGGAAACTAGGACAGGTAACCTGGGAAGAGTATATGGATGAAGCTATGTTGTGTAGGCATGGGGTAAGGAAGGCCAAGGCATAGCTGGAAYTGAATCTGGCAAGGGACRCAAAGAACAACAGGAAGGGCTTATACAGGTACGTTAACCAGAAAAGGAAGGTCAAATACATTGTATCCCTCCAGATAAACAATGCTGGAAAACTGATAACAATGGATGAGAAGAAGGCTAATGTACTCAACAGTGGTTTTGCTTCAGCTTTCAAAGGCAACCTCTCTTCCCACACCTCTCAAGTGGATGCACAGCAAGATGGAGACTGGGTATGTTGGTTTTGCAGGGCCTGGTTTTTGGTAGCAGGGGGGCCATAGRGGTGGCTTCTGTGAGAAGCCGCTGGAAGCTTCCACCATGTCCAGCAGAGCCAATCCCTGATGGCTCTGATGATGGATGTGCTGCTGGCCAAGGCTGGGCCAATTAGAGATGATGGCTATGCCTCTGTGATAATATATTTAAGAAGAAATCATAACAAAGTTTGTGTCACAGTTGTAATTGTTCCAGCTAGAGAAGAGTAGGAGTGAGAACAAGTGAGAGAAGCAACAATGGAGGCACCAAGGTCAGTGCAGAAGGAGGGGGATGAGGTGCTCCAGGCGCCGGAGCCAAGATGTCCCTGCAGCCCATGGTGAGGACCATGGTGGGGCAGGTTGCCCTCCTGCAGCCCATGGGGGTTCACGGAGGATGCAGAGATCCACTCGCAGCCCATGGGGGAGGTGCCCCTGCCGGAGCGAGTGGATACCAGGACACTGTGATCCAGAGGAAGCCCCAGTGGAGAGAGAGGCCTTGCTTCCAGGCTGGAGCAGCCATCCTTGGAGGACTGCACCCCGTGGAAGAGTGACCCACACTGCAGCAGCTTTGGGAGGACTGTCYGCCCGTGGGATGGACTCACCTTGCAGCAGTTTTGGGAGTGCTGCTGCTCATGAGAYTGGACCCACACTGGGGAAGTTCACAGAGAACTATCTCTTGTGGGAGGGACCCCATGGCGCAGCAGGGAAACGACTCCTCTCCCTGAGCAGTGGAAAGAAGATCTTGGGTGATAAACTGACCAAAATCCCCACCCCGTCTCTCTGCACCGTCAGTGGGAAGGAGGGAGGKGTTGGGGTATTCTTAAGGGCTTATTTTACTTCTCATTCTCTTAYTCTGATCTTGTTAGTAATAMATTCACTTTATATCATTAAGTTGAGCTTGTTTTGCCCTTGAAGTGTTTTCTCTCAGTTCTTAACTCACTAACCCTTTGTTAAATTTCTCTCTCCTCTGTCCAGTTGCAGAGCAGAGGAGAGTGAGTGAGCAGGCTTTTCGTGGGTAGCTGGCATTTGGCCAGTGTCAAACCACAACACTGGGGAACAAAGTCCTTCCCACTGTAAGTAAAGATCAGGTTTGTGATCACCTGAGCATGGATAGATAAGTCTATAGAACCTGATGAGATGCATCCCAGAGTCCTGAGGGAATTGGCTGATATCATTGCCAGGACACTCTCCATGACATTGGAAAAGTTATGGCAGTCAAGTGAAGTCCCAGGTGTCTGGAAAAAGGGAATCATTGTGGGACCACGACCCCCAAAAGATTACCACATAAGGAATGAGACTGATCTATAAGCCRTATAAGGACTGAAGGTGTGTGATTGGCTGGCTGACCAAAAGATTACCATATAAGGAATGGAACAGGTGGTCGAAGGAAGGTTATATAAACCACATGTTCTCTCAGTAAAGTTGATTTTGTTMGTGTACAACGTTRTCCATGTGTGGATTTACTTGAGCCGGGCAGGGTCCATGTTAGGAATCGCYGACAATTGAACCCATCCCTTAAAAGGGTAGAATGGAGGACTGTGGGAACTACCGACCTGYCAGCCTCACCTCTGCTGCCTGGGAAGATCATGGAACAGATACTTCTAGAAGTTATGCTAAGGCACATTGAGAACAGGGAAGTGATTAGAAACAGCCAGCACGACTTCAGCAAGAGCAAGTCCTACCTGACCAACCCTGTGGCCTTCTAGGATGGACTGACTGCATCAGTGGACAAGAGAAGGGCTACAGATGTCATTTATCTGGACTTTTATAAAGGCTTTGACAGGGTACTCCACAACATCCTACTCTCTAAGTTGGAGAAAGATGTATTTGATGAGTGGGCTGTTAGATGGATAAAAATGTGGTTGAACAGTCACATCCAAGGGGTAGTGGTCAATGGGTAAGTCCCGACTTATATCAGTGATACATGGTGTCCCATAGCCATCAGTATTGGAACCAGTGTTATTTAATATCTTCCTTAATGACATGGAGGAAGGGATCATGATTATTCCAGCTGTTATATTTTTGTTATGCTCACTCTGTCATCTGGGCATTCAGCTCATTCTACTTAACTCGTATGAAGATATTTTTAAAAATATAGTGCAGAACACTTTATATAACTATACCGTTTAAAATGCTTTTATGAACAATATCTGCACACAGTATTGTATTGACTCCAAAGTAACAGAAATGATACATAGAATAGTACTTTATCTGGCAATTAACTAGCTAACCCATACACAGAACAGCTATATTAAAAGGCAATTAAAATAAATTTGCATATATTRAAAAGCAAATGAAAGCAAATGGGTGTTTCTACTGAAAGAGAAAGAAAGTAAAAGCAACTGCAAAATGGAAAGATCAGTGAATCAGAGTCTCCTTGTACAAAAATCTAGTGTGAGTTTTAGGAAGTATTTTATTTTGTATTCTGCTTTCTAACTTTTAATGCTACTTCTTACTCATTTTGTTGTTGTTAAATTTTAGAGTGTTTTTTTTTTTGCAGAAGGACTACATTGTCAAACTAATTTTCTGTATTTCCCAATATACATAGGATTTTAATCCCCTATTTGTGTCCTTTTTACATTTCAAATGTAGGAACTATTCCAGGCTGTTTTTCAAAGGCTTCTGGTTTTAGCAAGCAGAGGTTTTGATGTGGCCCTTATCTAAACTATTGTTGACAATGTAATATCTCTATTTTTCTAGCATGAATGAGCTCTCATTACTGGTGTTTTTCTACAGACTTGCACATTTTTTTTTCTTAAGARGGTTGCAATGACATATATTAAGTGTGTGGCTGGTGCTACTGTTGTSTATAAGCAAATGTCAGAAAAGTGTCATTTAATGGACAAGATTAAAATAAGAGCATTTTTCGAAATTTATAAAAAAATTACTTTTTATACATGTTATTTAAGTACCTATTTTGAAGTAAAAATAGCTACATACATAAATATTAAGGAAATAATTGATTTATTAACATAACATAAGGAACATTTAAATTTTCATAGTTACATTTCAAGGGAAATATGTGCCACGTGACTATCACTTATTTGCACAGATTTCCCTTCTGAGAAAAATCATAGTCTGTGTTCGTATTTTTTTCCTGGAATAAAGAAGATGCAAATAGAAACAAAGGTGTGGAGAACATAGGAAGAGAATTAGTGAAAAATTCTAGTGTATGAAGTACAAAACAYGTTCTCTAGTGGCAATTCCAGCACCTTGAAAATTGCTAAAAACCAGGTCCAACCCACAGTTAGAGGCAATGACATGGGTTAGTAGAGAATACATGAATAAAGGTAGTGCTTAATGCAAAACCAGCAGCAAGTAAAATCAGGCAGTTAGCTTTAAGTGACTAGCGGGAGGTAAATAAGAGGAGAGGAGAGCTGATCATGCAAAAGACAGAAGGACATAATTAAATAATAAGTCAAGGTATTGTGGACTGGCTTTCACATCTCTGATTTTAGCTAGAATAAATTGCTTCATGCATCTCACCACCTGCCATATGTGGGATCAATTCATATTATTCACCTCCACTGTGCCTGCAAAGGAATATGTGTGGAAACTTGGGAAGGGGAAAAGCCACATGATCTTGGAACAGTTTTTGAAAGAGGTTATCAACATGTTACCAGAAAATGCAGATGACTGGATTCAAAGTTCAGAAAGTTTCTTGCATTCCTCTGCTCATCGCAATATGAGAAGTGAGACTGACTACAGTGAGACCAAAGATGTCTCTAGAACAGTCTAGATGTCTTTACAACATCATACCTACAAGGGTGGATGAAAACATATATCTAAAGAAAAACCTAAACATGAGGTAATTATGGAGTGATACTTTTCCAAATACTCTCACACATGGGTTTGTGCCTCAGGGACTTAATGAATCACACATCATTTCGATAGCAATTCATAGGGAATTTTTTTTTTCTTTTCCTAGGAGCTTACAATACTGCCTAAACTCTGTAAGCTTTTATCATGCATCACAGCCTGTGTGGGGAACTTCCATTTTTAACAAAGGGAGTAAATATATTGCATGATGTGTGCTCCACAAACATCAATGGCAATAAAGTTTCTCATGTGCAGCTCCACAAACATCATACAGTGGGCACCAAGGTGCTGGAAACCAAACCTGTCATAACATTTCCATGGTCACAATTTACAGATGCAGAAATATGTTTGAAGGACTTTCAGTGSTCAAAATGAGAGGACTCACCAATAAAAGACATAGTGTCTGACAAAGTGTAACAGAATATACAACTTGCATCCTAGGATCATACAAACAAGACCATAAAACTGCATTTGTAGATGCGTTACAGATGGATAACCTGATGTCAAGGAACAAAGTTCTATTCTCATATTAGTATATCACAGCACAAAAAAAAACCAAACCAAAACCAACCAGTCCATCTTCAGATCTACAAGAAAACTAAGATTCAAAGTTAAGCTGAGTTCCTTATCCAAAACCCAATCTACTTTTAAAGTGAACCCAAATCCATTCTATTTTTAACAAGGTGAATAAGTCATCAATGGATTTCAGATTGACCTAACTTCTGCAGGAATACTGACATCTTCGGCAACAAAAATGGGGTCTGGGATTAAAGTATATCTAAATATTTGGCAGGAAACTTCTAGCAAGGGTTAGAGCAGAAGTCAGAAGAAATATGTAATTCACTGCTGTGTATGGCAAGTCAGGAGCATTTAAGATATACAGGAGACTATCAACTGTATTGCTGACTCTGTGACAACAAGAATTGGATGGAACACTTTTTATGAATGTGATGAGTGCTTTACCAGAGCAGAATAATTCCACAAAAAGATTGCAATTTCAACAGTGTTTCAAATGCAAAAGTTTTCTTTAGTCCACGGTGGAGACTCCTGTAAATTTCAGAAAGAAATCAGAGGACAAGGAGGAAGTAGCCTCAAAATTTACTATTTTCAGTGAAAGCTTCTAACATAGTACATTGAAAATTATTTGGGAAGTTTTTATTTCAGTTCAAGGGAGTAAGGAAATACATTTTGAAACCTCACAAGTTAGTATAACATTCAGTTGTTTTCTGGATGGATCTAATGACAAAGACACTTAAAAACTAAAGTATATATGAACTATGGATAAAAATAGACAATGCATCCGTACCTAATAATTCTATGTGAACCAAATGAGTTTCCTGCCAGAGTGGTAAGAGACTRAATGAATGTGGTTAACGGAAGCTAATCAAGAGAAACCAAAATCTTGTAAAAGGCTGTTCATATCTTTCCTTAATTAATGCGGTATTTTCTCAATGAAAATGTTAGAGAGAGGGAACAGCATTGGGTGTGTCTAATTAAAAAAAACCATACTATGTGCCAAAAGAGAATCCCAGGAGACTTGTACTCTCAGAATTAATTTATTTACTACAGCCTGTGGTCCATTTTACTGTGCCTGACTCTTTTTTGACCAGATTCTGATTTTGGGGATTAGATATTATTTTGCTGTGTGCTGTTTTTTTGTTATGTGTTGTTTTGCATTTAATCTTGCCTACTTTGGAAGGCTGTTTTTGAAACCCTGTCAGACTTTACCTTATTTGTCATCTTCTATTGTCTCTCCTCAGACTTGACTTCACCAACTTTTCTTTATTCAGAAAGTTGTGATTTTGTATGTATTGTGTCGCTATGTATGTGATATTGGTTGGTTATTTTTTTCCCTGCACGCTGTCTCCTGCCAAAGTTCACTTATTCAGCAGGCTTCATGTGTCACTCAGTCAGAAAATAGTAAGTAGGTGGCACTTCTTAGGAATAATGTCTCAGCATGAATCTTTTAAAATGCAGCTTTTAAAAAATTCCTTAAAGGGAAAAGAGTCATAGACACTATAATAGCACTCAAGTAAGACACTCCTCTCATTTCACATGTTTTTTAAAAGAACAGTTTAATATGTTTGGAAGCAATTAAGCTTAAAAATTGTATGATGTACTTTTGACCTATTACAATTCATGGCCAATAATGTTCAAAGCAGAAATGTCCTGAATTTATATATATACAGAACAGGTCTCACAAATAACTTTTGGCAACCAACACATACATTTCTATTAGGAAATGTTGATAGATTTCTTTTTTATTTTGATAGAAAGAAAGTTTAAACAATATGAAATGCTTTTTCCTACGAAAGGTTAAAATGAAAGACACCAAAGATATGCTCAGATTTTTTCTTGTGCTAATATTTTGTTTCAACTCCAGATAAACACAGTTTCCATATAATGCAGCTGACATGTTTATTAGAGTCTTCTGCAAGAACAATTTCTTTTCTGATATATTCTTTCACAGGTTGTATTATTAAAGACAGTAGAGGAATAGAGAAGAGGGAATCAAGATCAGATTTTTAACTGATAGAAAAGGGCAACATATTCAAAAAAATTAGGAATATATGCAATATTTTCACAGCTATTCTGAGCAGTAATAGCTACATGAAGATGCTAAAAATTCTATTCACAGTAATAGACTCTCAATGGCAGACTTGAAAACATAAAGCCCTATACAACTCCATTAGGATAAGACAAAGCCAGAGAAATAATATTTGGCCCAAATTAAGCCAGCTCTTTATGTATGACACCAGATCCAGATCCACAGTAGGCTAAAGCTTCATCATTTATTCTTTTATGACTGTTTTCACCAAACATAGGTCCTTGTTCTGAGACAGACTGTCACAAGAAGGTCAAAACATGCATCTGGAGAAATGGCCTCAAATACATGTTTTCAAAAGTCATATTATGCCRTAAGACCAAGAATCAAACCCTCTAAATTAAAAAATAAATACAGTAAAACTGATTGTTTGTGTTTCATACAACAACAATTATCAAGAACATTTCCTAAGAGCATTTTTAACACCTAACAAACTAGCAGTTACCTTCATGGTCTCTGCACTACTCATATTTCAGTGCCAATAAAAAGACCACCTCAGATAAAATTTTCAGAGTTCACAGAATATGTGTATTGTGTTTTATATCATTGCCAAAGACAGACAATTGATACAGGTATGGTATTTCACTTTTTTACCATTCACAGTGAGCTAGCTAAGTGCCATGCAATCCAGAATCAAATAATCCATTTTGATTCTCTCATGTGTAGGATACCCCAAACTGCATTTATGTTTAACTACATACATTAAGAATTAGTGGAATTATCCAAATATCAAAACTCCTGAAGGACAATATCTGTCTCCTTTACTTTCCCTCTCTGCCCCCAAGTATGGTGCAAGGAACATTTCAGGGTGAATTACAAAACGTGAAGTACAAGCAAGTAGAGTGTCATCTCACAGTACTTGTTGGTAAAATTAATATTTTATGTTACAGCCTACTATTGAAAACAACAGACTCAGAGGAATTAAAGATTATTTGACATCTACAACAAAATATTTTTTAGAGAAGTTTCTCTTAATTAGAACTAATAAAGCCTGCTTCCTACAGGCTTCTTTTACCTTACTGCTGTTATAAGTCCATTAAGACACTTCCATACAATCCTCAATTTGGTTCCCCTCTCACATTCCTTAATTGGCATCTCTTCTCTTTCTCGTTCCTTGAATAATGCTTGTTACTTCTCATGTTCCCTAATTACTGAGTGAGAGAGTGACAATGTTATGCCTGTTTCCAAACTATGCATGTACTAAGTGGCCTGCTGTGAGGTGGAAGGGGTAGGGGGAAGAAGCTTCAGTATTGCCTTGTACAAAACAGTAATTTTCAAGAAACTCACAAGATCTTCATATTTCAAGATGCATTTGCTTCTGCTGATGATCACTCCACAGATGAATGGACAGAGAGTCAGCAACTGCATGAGCTTGTTTCCTGAGGAACCAAGGCACAGATAGGCCCCCTGGCACCAGCCAAGACCTTGTCTCCTAACTCCAACTTTTATTCTGGCTCTTAGTCTTAATTTACAGTATAATTTTAATAAGTGTTTTACATTTTTTTAAAAAAGCTCATAATTTTATTACACAGTTTAATCATGTCCAGAACAGAGTCAGGTYCTCAACATTCCATAACAATTCATAGATTCTACTGTGTTTTATATGYACCAGAGAAGTTTACCTTAAGGTTAAAAAAACAAATCTATAGTTTCTGTACATATTTTTCTACAGTGTCTCTAGATATGTTACAGATTTCCAGTCTTGATTCTGCAACAAAACAAGAAATTATGGCCTGATCTCTCCTATACACATCAGTTTTCACTGCTAGCAATTATTTCACTGTAATCAGTACTTAAACCTAATTCATCATAACATACATTTGCAGAACAGTATATCCAGACTGGGTCATAGATATTAGTGTTTACATACAGAAATACGGCTGCCAGATTGTAGGTTTTTTCCTCTTTTGGATAAGCAATCAGTTCTGCCTCCCCTCTAATGGGCACAAGGTGTTCAGCTCTCCCTCTGCAGTCAGCAGCATGGAATTGTGCTCTTCTGCTACACAGCTCCAAGACAACCAGGTGGCAAGTGATTAGCATGAGTCGGATAAGGCTGTGAGCAAGAGATTGGCTTGTATGCTTGTGCACTCTGATTCCTGTCTCTGCATGATACTCGGTTTCACTTTTCTCCAGCCCTAGTTCTAACAGAAAACATCTTGATACTATGTCCTCAAGCCCTCTTGTCTCAAGAAAAAGGTCTCATTTTTACTAGAGGCTTATGGTACTGTAATCTGGTATCTCATTTTCTCTTTTGAATGCTTCCAAGATAAGAGGTCACATTACCAGAACACTAGGTCTGAGTCAGAGTAAGCAGCATATTCTCTTAGTCTCTTACTATTATCTTAAGAGTAGTTTCCCAAGTTCCAGGCTATGATACTGTCAGCTGATAAGAGAGAAGTTTGTAGCTCTAACATATTCCAGACAGCTAGAAGCATTTCTGATTTGAAATTAGGGAGGGGAAAATGACTACAAGAGAGGCACCTTTTTAAATGGAAAAAAAGAAAAAGTTATCAGCAGGATATAACAGACTGTGAGGGAACTACACTGCCCTGGATGAGTGGGAATACAAAAGGAGTATTTTCTTCCCTGTATTTTCATTGATGTATTTTTCTATCCTTCTTAAAAGTTTTKCGCATTTTGATCAAGAACTGAGGTTTTTTTGTTTGCTTTGGTTTGCTTTGGTTGGTCTTTTGGGTTTTTTTCCTGTTTGTTCGTTTATTTTGGGGTGGGTTTTTTTTGGCAAAGAAAATATAATTTTTCATTTCTAAGCAGAGACTTGTTTGTTTCTTTAAGAGAGACACCCTCCAAATAGAAAATGCATAAAATAATGGCTTACAGATGAAAGTGATATTGTTTGCAGCAAAACCACACTAAGGGTATTATTTAATAAATTTTGCATTAAAAAATCGGTGAACTAAGGAATTACAAAAAGATTAATCCATTCTAAATACCATTGGGCATCTAGAAGGAAATAGGAAGGTTTGCATTGATCCAACATGCAGAAATGCTTGTAGGTTACCCATGACTTAGAAAAGCTGAAATTTGATTTCGAGCAACAGTGAGCAAACAAAATGACAGCAAAAAAAAAAAAGGTTTAATGAGGTCAGTTTTTAAATAACGTAAAGTTATCCATTGTTTTATTCCAAATAAATCTATGGATCACTTTAGACATAAATTTAAAATGTTCCTTTAAAAAATACAACTATAGTTGATTAAATCAAGAAATCCAATGTTATAAAAGACAAGGGCTCATGCATTGGAGGGTGGTATTATCATTTCTCAGCAGGCTATTAAGACTTTTTCATTTAATTGGTTATGTCCAACAGAATCAGACTTCAGCAGTTATGTTACTTGACATGCAGAGAGGATAGCAGTAATTATGTTCTTTTTTTTTTCCTTTCAAGTTTTTCTTTGTAGATAATGATTTCTTTTAGGTTTAGATTGGTTTAGATCTAGTATATTTATTTTTAAGTTACTTGAATAGATAATTTGTATAGCAGAAAATGATTGCAAGAATGTAAATATGAATATGACTTAGAGCAGGAGTTTTTTTATATTTTACAAATAAACTCAGTTTAGCAAAAAAATGGAGTCAATTAATGGTGATACTTTGCTTAAGATATCCTTAAGAGCAAGAGCAATGCAGCTAATACAGTTTATTACATCTCCCTTTTAAACAATTTCCTCAAATCTATTCCAATTTTGTCTTTGTTTTTTTTAATTTTCTATTTTGACTAGATAATGCAGTGATTTACCTGTAAAGACAATGTTTTAAAACTGTAGACAATTAATCTGCTCTAAGACCAAATCTATTATAGAGAATCCGAATTTTATCTTGCCATGGGATTTCTTTCCCCTCTTCTACAAGAAATATTTGCAGCAAGGAATTAAGTTCCAGAAAGTGAAAAGTTTCATATAATCCATTTGAGAGTATAAATGCTGTATGTTACTCAAGTAGGAAAGCTTAAGTTTTAAATGGACAGCTTAACTTTTTTTTCATTGTTGTAGTGGGAAGGTGACAGGAAGAAAGAAGCCATTTCTGTGGAGATTGCATCCAGTGACAAAAATTTGTCATGATCAATATATTCTATTAAAATTATCTGTTGGACTATACTCTAGAAACCGAATGAAAACTATTAACTGATAGCACTAAGAAAAGATTTTTTTTTCTACTCTGGTGGGTGGAAATGTTAAGCAGGACACCAAAAATCAAAGTGTAAAAGTACAAACCCTGTGTAGTTTCCTTGGAAATTCTCTGGACATTGCAGAAAATAGTGTTTTACAAAAACGCATGCAACTTGCTTTGTTTCAATAAAAATACTTGATACTGCTTATTTAGTTATTATTGGTCAGTTCTTCTTAAGGCATAATGACCAACAGCTTTATAGCAGTGCAGATTACAGCCATCCATCTACTCACTAATGAACATGTTTATATGTGTCATGGGCTGACACTTACTCAGATGCACCACTGAGAGAAAATGAGTCCTTAGCTGCATCCACCCAAATGGCCACTAATTGCCTTTAGATATGGACAAAATAAAAGAGGTTGATCTGGGACTACATGACCAATGAAGCCATTGACTACTGGTGCCAACCATGAGAGTTAGGAAGTGGTAAATACTGAAAATGTTCCTTAGGAGGAACACATCCTCGTGTGTCCATYACCGTGAGGACAGTTGAGTCCCAGGAGGCACAGTTTGGCCATTAGCCAGGGTTAGGACATGCTCTGGATCAAAGGGAGCATTCTGGACTGCAGTGCTGGTCACAGCCAGACCAGGGTAGCAGGGGCCTGAGTTGGTGGTCGTGTATTTTCAGGGCAAATTCTGTGCAACACTGTTCTGGTCTAACATTTGCAAGATCCTCACTATTAAAGTGTTTACTAATATAAGCCTTGGAGTAAACTGCAATATTTGTGAGAAAAGACTGCTCTCAAATGCATAACAGGAATGAGAAGAAGAGTCTAGCTTGACTGCTTTCGGAATAACTTCCTGGTACATCAGGGACCCATGTTTTTGTGCTTAGCAAAGTGTTAAGACTGCTGGATGGGAGTCATTAAAATAACTCTGGTGTATCCACGAGGAACCTGTTAGGATGGAAATGTCTTGAAATTTATGTATCTAATGTTTTCAGGACAACCAGGGAATCAGGCCCAGCCACCATGGGTTTAGGAAAAGCAGGTCCTGCTTGACCAACCCGATTTCCTTTTATGACCAGGTGATCCTACTAGTGGATGAGAGAAAGGTTATGGATTTAGTTCACCTGGACTTCAGTAAAGCCTTTGATACTGTCTCCCACAGCAATCTCCTGGAGAAACTGGCAGCCCATGGCCTGAACAGATGCACTCTTTGCTGGATTAAAAACTGGCTGGGGGCTGGGCCCAGAGAGTGATGGTAAATGGTGTCACATCCAGTTGGTGGTCAGTCACTAGTGGGGTTCCCAAGGCTCAGTATTGGGGCCAGTCCTGTTTAGCAACTTCATCAGTGATTTGGATGAGGGGTGGAGTGCGGCGCTGCCTCAGATCTGGTGAGCTCGCTGTTAATCGCCTCGCTGAAGAGTGCTCAGCGCCGCCTAGCACAGCGYCCTTGCCAGGGAGCGGCAGCTCCACTTGAGGTACGTGTGAGGCTTCGGTAAGCTGGCCTCTTCGCCCTCTAACCAGCCTGCAGGCTGTCTCGAGTGCGCCCCGGAGGTAAAGAATTGGGAGAGGCTCAGCCCGTGGAGTCCAGAGAGTTTATTCCCTAGGGGGTCCAGAGGGAAAGAGCCCYGAGCACGGCTGTGCACGGGTTTTTATACGGGGAACAAAAGAGGCGGGGAAAGGGCATACATCCAATGGGATAAGGGTAAGAGGGTGGTAACAAAGGGTACAGAACAAATGGGAGAACAGGGTAGGCGGGAGTATGAACAGGGGACCAACCATCAACCGAACAACTTAGAACCTTCTCGAACAGGGGGATGTGTCTTCAGACCTCGTCCCCGCCCTCGGATCCTCCCTCTTCCACCCATTGGAGGGCGAGGACTTGATGGACGTTATCTGACCACAGCCCACGAGGGGGCTGTGCCAACCCAACAGTGGAGTGTGTCCTCAGTAAGCTCACAGAAGACACTAAGCTGAACAGGAGCATTGGTCTGCTGGAGAGTAGGAAGTCTCTGCAGAGAGATCTGGACAGGCTGGATGCATGGGCTAAGACCAACAGTATGAGGTTCAATAAGGCAAAGTGCCAGGTCCTGCACTTGGATCACAACAACCCCCCGCAGTGCTAAAGGCTGGGGACAGAGTGGCTGGAAAGCTGCCCAGTGGAAAAGGGCCTGGGGTGCTGATCGACCGTGGCTGAACATGAGCCAGTGTGTGCCCAGGTGGCCAAGAAGGCCAATGGCATCTGGGCCTGTATCAAAAATAGTGTGGTCAGCAGAACCAGAGAAGTGATTGCTCATCTGTACTCAGCACTTGTAAGGCCTCACCTCGAGTGCTGTGCCCAGGACAAGAGGACATGGTCTCAAGCTGTGCCATGGGAGGTTCAGATTGGACATCAAGGAGAATTTCTTCATGGAAAGGGTTGTTAAGCATCGAAACAGACTTCCCTGTTGGGTGGCAGAGTCACCATCCTTGGAAGTGTTCAAAAAACGATTGGACATGGCACTTAGTACTGTGGTCTAGTTGTCATGGTGGTATTTGGTCAAAGGCTGGACCCTGTGATTGTGTAGGTCTTTTCCAACCTCAATGATTCAATGATTCCATGATTCTATGTTCTTGTAAGCACTATTTCTGTACTTAAAGGAATAAGCAGAATGGTAGCAGGGTGCATGTGTGCCCATGTGCATGTGCTGAACTGCTGTTAGGATTTAGTGTTTTAGCATATATTTACCTGATGATTCTGAGAGCAGTACCTTTCCAATGTAAGTTTTCAATTAATCTTGTATACAAAGACAAATATATACCAGTATTTTAAATGCCATTAATGATTTACAACATGTAATAATAATGATTAAYTTCTATTTTTTTGAGACAGCAATGAATAGATTTTTTTAATGCATTATTTGCAAAAAATCAGTAGCTCCTGGAAAGAAGGGAGAAAAAAAGTTTATTCTAAATAAAGACAATAGCCCATACAGATTTAATTGCAGTGTGTGAAATGACGGCATGTGCATTAAAAAACACATTGGGAATACTTCACTTTTTATTTTTATCTATAAAAATATAATTTAAAATCAAAGTTGTAGCTTAGTTTCTCAGAAATTTACGTTAGAAGGCTTCTTGTCTGCACAAATGGACACATACACAGGCAGCCATCAGCTCAGCTGTGAATGAGCATCTACATCTGCATCTACAAAGTGCTCGCGGAGCAGTGCAGAGACATGATCTAGGACAAAACTGCTGTATTGCTTGTAGTGGAAACATTTCCTTGTCCTTACAATGCAAGATTGTTTGGAGACAACCTTGAACTTTCCACTAAACATCCCTTATAAATGAATTGAGGACAAGTACATCCTCTATTCTCTGCTGAGCAGGAGTTATTGAGTCTGAACAGCTTTTGAATGCATCCATGTGTATATTAATGATATATTCTTGATCACTCATTGCTCTGGGAATACAGCTATGCTTTTGTGATAGTACTGTACTGCACAATCTTCAATTCTCATCTGTGCTATTAAAACATAATCTAAATACAACTTGCAATTAGAGAGTATCTAAGTGCATTCTCTATCGCATGGTTATGCTATCTATTATAGGCTACAAAAAGGAAGGCAATAAAAATACCTTATTATCAAAATGGAACAAAATTGCTTGGATATAAATTTGAGTAAATGTAATTGTTTCTTTTGGGAAAGAAAAGAAATGGGCAGAAATTTTTTTAAGGAATGATACTGCTTTTAAAATACTGTAACTAATTTCTTCTGAGTAGATCAAAAATATGTAGAATAGTTGTCTAAGCTACAGATCTAGATTAGAATAAATTCCTTCTAAACAAGAATTCACAAGTAAATAACTCACGGTTGAAAAACTTCTATAATTGAAGTATAAATTTTCCTTGTAATACTGGGACAATATTTTCTTTGCAGAAAGATTGTGGTCAACTTTTACAATGGATTTTGAGGCATTTCCCCTTTGGTCTTGGCAAGAAGCTCTTTTTAAAGGAAAAATCACCTGTAGATAATCTTTGATGGCACTTTTTTCTATAAAAAGTTTCTAATTGCTTAATAAATTATTTGGCTTTTTTTAGGTTTATCACTGTCTTGTTATTTATCAGAGGTGGAAGTGTTAAAGCAATTTTCCATTAAGTATTTATCATGCATTTGGTCCTTAAAACACACGGCTGAAACTTTATTCACATGCCATTAGTCCCATTTGAGATTTCTTTTGTCACGTTGTAGAATGGCTTAAGTGTCTATTTTTGGTAGATGTGTGGTAGGCCACCTAACATTTAGTTCCATATCCTGCACCGTTTTCTGTCGCTCTCGGACACGAATAAACACACAGACACAGCTGTCAGGGTCCACCAGTGGGGCAGAGGCCAAGGGGAAAGGAAAGAGAGAGATGGCCTCTGCCCTTGGTCTTTATTTATATGTTTTCAGAAACCACCGTGGATTGGAGGATGGRAATACCACCTCCTGCTGTCCACTGGTCAACAGAATTGTCTATCACATAGGTTAGGAATTCATAAACATTTGGCCGGTTAGAATAACAAAAGCTATGTTTATACAAAAGTGCGTGAGAAACTATTTGCCGAACTAAAAACACTGCACAACTAAAGAACTGCAAAATGCAGGGCTACAATTTTCTATGAAGTTTGTGCATTTATAGGTACTATACTGTACCCTGATAAAGAAAGATGGCAATGAAGCCCACTGGAAATTTCTGTCTTTCTTTGTTCACTGGACTTTTATTCAATGACATCACATGTGCAAAGAAAAAGAAAAAAAGTCTAAGTGCTAAAAAGAGAATTCATATCTGTGCAATAAATAAATTTAATGTATTGATTATCTATAACAGTTGAAAATATTATAGACTATATTATCATCACATTGAAAGGGCAAAATATAGCTTTGGAATAAGAATTTTAGAATTCTCATATTGTACATTATGAAATATATATCAAAAAAAATTCTGACTTACATATTTTTATTATCCAGGCTCCATACAGTCTGCCCTAAATAAGCTTAAAGGCCAACATTTTGCCTGAAAGTAGTCTTTAGGTACAAGAGAATTTTACATTAACTGATTGGAGCTGAAATGTTTTCATGTATGAATACAGTGCCAGCTTTGTAGTAATGAACTGAAGAATTATCATCACAAAGCAAATAGCATATGATGTTTTTGTCTTCCTCAATTCCACTTCCCAGATTCCAAGATGCCTAAGAAATTTTATTTAAGATTTTATGCTAACAAAAGTTTATCTGAACGTACATTACAATTAAATTCTATATGTACTTATTTAAAAGGCTAATGACATTTTTGAAAAAAAACTAGCATATCTATAAGGTGATGAAGAGGCTACTCCTTTTCATTTGGATTATTTTGTCATTGATTACAAGAGAGAGCTAACATCAATCTTACTTCAAGGAAGAAGACAAACTATGAAGGTCACTTGCATATGACATTCCAGAAACCATTTCATCCCACTGCAAAAAAAAAAATTGCTGACACAGTACTGTGTAATCTTCTGGCCTTTGACAAAATGTTAGGACTAAGAGGTGCTGAAATTCTTTAATATTGAGTCCTTTAGCTGTAGCAGGAATTCTTGTTTCTTTTGGTGTTTTTTTTTTTTCAAAGGAGTATTGAGAACGGCTGGATTTGGAGTGGGTTGTATTTATTTTGTTCTCAGCCTTGTTTGCTTTGTCTCTTCTGCACAACACAATTTTGCCTAGAGCAGATGATCATGTGAAACAACACTACAAGGAACTTTTTGATTCAACCACTACAAGGAGTAGACAGAGACTTCACACTTTTGTGAGTTAAGAACTAGGTGAAAGACCTGACAGCTTTTTCCAAGCTCTGTTTTGGTCATGCTATACAACTTCTAAGAGTCGATGTATAACAGACTCGGATGTTGTATTGGATTGAAGTAGCTAGTACTGAGAAATTTGGGAAAAGGACTATCGAAAAGATGTACTGGAAAGTAAAGACAGTAGTTGAGCACAGGAGAGCCTCCTATAAAGGGAATCATGTTATACTAGAACTGATGCTTTTCAGAGCTGATAAAAGGGAAAAGATAAATCCACTAAGAGCTATGCTGGATATGTCTTAAATACAGACAGAAGAAGTATCAAAAAATGAGGAATGTCTGTGAGGACAAAGTATCAAAAGAGAAGGTGTGATTAATCAAGCCATGAATCGGTGTGTGAACACGAAATAGAATCGAAAGACCTAGCTAGGAAGGAATCATTATACCTACACTCTACTACGACACCTAAGTAGAATAAAGGAGACAAAAACTAGAAACGTCAAATAAATACAAAACAAATATATATATATATATATATATATATATATAAAATGGCTATTTTTGAGACTTCTGACACTGAGATTTTTTTTTTTAATCAGTAATAAAACTTAAGCTTTTACTTTTTAGACTGAAGGAATAGGCTAAGTTCCACTTTCACCTCTTAGGATAAATTCACCATCACCAAAAATCTGATTTATACTGTATAAAATGAGGAAGGAGGAGAGATTAAATTGAATGTGTTTTTTTAAAAAAAGATTTTCATTAAAGATAGTATTTTTCTTGACTATAATAATTTTTATGCAGTCTCTTTTCYGCTTTATTTCTGAGTAGTTTTAATAAAAGCAAATTAATATATTAATAACATGAGTATGTACTAGAGCAAACTTTAAAAAAGAGAGACAATAACTTTGCAGCTTGGTGACCAGTGCACTGAAATTATATCTGCTATAATACTGTTTTATACAAAATAGAGAAAATTAAAGAGCAGAAATAGATTACTCCAGAGTCCAATTCTTCAGAGGCTGTGCTTAAGATCTTCACTTTTATAATTGTTATGATGTCTTTGTTCATATGGAAAGAGATATGCACGTGACTCTCCCATATATGTGATATAATACCTCTCACAGGCTACAGAGCTAGTTATGAAGGAGGATCTCTCTCAATGGCTTCACAAGCAGTTATAAAATGCTCTTGAGAAACCACAAAAAAAATCTGCAGCAGTTTGCCTATTTATCATTTATCACCTGCACCATGAGGCGTTGGCTACAAAGGACCACACCTGAAATGTTTCTACAACAGTGCATGCAGCATTAGGAACAAACAAGAGGAGATTAAAGCTTTGGCCCAGTCCCAGAGATTTGATATCATCAGCATAAGTGAAACCTGGTGGGATTAGTCCTGTGTCTGGAGTGCCCTGATGGATGATTACAGTTGATCACTGTTGTATCGGTTTGAACGTAAACCAGTARGGGAAATTAACCTCGCACAAATACCTTGAGAGAGATTTTAGGTCAGAGTTACAATTTTAATAGAAAGGTTACAATAAATGCAGTAATACATAAATGCAGTGAATGGAGTACTGCTCCAACCGACAGGATCACAGTACAACATGGCAGTGGTAGCAGTGCTGTTGAAGTGGTGGGTGCAGTCTTRCTGGCAGCAGTGGTCCTGGGGAAAGGGCCTAGTCCTCCTGGGGGAACTCGAGTCCTCCTCCTCAAAGCCAAATGGTGGTGGTTTAATCCCTCCAAAACCCCTCCTTATATCTGGTGGTTCTTCGGTAGTACCACCCCCAGGGCGGAGAGTTTCACAGTGGAGGTGGTGTAATCCTGAGTCATAGGACATTTCTGGAGTTCTATTCTGCCTGTGCCTATTCAGTTCACTGATGGGCCATTAGCAGACATGACCCTCTCAGGATGGGTGGTGCAGCTGTTTCTTGGGGAAGTTATCACGGTTGAGATAACTCAACCTCACATGGTCTGCCTCTTCTCAGCTCATAGCCTGAGAGACCAGGTGTGTACCCAGGTGTTGTGAGTGACCCATCGTTAACCAGTTTATCAAGAAGTCAAATGGATGGTGATAGCATATGTAGTTTGGTTATACCCACTCATGACAACTGTGTCTCCTTTTTTCCCATCATCCCAAGCTTTTAGTTTGCCTACCCCACCTAAAACTTCCATACTCCATTTTTGATGAGRGTCTCTTCACCAGTTTGTTTAGTCTGTTGGGAAAGATGCCCCACTTGACTGGATCAAGATGGATCCAGTCTCTTGCAGGCAGCTGTTCATCCTTTAAGAGAGTCCCATGGCTGTAGAACCTGAAGCCCTGCTCAAACACCAGCTATGCAAACTGTTGTTGACCCATAAAGTCTTCTGAGTCCTCCTAATACCCTTTCTCCTCACTGGCAGGAGTCAAGCATAATGTGTATGCTGTTGAACACCGTCCACAGAGACCTTTACACACATTTGGCAATTCCCAGGTCACCCCTGTCTATATTATTGGTGCCTATGTGGAAGAACTGAAGAACTACTAGGCTGGATTAGGCACTGGTCGCCTCTCAGGGAAGTCATGAATGCAAGCCCCCAGCAAGAAGCAAACCTCTCCAGGTGACAAGTCTGGTCAGCAGCTGAGGGCCTCTGTCCCCTGCATAGTGACTCTCCTACCACCACCACACACCACTTCCTTTTTGTGGTCCCGAGCAGCTCAGACTCAGCCACCAGAGATGCTGTTTGACAGCATTCCTGGTTCCTCACCAGCTACAAGGGTGATGAGCTGATTCTGCAACTGCAAGTCATCAAGTGGAGCAGGACCAAACAATGATGGAACAATCCTGCCAAAATTCAGCTGTTAATCAAACACACAYGTGGTTGTTCTGCAGAGAATAATAGGGGTCCTTTTGTAACTGAGAGGAGGGAAAGAGAATGAGGGAGACATTAGCAGTTGATCTGGCGTGGGTTTTGAGCATTTTTTTCTAGGACAGATTGAAACTAAAGTATACAGACAAATCTGTCAGTGCATCAAATGGAGGGAAAGGCTACTGGCTATTACCTTCCAGCTAGCTAAAAACAGTAGTCTGCCAGATACATAGGGATTTCTTTCCTGTTAATGATTCATTTGCAGATCATGCCACTGCTTGATACATAGTAAATTGAGACAAAATTACTACAATGCATGTTACTTTGTTGGCTACAGGCAGAACGAAGCAGGGATGTTCTGCTCTCAGTGATACTGTATTCTATGTACTCAGTGTACTATATTCCCATGGTGGTTATACAACACAATCATGTCTGTCTTATATCTCTTACAGACAGAGGTCATGGAAAATTCTAAAATACACATGAAAAAGCAGAAACTTCAGCTATCTAAATATTTGAGGTACACTTCGGAAAATGAAAAGGAGGAAAAAAAGTCTGTGTAAAGAAGAGGATGTCATTGCCTTCATCACTATAAAAAGAATCACTTGATTTGTCTTATATTTTGTCAGGGGTGTTTCACCTTACTGGGGGCAACCTTAAAACCAACATTAAGTACTGCGAAACAAGATGATGAAAGTCATACAATATGACATAGCTGGTGTATCCTGGTTTCCCACCAGCTTAGATGATGGCAATCCTAACATTAGTGAATAAATACAGAGGCATGGGGGATTTTATTAAGTAGAGTATTGCAATCTGTTTCTTTTGCCCTGTACCTTTCCTTTGTCAAAAATAAAGTGTAAAGAATTTCATACTTCTTTCTGCAGCAGGGGGTTAACTACTGAGTTTGGTGAGATGCTTGCAATTCTGAAAGGGGTAAGAAAGAGCAAAATCATACATTGCCATGTGTTTACCATTGCTTTTAGATGGGTTTGTTTGATACAAATATTTTAGCCTTTCATAAGCGAAGGTTTTAAAATCACTACAGTTGTGACCTCAACACCGAAGGCTTGTGTGTCAGTTACCAGTAATTTAATATAGACCTGCAACTTAGAGGTACTATTAATATGCGATTTCAAATTTCAATATGATATTAGTTGGCAATAACTAGAAATTTGGGTGGTTATTTAATGTACTTGAGAGCTTTGCACATTTTTATTCAGAAGTAAAACAAAATTTCTACTTCTCTATTTAAATCCTGTGTTTTAAGCTCAACTTCTTATTGATTTATTTCTGGTTTTGTTTTGGCTTGTAATTACACGGCTTCAAGTACACTGCTAATATCATTGCATGCCATTGAAATATGATTTTTAGGAATACAGTATGTTCATAGCTATTTAGCCTAGTGGTTAGGATCTCAATTTACCAGTGGGAAGAGGTCAGGATAAATTACAGTCTTTCCTGAATTTTGGACCTTAAAAATTATTTGAAAGATTTTATGTGACATCTTTTCCTCATGGGGAGATAAATAGAATGATCTAGTTAGAGCTGTGCATTGTGGTTTTCTGTATTTATTTTCTAATATGGAACAAGATTTTCTCATTTAGTAATTCCTTAAGACATATTTATTCACTTATACCTCTAATTGTATATGGTTTAAATGTCTAGAAATAAAGGGAAACAAAAAACTTCCCATTTTTCAAGACATTTTAAAAAATGTACATAAAATTTTCTAAGTTTCCTATCAAGGTAGAACTTGCATGTATTTTTCCTGAGTAAAACTCTTGCTTTTCTAAGGATTTTGATGTCAAGCATATTTTTACATTGGTTTACTTGGGAGATGATGGCCAGTAGAACTCAACCACCTGAAGTAACAAAAGACCCCATTAAAATGCCCTGYTGATTATTTAAAAAAATAAAAATAAATTATTAATCCTCTTTCTCTGGAAAATTATCCTATTTTGCTGCCAAGACTAACTCCACAGATAGTTATCTCTTGAACATTATTATGGTTCTTTTTTGTATTGCATCTCAAATTGGACCACTCAGTTACTTGACTGTTATAGCAGGGACTGGTAGTGGTTCTGTATTTGACAAAACAGGCAGCTGGCTGCAGAAGTGTTTTATTCATAAATGGTCTCAACTAAGACTACCAAAAAAAGAAAAAAAGGCAGGATATCTGGGACATAGACATAACTCAGATTATGTAATTGAGCAGTTGTACAAAAGGTGCTGCAGCTGCAGTCTTTAGGATTATTTTTCTTTTGTTTCTAACATATCCTACAATTCACCGGAGGTATGTAAAGCAATGCAGACACCCATGAAACCATATAGGTGGTTTACAGAATCAGCTTTTGTGGAATACCGAGGAGAATTTTGCTTTTAAACTCCCTAGGAACTACAACTCAATATAAAACAAAATGAAGTAAATTAAAGAAATTCTAACCAAATTACACCCAACCAAACCATGTTTTATGTCAATTAGCTCATGCTCACTCCAAAACTGAATTCTGCAAGACACCACCAAGCTGGTAAGATACACTCATGTTATTTACTTTGTTCTGAAGAAGTTTTACCTGATCCAGTCCCAAGCGGCATCACAGTAATAATATCAGACACTTTCACTGCTGTCTTTCATTCACTTCTGCATCTCTCACGCATGGTTCATTTCTGTGTCTCAGTCTTTTGTTGTCTACTTGCTCTGTCAATTTATTGAAATCAGGAATATTTCTTAATTTCTTAAAATTGTGTTCTTTAGAATCCTGCATTCATTATTTTTGCTTTGTTTTCTTTAATGTGATGAAACAAAACTGGACTATATCATTCAATACACAGGTGTGGTGGTGGCTTGGCCTTCAGCTGGGGATGCTGCAGAGGAGGGGCCTGCCACCTAAGAGACCGAGGAGCCAGAGGGGCTAGAGAGCCCTGGTGTTAGAGAAAAAGGCTCCTAGGCCAGGGTTTAAAGTCTCCCCCTCAGCTGTAATGGTGAGGAGGGTCTCTCCCCTCCAGGCCTTACCTTGGTACATTCCCCTATTCAGTTAGTCTGTCAATCTRTGTTCACTTTATGGTTACGTTCTGGAAAGTTCTTCCTTCCTCGATGCCCCGTTGGCCTTGTTCCCCTGCTCCTCACCTACCCTGATTGCTTGTTTGTTCTGTTACCCTGCCTTTTCTCCTCCCTCTTGCCCTCATGTTATGGGTCCTCAGTGTTTTCCCCACCCCCATCCGGTTCTGTATAAAACCCCGTGTCACCCAGTTCTTTTGGCTCTCCTTCGCTGACCCTTCACAAATAAACACGTTCTGTGGAACAGCATAAGGAGAGTCCGCCTCCAAGCTCTTTGCCCCTGTCTTAAGGCGCTGGGTGTACRAGAGCAAAGCCCACGCGCCCACCCGCGCGGGTGTGATAGGGCCGAGGGACAGCCGGACGCAGGACAGCTTTCGGGAAGGTTGCGGCACTTTACCACCGAGCAYGCCGCAACACACAGGGGTGGCTAGAACTGGTATAATACAGTTAAGACATATTGAGCTGTACCTGCTGAAAAAATATGTAGAGAATTTTGTCCTACAGATTAAAAAAAGAATCTACAATACATATGTCAAATACCCAACAAGTATCAAAAGATCTAATTCTGCTAACAAGCACTTTTACATTAAAACATATCAAGGGAACATTACTACGGAAGTTGTGACGGCACAACTAAGAGCTATGTCCACTCATTTTATTAAGGATTGGATTATTTTTATACTAATGATTTACATGCAATCACTTCTACAGAAATACAATCTTAAACACTACTTTGAAATTAGTAGAACTTTGGAGAACTACTGATGTTTCTAATGAAACATTTAAGATTACACAAAAAATATATTTTGCCTAAGAATTTAAGATCATCTTTGCTCTCAGTGACATCCCTTCCTGTGGAAGAAGCATTCTGTTATACTGGATGTGGGTTTAAGGCCATGTTACAGCTCAACACGTGGAACCAAATCAGATTAGAGAACTCAGATAATTCAGTTAATTGAAATGTAAAAATTTTATGAGATAAAATAAGTCATAAATAAACCATTTTAGTAATAGCTATTCTTTTCTCTTCTGCTAGGTACTTACACTCAAAAAGAAATGGAAATGTCAAGTAGCAAATAATTGTAGAATTMTTTGTATTTAAAATTCTTTTCACCAAGAGGTCAGTATTTTAAAACTTTTATATCAGCAGTAAGATCTGTATTAAAGATATCCTAGTTTTTGAAGAATGATAATAAAAGGATTGTTGGAGAATGACAAGTTTGCTGAAAATTTAGGAAACTGATGACTATCAAACTTTTTTTTTACTGTTAAAATACTTTTTTTTTTTCAATTTCTATTAACAGAATGGCAATGGTGATTCATCACGTGTGGAAAATGATGTTGAATAAAAAAAAAAAGAATCCAAAAGCAACCCATAGAAAATCTAGAATTATCTGATGGATGTCCCATGAGTGCCCAGTGGTTGGCAATTACAGACTTTCTGAGCCAAAGATTATATTTAGACTACTGTGTTTAGAAGATAATTAATTGTTCTTCAAACCTATTCATATTTTTAGTTTCTAGACCATCCTGTGGCAATGAGCTCCTCTGTTTCATTTCTACCTTGTTTTGCCCTGGTGCCTATATTAAACCCATCAAAATGAAACATGAATTCTCATTTTATATAAAGTTATTAAAAAATACTGAAAACTTTTTCATGCAGCTCAGGAGGAGGAGAATCAGACAAAAATTGTTTAAGCTGCATACCTTTTAATCCACCAGGAAAAATAAATGTTCTAAATAATACRGTAAAACAATTGAGTTATGTTTCTCTCATTCTTCTCTCCCCCACAAAAATTTTTAAATTATTATAGATAAAAGTGCTGTTAAAGAGATAACATACCAGATATTATTCTTGATGAGTTTTCAATTGAAACAAACWACAGAAAAGAGGAAAGAGTTGTAGATTTAGGCCTTTTAAGCTCAAAAAATACTTAGAATGAAAAGAAATTACCTTGCAAAAACACCCTGGTACATGATCAGGGAAATTTAGAACTGATAATTAAATGTCATATAGATTTTCATCTTCCATTCTTATCTTTTAAAGAAACATAACCAAGAATTTTAAATTTTAGGATTATTCACATCTATATTATTCTAATCCTCTAAAGGTTTTTTATATATGTCATCATAATAAAGATATCCCTATAGCAATGTGTATTGACACACACTATACAAAGGACTGTGATTTTTCTCATTATTTGGGGAGGGTAAGTTAAATAGTTCTTCRAAATGCACAGCATAAACATTGTTTTAAATATAATTCAGGGGATTCTTTCTATAATAAACTATTTTTTTTCTATATGAAATCTTGATGACAACAAATATACATACAAAATTGAAACATTAGTATAGGATATCATAGTTTACCTGACCTGGAGTTTCACTTTCGGTGGGAATGGCTACTGGGTAGTACAGACACAATGTAAGGATGAGTACACACTGCACAACTGTAGAGAAGAACAGGTAGTAACCACAGTTTGATTCTTGGAAATTTTATTTTGTTCAAGTTTCTCAGCGAGGTGGTGCTAAGCATTTTACTTATTATTGCRGGTGCACCTTTAGTTCTAATAATTCTCCTAGTTTTCATAACCATAAAAGTATCTTGCACAGTGGCATGGTGGCACACAAAGTAAATTGACCTTTGCAAATGCAGTGGAGATCTATAGGGACAGGTGAACAGAAATTGTGGTAAGGAGGCAGAAAAATATTAATAAATAAATGAAGATATGTACCTTCTAAAACTAAGGTATTGCAGTCAGTCTGGACCTTCTCTTATAGGTTCTGATTTAGTTTTCCTCAATTTTCTCTAAAGTAATGTTAGTTCCAAATACTGTAAGTAACATTGTGCACCTGTTTATAAGAAACTTATCTGAGAAAAATTTACTTTTCCTTTAGATAAAGGTTTGATTTAAATCACATTACAACCAATAGAGGTGTTTGCATGTGTTATTTTTAGATTCAGCTATAGAGAAAAAAATAAATAATATGCAGGAAGATTTGTTTCTTGCAGAGTTCAAATACCATCTATATTTTGATTGTGCTGCAGATATTCAATGAAGACAGAAGCAAGCACAATTCTGCAGAGTACTTTACAGTGCTTGTCTTCTAGACTTTTATTATACTGCACTGCCTTATTTTCCTCATTTGAATTTATAAGTGTCACTATGAGGCCAGTACAATAACATAATTATTTATGAAATAATGCAGAACCCTAACATAGAAGATACTTGGTACAGGATCATTACTCTATTAAATTAACCCATTTTAAGTGACCTTTTATTTGGCAGACAATGYCTTCCAAAAATTAAAAAAAAGAGAAATCAGAAACAGCACAGTTTCTAGAGCCAATAATGTGGCTTGGGAACCATAATAATAAAACTAGATATAACAACTGGTTAATGCACTACATCTGATCTTACTCCATTGCAGAGGATATTTGTGCTGATATCTGTACTAAGGTTACTTGGAGTGAGAAACAATTTACAGTGTTCTTGCTTAATCCTTTCCAATCTACCAAAAGAAGTAGCATATGATCCTAAGACTACATCTCACATATACTTTGCCACTCCTGTAGCAACATGCAGCAGCAAACCCTCAGCTATTTTCAGTCACTGCAGCTTCACTTAAGATAATTAATAAAACTGTTGTGAAAGGGTTGTTATATTGATGGTAAGAGCATTTAAATTTCCACAGAAATAGACATGTAACTTGTCATTTCCACTTTGGAGACCCTTGAAGTAATGCAATTTGATGWCATCACTATTCCATCATAGAGGTGTGGTGCTATACTCTTTCTTGATTACTGGAACTTCACCAGTTACATTAATGAATAGGAAATTCTCTCCTGCGCCCATTGCATCAAAGAGTTTCAAGTCTGCCAGCTTATTACTGCTACAGTGCCAAGAACATTCTTTCAGTACAAAAATGTACACAGTATCATGATTATGCATTGTCTCTCCTTGGCATATTCTTTAATATCTCATCCTGCACAATGTCCTAGTAATAACATGCTTTTATCAGCTCTAACCAAATTAGCTTTTGCCTAGGAATAAAAGTAAAAAATTGGCTGTTCAAAGGAAAGGGCTTTGTCTTATTATTCTGAGAGATAGGCAACTGCTAGTGGCTTGGAATTTTGCTG
Source organism: Amblyornis subalaris (assembly GCA_018881555.1). NCBI lineage: Eukaryota > Metazoa > Chordata > Aves > Passeriformes > Ptilonorhynchidae > Amblyornis > Amblyornis subalaris. The sequence continues at coordinate 37,720 of JACAXG010000239.1, forward strand.
ATATCCTCGATATGATTTGAAGACATCCACCTAGAGTATGCTCTGACTTTGAAGACACTGTAAGGAAGCAAACACAGGATTAATTTCTAATTTAACAGCAACTCTTTATTAATGTGCAGTGTGATGCATTTCTGAAAAACACTTTAAGGTCGCAGGCAACAAATATTGATAATACTCATATAATTACCTGTGATATCATTTTTAATTAGGTAACAACTTGATTTAGAGTCAAATCTATTTTGAAAGATGCTTTATGAGTTTTATCTAATCTTATTCTCCTACGTTTACAGTTATCTCTTGGCCAATTCAGGAATCTCATTACTACAGGATATTTCACATTTWAAAAAAATAATTATTTTTTATAATTATTATTATTGTTATTCTTATTTTTTTTTGGAAGGAGACAGTCCATCTGAGCAAACTGCTTCTAGAAATTGCTCAGTTTCAAATAGTTTTTGATCACATAATTGCACATATGTCTAACTAATACCTTTTGGTTAAGTCTAGGAATATCTTTATAGAAGTATTTAGTGTTGAGAGTGACATAAAGTTCTACTCAGTCTTCCAAAATTAGAATTCTGTATTTTTACAGAACAGTTTATTTTAKATATTTAAGCCAGGTTTCCTAACATGTTTCTTAAAACTATCTCAAATATTTCTATTAAAAAGAGATTAAATAGATTTACATTCAGCAAAAACACATTTTTTAATAAACTCCACTACCTGTACTCCATAATGGTATTGGCAAAATTAGTTGACTTTTCTTCTGGAATTTGAAAGTCCTTCACTAACATGTGAAAGGTGTGAAAGCCATTGTAACACAACTAATTGTATTGTAGGTGTATTGTGTTGTTTGTCACAGGGTGTCACAAAGGGCACAGATAGCTTACAAGATAAAACAAACCAGATCTATTAGTACTGAATCCTTGACAGAACATTAATATTTCAGCAAGTAAGAATGCAAATACACTTAAGAAATCAGCATTTAGTATTTCAAGAGTGGTTTGTGCTAATTGTGGATTACACCTGAATAGACTATACCCTCAAACAATTTCATTCAATTGGAATGTATAAATTGTATTTGGGGGAAAAAAAAAMCCCAGATTAAAAGGCAGTCATGTTGAATGTCTTTTTCCCATCAGGAAAACAAAACTAAGCTTGCAGTTGCAAAATCCACAGGATAGACTGGACTACAAGACAGCACTGAAACAGTTGAACTAGTTAAAATTACTAGTTTGGGTACTGGAAGCAGTATTCCCATACAACAGTCTTAGTTGGGCCAATAATATGCAGATRGTGGACGAGTGGAGTGAATCAGGCTGCCCTGTGCTCCAAGCTTCTCAAGGGCCTCTTGTTCCTGGTCCAGATGGAGTCAGCTCAGGGGTGGCCAGCCTCCAGACAAATTGCAAGACACACAACAGGTATGGTTTCCTTAGCTACTTCTGACAGATCTGCCTCAGTGTGATCACTAGCTCCCCAGGGCTCTGGAATATGGAACAAATAACCAGTAACCGTGGACAGATTGTGACAAACCCCCAATTTTATAATATTGGCTTATATGTCAGGGTTCCCCCTCTCGTTGTACCTTGGCTGGGCAGTTTCTTTCTGAGTCTGCCAGCATTTATATAAAATTAAGAATAATAAGGAATGAGGACTAGAAAACATATTTTTGCTTCATTTGTTTATTTAGTATGTGTTGATTTGGCTCCCTGGTATCTGYGTGTATTAAAAATTAGAGATTATAGAGAGTTTGAGGAGAAAAGGTTATGTGTAACTTAGTGTTGATATGCAGTATCTAAACTATCCTTCTAGTCTGATTTGAATATAATTCAACCATAGGTTTAGCAATTCTGAACATKAACAGCTATTTCATTCACAGTATGAATATCTGAATCACTCCCTCACGATCACAGGCATTGSTGCAAGTGAGCTGGCATTAAGACAATACTGGTACAAATGCAGTAACTCAAATTCTGATTATATGTATGAGAGATTTATTGTATCAATTAGCAAAGTTATATTAATCAAACTAAATCCACTATCTAACAACTGTGGTGGGTTGACCTTGGTTGGATGCCAGGTGCTCACCAAGCCACTCTATCACTCCCCTCCTCAGAAGGATGGAGCGGGTAGAAAATAAGATTGGAAAAAAATCATGGGTGAAGATAAAATCAGTTCAATAAAACAATAGCAAAAGTCACATGTGGAAGTGCAGAAAAACAAAATTATTCTCTACTTCCTATAAGTAGGCGATGTCCAGGCATGTTTTGGGAAGTAGGGCTTCAATATGCATAATGGTGGCTCTGGAGGACAAACATTATAATAAATGACCTTTGTGCTCCATTTTCTTAGCTTTTATTGCTGAGCAGATGTCATATGGTATGGAATAACCCTTTGGTCAGTTTGGGTCATCTGTCCTGGCTGCGTCCCCTTCCAGGATCTTGCCCATCCCAAGCCTACTGGCAAGCGGGGAATGTTGGAACACCGACCTCTGTGCTGTGTGAGCACTGCTCAGCAGTACCCAAAACACTGGTGTGTTATCAGCACCTTTCCAGYGACCAAAGCACAGCTCCAAGGGGTCTGCTGTGGGGAAAATTAACTTCATCTCAGCCAGACCTAATTCACAACTTATTATGGAAAAATTATAATAGTACATTTCTCTACTCACATGGTAAAAAAAATAAAGAAAAATATCTTTTTAAATAGACCAGATATTTAGTTAAAGCAGAAATGCTTTCACTTCCCCCTGTTGCCCTCATTATCTATGAATACAGAAAAAYGATAATCTATAGCTTCTCTTCAAAGTATACACATCAACCTTTATTTCATTTTGCTTGGGGATGCTATGAAAATAGAATGTTGACACAGTGTAGATTTAGCTAGATGCTTGATTTATTTTCAAGATAAGATAAGTGCTGAGTCTATACCCAGACATATGAAATGAAAAATGATTTATTGAAAGATACAAATGATAGCTCCTAGGGGGGTTAAAGTCAAGCAATCAGAAATAAGGTGAAAATTCTATCCTTATTAGGTATCATTTTGTCTGGTTATTGCATTTCTTATGGTATCTGGGAAGACCCACTGGTCTGAGAGCCCKTGTGGAACTCTGTAGCAAATCAAGATATGTGTTGATTATATAATTGAGTATATGATTGAGTATAATTGAAATTATACTTGAATGCTGTATTCCTTCGTAAGTGTATATTTGAACCATAAATTCAAGTTTACTTTTTTTTTAGATAAGAGTGGTATTCTCAGGCCTGTGGGACCAGAYAGGATGGATACCAAAGCGCTGAGAGACAACAGATGTCATTGTGACACTTCTCTCTACCACACTTAAGACATTGTGGAGRGGAGAGGTCCCCAACAAGAAAAGAAAATCTTTTACTTGTCTTCAAAACAGGACAAGAAGGATGAATGATGAGTAAGGATACAAGATTGGTTAGCTGAACTTCAGTCCTAGAAAATTCCAGTTCAGGCTATCCTAGTCACATGATGGAGAGGTAGGTTMCTGGGACCAGCCATCATGGGTTTATCAAGAATAAAATCATAAAGCTTTCAAATTGAGATTGCTGTGATAAATAAGCTGTGATAAAATGATTGGATTCATGAATGAACAGAAAGCAGTTGAAATTCTTTATCTTGACTTTAGTAAGGCCTCTGACACTGTCTCTCACAATGTTTTTGTATTCAAGCAAAGATGTCTGAATGTCTGGACAACCAGGAAGGTAAAAATCTGTTTAGACTATAAGACTCTAGGTAGCAGTTACTGTTCTGTACTAAAACTGGCAAACAGTTAACAAGGGGATTTCCCTAGAGGGTCTATCCTGGTACCTGTCCTAGTTAATATCTCTAAAGAGTGATTTGGAAGAAAAGATAAAATACACCCTCATAAAATCTGAAGATTACACCAAACATGTGAGAATGACACCAGTGGACAAGTTCAGAGAAGGAGCTGCCATTCAGAAGAACCCAGACAATCCTACCCAGGAGGATCAGGCAGGAAATTCATCAGGAGTGTACATATAGTCCTGCATCTACAAAAGAATAACAATACAGATCAGGCAGTCATTGGTGGGAGAGTAGATCTGCTGAAAAGTTTCTGGAGGTCTTGGCGGACAGGAGGTTAACTGTAAGTCAGCAGTGTGCCCTGACAATGGTAACAATGCGCTGTATCAAAGAGGGGCACAGCAAGGAGTTCAAGGGGAGTGATCAGACCTTCTTGACTCAGCACTGCATAAACCACGTTTGAAACTCGTCATCTAGGCTTGGGCCTCACAGGGACACAAAGCTGTGGGTAAATGGAATTAACTTCAGTGAGGGGCCACCAGAACAATCAGCACTGGAGCACTTTCTCCTCTGAGGAGACGTTGAGGGAGCCATACTGGTTCATCCTAAAGAAGGGATGCCTTCAGGACAATGTGTGGCTCCTGTAAGTGCCTATGAGGAGCCAAGAAGGCAGAGACAGGCTCTTTACTGAGGTAAATTATGGGTAAGAGACAGTAGTTATGAAGCAGAAATAGCAGATTACAAAGATGACTTGGAAAAAATATTTTTTTTTACGATGAGAACAGACAATGTGTTGTCAGCCTGCACAGAGGTGTTGCACTGTCTCCATKCTTGGGGGTTTCAGGACACAACAGGCTAAAGCCTTGTGCACCCTGGTCTGAATTGGATGTCATACCTACTTTCGTCAGGAAGTTGGGCTACAGACCTCCTTAGACCACTTCCAAGATGAATGATTTGATGATTCATGCCCACAGCTTGCATCATATTAAAAAGAGGTTTATATAGTGATGTTTTCAGATGGTCTATACAGGCCATAGTCAGTACCTTCAAAACCAGTAAGTCATAACTGATGAAGTGTAAGATTCACCACACCTAAACTGACCCAACAAAAAAGTTAGGTTCACAGTTTATTTTCTAGTTTTGCTTTCCAGTCAACAAAATAAATGAAATATCTCTAAAAGATAATGCATCCCACTTTTAGATAAATATTCAAATTAAGTGGCAATGGATYATTCCCTGAATGTCCCTTTATGTCTTCATTTCCTGTAAAGAGAACAGTCTTAGCTAGTTTCCTCTGAATGTTTCACTTAAAGATGMCTATTATTAAATGCAGGAATTATTGCCCTAAATTTAATGAGTTTTATACACTATATAGTCTGTATCAAATTACATGTGAGCTCTTCCGTAATACTTTTGAACAACACAATTTACCAATGAAGCACAATAAAACCAGCAAGAGTTATTTTACTTAACTATTTGCAGGAGAAAAAGAATAGAATTTAAATACTTATTTTTTCTGCATGAGCTTACCGGAGCTGTAATTAAATATATTGGCATTCATAATAAACAATGATGTTGAGGCATATATTTTCCAAGTTATGATGTGACTTGGGAGAATCTGCTATCTTCCTGCTTCTACATCAGACATTCTGATGTCACAGATATAAATCTGAAGTAGCTGATAAGTAGCTTGATGTTAGAAACAAAGTTGGTCCTCTGTCTCAGTTATCACTGTTCGTCTCCATGTTTCTCATCATTTATAGCCTAATATCCAGACTTGTCTGACTTATGGTCTCAGGTGCAATGACACAACTAAGCTCGTTTGATGGAGCTCAAACTGAAGAACTGAGCTAGCACATCCAATCCTCAGAATAATGCAACAGATTCCTCGTCCTGGAGTAAATAGGTAACCATAGAATCATACAATATCCTGAGTTGGAAGAAACTCTCAAGGACCACTGAGTCCAACTCCTGGTCCTTTACAGGACAGCCCCAAGGGTCACACCATGTGCCTGAGAGCATCGTCCAAACACTTCTTGAGCTCTGTCAGGCTTGGTGCCGTGACCACTTCCCTGGGGAGCCTGTTCCAGTGCCCAGCCACCCTCTGAGTGAAGAACCTTTTCCTAATACCTAACCTCAACCGCCCCTGAAACAACTTCAGGCCATTGCCTCAGGTCCTGTCACTGATCACCACAGAGAAGAGATCAGTGCCTACCCCTCCTCTTCTCCTTATGAGGAAGTCGTAGACCACAATGAGGTCTTCCCCCAGTCTCCTCCTTTCTAGGCTGAACAGACCAAGTGACCTCAGCCACTCCTCTTATGGCTTCGCCTGCAGACCATTCACCATCTTCTCAGACTGTTCTTTTCCTGCAATGGTAAGCATTATCATTTTGTAACAGTTTTTTACAGCCTTCAATGTCCTCATGAAATACAGAGACACAATATTATCCTATGTCTCTCAACAGTCTATAAACATTTACTCTAAAAAGGATCAATTCAATTGAGTGAATGGAACTACTCCTGAATAAAGCCTGTAGCATCAGGACTACACTAAATATTACCCATTGGTGTAAAAGATGCCGGTACAAAAGCAGCAAAAGAATATTTAACTGGAATTATTTAGTTTAAAAATGTGAAGTATAAACTAGATTAAATTAAGTACACTCAGAAAAATCTTGAAATCAACATTTCTCAAAGCTGACTTAYTAAACCCGAATCTTAACAGTTAGAAGTAGTACATTTAATGGGTAACTTAATTAGGAACCTCTACAGATCATGTTTCAATATAAGGTCTTAATGCTGAAAAAATAGGAAGGAGTATATTTTAATGTTTATTCAGTGCTAGCTTACTCYTCTATCTCAGTAAAAGCAACATCAAAAAGGAAGGTATGCAGGTGGATTTCTTAAGAGTTCTTTTAATTTACACTTTCTTTCACGCATTTAATCATTTGAAGCTGTGGTTTGGAAAGTTTCTCCATTTAAACATTCACAGGATTTCTCTAGATTTTGCCATTTTGATCTTCCAGCAAGTTATCTTCTCTTTTYAATGTCCTTTTCTTCACCACTTTTCAGTCTGAGTTTCCAGAAAGGCATACATGTCTCTCATCCCTCTAGCTTCTGATGAGCAAACCTAAAATGTAATGCAGTTTGGACTTACACAGCATCAGACTTTTTTCCCTGACTAAGGTGCAAAAATTTATAAAAGCAAAAGCAATAAAAGCTAGCAGTAATATTTTTACTATATAATCAACCACTGAGATGGAAACATTATTACACCATGTCCAACAAAGTGCATTTTTTAATTCATCTGTTAATGAAGTGAAGAACAAGTGTAAAAAATGTGACAGTATTCTCTTGCTCTTAGACCTGGTGCTATACTACATAAAGGCCATATGTTCCATTTATTACTCATTAACTTTACCTTGAGCAGCTTTCCCACACAATATAGCAGTAACTAAAGTTTACTTAAAGGCAGGCTTTACAGGTATGCTTGGGAGAATTGGTTCCACTGGGATGACAGCAAGGCACAAGTTAGCTTTCAAACAAAGACAGAAAGCAGAAAAAAACCAAAAAAATCACTGTGTGTAAACATAGTAATAAAACTGCATTTCTTATTAATGTGACTGTGAAACCTGATAGAAGTCTGGTACTGAATAAATACATATCAATCAGCATGGTTCTTACCAATGTCTAACACTWATGACTGTTCATGAAGATATATATTTAAGGTAAAAATAATTGCTAGCAACAGGTTAACAGATCACTTTGAGCCTGCAAAATCTGTGAAAATAATTTTCATTCTCCTATAAATTAGGTGACTTGTGGAGTTCTTCCCCAATAATGTGCTAGGTGCATCCGGTGTGCAGTATGAAGTGTTTATTTGGGCACTAGGCAGGTTTAAAACAAAGTGTAAAATAACCAAAGACATAAAAAATACAAATGCTTCATCCAGTTTTCTCTGACATAAGATTAGGTGCAGCACACTTCACATAATCCATCTATGCGCCACTTCACCTGCTCCTCACAAGAAGGTGTCTACACTGTTTCCAGTTGGAAAACAACTTYGAAAACAACTCTGCCCAGGGAATGCATTTTATATATGAAGCTMGGAATTTATTGTTAGCCAAATTAACATCTTAATATGATCAAAATCTAGCAAACGTCTATCTTTAGTCCTGTTAGAATGATATATATAGTCCAAATACAGAAACTCTTCATTGGGAATAATATGCTTGTAAATTGTTATTCATGAGACCATACTCCAAGCTATCCTGTTACTCTGGTGTTGTGCTTGCACTCCCAATATCCCTGTGCTGAATGGCACCAGACTTCTTCAAGCAGAGAGACAATTAGATGGCAAAGTGAGTTAGCATCCCAAACTCTGTGCTGCATGGGGAGTGGTGTTCAAGGTGGGAATGGGGACATATCTTTCTCTTTATGATCAGAACCATTTTTCCAATGTTCTCTTACCTGCTTGACTCTCACTGGCCTCCAGCCCCACCTGGATACTGCACCACAGCCTCCCCCAGCCTTGGGAGACACCACGGGCAACTGCTTATCCCACAGTGAATGTCCGGTTTGTCCAGCTTCATCCATCTCCGGCTTTCACAGAGGTTTGACTCAGGTCAAGCAATGCTCTTGTGGCCACCAGATCATTGCTGGAGCAATCTGGCATCAGCTCAGGCCCAGGCAAGCCCTCCCAAACACTGAGCACTGCCCAGATAGACACTTGTCGACAATAAAGTATAATGTGGCAGAAATCCTCTTGATTGGGCTACATTTGACTAATGTAGGTAAAATGAATAGATTGTATTAGTAGAATCTAAGTAGATCATTAAAACTTACACTTACCACAGTCCATGCCTGGCAACTACCTTCCACAAGAAGAAGAGTTCTAATGTTCAATTGGATTTCCGCTTGTAGGAGGTTTGTACTAATGCGATCTATTCATTTCACCCACAAAAACAAATTTCCTCAAATTTCACAGTCCCTGAAATTCATGCCAAGTAATCATTGCAAACCATTCCAATAAATTACCCACACTGTTGTGTTGTCAGCACATAAACCCCATGTTTAGTCAAAATGCCCATGAAAGTTGTTAAGGGACAGGTAATACATGAAAATCTCATCTTAAAGACTTATGCTATTAGTCTAATTGCTAAAGGCATATGAATTCTGAGCATTCATACACACACCAGATCTCAAAATAATGGCTCTAAAGAGCTGAGATCAGTTTTATACACGGAAAACCCAGAAATCCTGTCCAAGATACCCATATTATAAAATATTACTCACCACAGTATTGGAAGAATAGTCAGTGTAATCTGCTCTTGACAGTACATGAGGAATCATATTTTACAAGTACGTAGGGTAGTTAAAGCACCGCCAGACTTTCAAAGGATCTTAGGGTTATTCTTTACAGAATAGATTTTTGAAAAGTTGAATTCCCATTTAGGCACTTCACAGAAWACTGTAGAAAAAATGCAAGAAAATAAATATTAAATGCAAAAAAATCTCTTTTTTATAGTATAATCATACTTTTAAAGTAACTGTTTTTAGGACAACTTCTAGTAATGTTTTAAACATAAGTTTACAAAAAAAATCATTAGATTTTATTAGTGAAAAAAGAATATATCTCTAAAAAATTAGTTCCAAGTTTCATATGATATGTTCATATGACATGTTGAGTTTGGATGAAACATCCACTGACTTCAAGACTGACTGTCATGCATTGATGCTGGCTGAATGCCAGGCACCCACCAAAGCCGCTCTCTCACTCCCCTCTGCAGCTGGACAGAGGAGAGAAAATTTTACAAYGGGTTCATGGGTTGAGATAAGGACTGGGAGAGATTACTCATCAAATACCACCACGGGCAAAACAGGCTCAACTTAGAGATACGAAGTGAATTTATTACACTAACAAAATCAGAGCAGGATAATGAGAAGTGAAATAAGACCCTTAAAAACACCTCCTTCTCCCTGTCCCTCCTTCCCACYGAYGGCACAGGAAGACAGGGAATGGGGGTTTTGGCCAGTTCGTCATCCGTGGCTTCTCCYGCTGCTCAGGGAGAGGAGTCATTCCCCTGCTGCACCGTGGGGTCCCTCCCACAGGAGACAGCTCTCTGTGAACTTGTCCAACGTGAGTCCATCTCACGAGCAGCAGCTCTCTGTGAATTGCTGCAATTGAGTCCATCCCAACGACAACAGCACCCCTCAAACTGCTGCCGTGTGGGTCACTCTTCCAYRGGGTGCAGTCCTTCAAGGACAKGCTGCTCCAGCCTGGGAGCAGGRCTCTTCYCTCCACGGGTCTCCCACGGGGTCACAGCCTCCTCTAGGCATCCKCCTGCTCCAGTGTGAGGCTTCTCCATGGGCTGCAGGTGGCACATCCCCCGTGGATCTCCATGGGCTGCAAGGGCACAGCTGCTGCACCATGGTCTGCACCACAGGCTGCAGAGGAATCCCRGCTCCAGTGCCTGGAGCACCTTCTCCCCCTCCTTCTTCACTGACCTTGGTGTCTGCAYAGTTGTTCCTCTCACATGTTATCATTCCTCTCTTCTCTGGCCACAGTTAAAACTGCACAAAAACTTTTTTCTTTTTCTTTCTTAAATATGTTATCACAGAGGCATTACCACTATTTCCGACTGGCCCAGCCTTGGCCAGTAGCATGTCCATCCTCAGACCCACCAGGGAYTGGCTCTGCTGGACATGGTGGAAGCTTCTAGCAGCCTCTCACAGAAGCCAGCTTGTAGCCCCYCTGCTACCAAAACCAGGCCATGCAAACCCAATACACTGACACACACATACAGAGRCTAACCAATGCAATATACTATACAAAAGCAGTTAGACATATGCTTAAATACTAACCTGAATGAGGTATCTCTACCACCTGCCCACATTTCTGCAAAACATAAAGTGAGTTTAAGCCTTCACACCAGAGAAGCCATCCAGAAGTCACCATCAGACTACTCATTGAAACAGAGACTGAGCCATTCAAAATTAGACCCATTCATGGTATGAATTATTCCTGAAACAGAAACTCAATTGATAGCACGGCCTCTACTTTATGTAAGAGAATAACAATGAATTACCCTTTGATGCAATTCACCCTAGTCAAAGGCAACCTGGCATTATGAGACAAACTACTGTAAAGCAGAAGATATTTAGTAGCTTAATATTAAAACAGAAATTCTATATACAATAATCTATTAAAAATATAATCTTTTAGTAAGAGGCATGACTTCATGAGHTACTTTAGTTCCTGAAGAAGTAAATTCAGGAGGACTGTAAAAGTTTTTGTATTTTCCAGACCTCAAGATAATACTCAGTGCAAATAAAATTCTTTACAGGTAGCGTTGGCTTCGCATCTAATTCTGGATTGCTTTTCTCTTATGTTACTAGCAGTATTATTGCTACTATACTACAGCACAATTCCTGGCCCTTCCTACCTTCATGTTCTCTTTCAGTACCAGCRTTCTTAGCTGGTGATTAGTGAGAACTCTGAGTTGAAGACCATGGATATAGTAAAGTCTTTCATGCAGCAGACAAATTAGGAAATTTCAAGTGACAGAATCCAGGAAGGAGAGACCTGAAGTTGAGTCTGGAGTTTTACAAATTAAAAATTTACTTTGATGACATTTTAATCAACAAAAATACTATGTGCATGGTAGAAATTCTGGACATCTCTATAGAGTTAAAGGTGGTATTCCAGGTTGGAGATAAGGTCTGAATCTTCAAGCTAAGGTAACAAGAATTGCCTGTTTCAAAGGAATATTTCCTGATTACTCATTTATTTTATGATGAATTAATGGCTAAGRTCATAGAGCAGAAACCCACTGACAAACAAAAGAATTTCACACAATAATGGGACAGTTTTCCACCCAATCCTAGGGACTAGTGCTACCAGTTTAAACATGTCTTTAATAGAGGAAAATTGAGTGCAATAATCATATGGTCAAAAGGAGCTTCATCTGCACGGTCAATATTCTCCTTCAATTACTTTTAGTCAAATATTAATGCAACTCCCATAACATACAAGCAAAGAACCGTCACAGGCACAATTATCATCTTGGCAGACATGTAGCTGGAACTCTAATTAAGCAAGCAGAGCTGCTCTTACTGGTGAATACTGAGAGTGGAAATTAAGATTCCTRCCATTAAAAAAAGACATCATAAGTTTTGAACTTTACATCCTTTCTTAAACATTTATATGACAAAATTCTTTAGAAGGAAAGAAACCAGATGAAAGTGAATCTATTATTTGTAAATGATCAGCAGTATTTTGTATTAATTCTATCATCTTTAGGTTCTTGTCTTTTTCAAAATTTAATCTCTTTTTTAATTTCTCTTGCCTATTGCAAGCTGGCTATATTTACAAAAAAACAAAACATAAAAAATTTCGTTCTTATGTTTAACASACAAAAATGCCTTCTCTTCCATTTTTCTGTATGATTTACCAATTTTATTCTACCTTTTCTATTTTTAAAGTATTAATAATTATAAAAGGGTAACAACCACCCAAAATATAAAGGCTTTGACATCTTTTAAAAAAAGAAAATAATTATAAAAATCTGTTGCAAAATTTATTTGTGGTCGCAAATTCTAATAATGGACAAAACATGAGTTTACTGTCTTTTAYAAATTAAATTCTAAGACAGATATATTAAAAATATCAGTAGGAATTAAAATTCAGTGTAGTATTAAGCACTATTAGGTGTTATTTATACCAAGGTATTATCTTTTTATCGTGTTCACCTTAAAATGTACACAGCCCAAAACAATGGAGGGAACGGAGAMATTTAGACTTAATGTGACTTTCCAAAGAAAAAAAAAATTTTCCTAACAGTGAATTGCTTAACTGATTTTACTGTATAAATCCTTGTAAATATTCACCTTTTACATGAAAGAAAAAAAGTCACATAATGCAATGATTCACAGTGCTCCCTACAGCTACACAAAAACCAACAGATTTTCAAAGAGAGAACAGGGAAGTGAGAATCACTCCCCTGAGTAATGRACAGCTAAAGGGAAGAACTATAAACACTTTCTGGCTGCCACTGTGTTCAGATCTTGAAAGAAATAATCGAGCCTCAAACTGTCTTTCAGATGTCTGGAAAGTCTGCCTTGCAGTCAGTTCCATTGTTCCCAAGAGCAAAAATCCGTCTTTAGAAGTGAAATGTCTACACTGCCACAAGCAGACTGAGCAAGCAGTAAATTATTTTAGAAGTGAAGCTGGATAACATAGGCATTTATGTATTATGCCTCTTAAGAACCTTATCTCTCATCACAGGAGTGCTGCAGACCTATGTGGTGKTGTAGATGTGCTGTTTGACAGGCACAAAACATCAGACACAGTTCCTTGGCRCATCATGGCCACAGCTGTACAAATGGTCTGTGTGACAGCCTACGCAGACGTGATATTTATTGATAGCTTAATGCCTAATACACATTTGAAAGAGATTTGTTTTACCACATGTGGTTCCATCAGACTATTAGGTCTACAGTGTAGCACCTGGAATTTTTGGTGAAAGTAATCCCTGGAATATCAAAGTTATATTAAGGGCTGAAGATGACATTAAGAGCAACATTCACTGTAGCAGATCAGTGTGATTTTTATTTCCTGCTCCCTGGTTTTTGAGAGAACCAGAGAACCAGTCCACTCAGAACTGCAATAGAGGAATATAGTACAAATAAAAATCTTCTGCAAACTSCTAATGATTTTGGTGAGCTCTAGATCACCATCATGGGCCTTCTGTGRGTGTAAATGCTTTGGTTTCAATGTTCCTATAATTTATTTAAAGACAAGTGTCATTGAGGGGGAAAAGATGCACATTTGCTTAGGCCCATGAGGACACTTACAGTCACAATCATTAACTTAACAGAAAATTATGGATATACTTAGTAGTAAAAGCTCTTATGAGTCAYCATGTTACTTCCTAAGCTGGAAACATTTTTAAGATGATATTCATGCTATCAATGTCTAGTGATCAATTAAAATTTAAGAGTTTTTAAGTCCACTGATGCTTTAGCTCTTGCATGATTTACCATAAGTTTCTAAGAGAAATTTTTATGAAAGCTTACTGGGGAGAAGTTATCAACCTCTATACTTATTTATAGGTATTAAATACTATATGTTTTTTTAAATACTTTATGTTTATGTAATATTCATACCTGAGCAAAATATTTTTAAAATTTTATACATAATAAAAATGCCAGATTGAGGATTCTGTAAACTGAAGAGTTTTGTATATGAACAATTGGGAAGAAAATGAAGGTTGTTCCATGAAATCTTTGATTTCTTRGTTCTGTTTAGAGGAAAGATCTCCTCTGGTAGAGTTGATCAACTTTTTCCAATGACACTGTTTGAAACTTTGCTAGCAGAAGGAAAGATAAGTTAATAGGGTTATTTTAATTTTTTGAGAASATCACTTCCATCTTGGATTTTTTTTTGTTGAAAGAGGATAAATGGAAACCAGAATAATAGACCCTTTAAAAATCTTTGACTTTGATGTATTGTTTACATGGGTAGCACTATTGATTACACAATTCTTCTCTTTGATACTTTCTCGAACATACCTACTAAAATCAACAAACTGATGTAAAGGGATCATCCCATCAGACTGAATTATTTAGTGATGTAATTAGTGASAGACATTGATATATATTGGTACATGAGGGACTGATTTCTATTATATACCTCATAGAAAACAGGACAAAAGCAGCTGGACAAACGTATGTACTGTATTTAATTTGCAGCTTTATTTGCAAGGGTAAGCAAAGGTAAATTGAGGCAATGACAAGTACACAGGGATCAGACAGGGAAAGAGCTGCAAGAGATCCATTTTTGTAACTACACTTTTCATGTCTTACTTTCTCTATCTAATATATTGTCCTGGGTTAACCATAAAAGGATGTATTCTATCACCACCCACATATTTTCCTCGATAAGCTGGATCGTTCACAGTTACACACCTGGTCCCTGAGGCCATGCTCATGTGAGGTAGRGTGGTACTCCTTGTCTCAACTSAGGTAACYATTCCGGCCGACAGCAAGCACCACCCATCCCGAGTAGATCATCTCGGCTRATGGCCCATTACCGAACTGGACAAGCATGGACGGATAGAATTTCAGAACCACCCTGAGTGGATTATCTTGGTTAATGGCCCATTACTGAACGAGACAAAGCACCAACCAATAGAATGTCAGAAACCGTYTGTTCCCCAGAAAGGCCTCATGTGAGCTCATTGCCAAAGCAACCAGCAGAACATCAGGAAAATCCTTTTCCATTGTGGAAGTCCCCGCCCCTGGGGGAGGTACCAGCCAAGAAATACGACATAAAAGCAGGCTTTGAGATGCAAGAAAGCACTCCACTCCACTCTGCTGGACTGGACTTGACTGACCTACTGGACTACCAGATGACTGGAAAGCCAGAGGACTCTGGACCACCACGACTGGACCCTTCACCACTGGATACTCAGCGGACCAGACCTTCTACAGGACCAGTGCCTAATTGGACTATACAGCTACTATACAGCTACCAACAGGGTATCAGGTTGTACTGTGACCCTGTCAGTTTGTTTAGGCCAGTGTTTCTGTATTCCTGCATTTATTTTAACCTTTTTCATTAAAATTGTAATTCTGACCTAAAATCTCTGGAGGTATTTTGTCTGGGGTTAATTTCCCCTGCTGGTTCACATTYGAACCAGCACATATATTTTTTCTAATTATTCCTAAATATKTTTGATTTATATTTTAAAGCAACCCCTATAGAGACCCAATTAGGCATCAAATTTCCTTATTGTATATTGTACTGTTATAATGCTTATACCAGTATTAGAGATTMATTTCATACTTTCTAACCAAAGCTTCTTGCTTGAGTCACTCAACAAAAACATGATGAGGTTTTTGGGAAGTTAACATCAGGTAGTATAAAATGTCCTGAATTACTGTTGTACTTCTCTTGAACTAGTCTTTCCAGATCCTTGTTTTTCCTACTTTTTTTTCTCATGAAACTGAAAATCTGTTTATGAAAAACAGTACTAGGTGCATGTTCTAGCTCTGTTCTAGCACAACCAGGTTGTGTGGATTCTTCTGTTTTTCTGTCTATATACAATAACCCAGAAGCAGTTTTAACTCAGAGTATTCTGGGATTCTGTGAACCCAGCAGTCTCTAATGGCTACTGCATAGTTCTATCTAAATACTACACATTATTTTCTCAGTGTTTATGAAGCAAAATCGCTTTAGCCCACAACGTTYTTTTATATAGAGCTGAATTGCAACAGCCAACTTACAAACCAATACTCTGCAGTGGTGCTTCTCTGCTAGTGTAAAGAGCACACTCCCTTTTTGACATTACTCCTAGAAACTGGTAATGAAAATGTTTTGTGACCTCAGAAAACAATGCTTCATTTAAAAGGTTTGCAATTGTCTTTCTCCAAATCAAAACTGTTGTGCTCTTAAAAATATTTTTAAGGAAATCACACCCATCATGTCAGAATACACTTGAAAACTGATTTCAGTAAGCCAAAATTAATATGATGATCCAAATCTTCAGTTACTTTATCCTTAAGTCTTTCATTAATATATTTTTACAATCTGCCATATAAATACATCAGGGAAAAACAAGTAAGGAAATCATAGCTACAGTTCATGGGACCTAAAATGCTCTGAAAATTAGCCATTTCAGTTGATAACTTACTGTTTTCTGGATTATTAGAAACAGTCTATTTATTCCCAAGTGTCCAATCGTATACTAAATAATAATAATGGGGGWATAATGTATAATATTTGAGATAATCAGTACAGAATATATACTGTAATTAYAGCAAGAAAGTATTTGCTTAAGTGAATCATACTGATGAATAAATTAACACTTCCAGGAAGTCATTACCTTTTATATAGAAAAAGCCAAAATTAAGAAAAAGTTCTGATATACGAATGAAAGTCTTCAGTCTCATAGTAAAAGCTGAACCCCTGAATATCTGTACACAGACTTAATTTTTATGATCCGGGGTTTTATAAAAGATAAGTTGTATTCTACATAGAGCTGAAATCTGTAATAAGAAATAAGCTACATAGGTTATTTTGTCATAATTTAAARCTTCCGATATTTCTGCAGACAACAGAATATAAACTAAAGAAAAYATTAAGCTTGGAGTTACTCTTGGAACAAAGGCAAAAATCCCAAACTGAAATATACACTATGTGGAAATACAAKAAGTGCCATAATTCTTCAAGAAAATGCATGGAAAATCTGCCCTTTAACTCAACAAAAAATGTCATGATATTTGCAGGTTGGAGAAAATAACCCCGTTGACGAGAGCTATTTGACACGTTGCTAAAACATAYAGTTTTAATGTTTCTTGCAGTGCCATTTCGGTCTCCTGCCGTTATTCATCTATGGACTGCGCAAGCTGAGGCACTGACTTTCTGGGAACAATGACTCCGTGATGACAATGATGGCACAAACAGCACAATCATGCCTTCAGACCATTGGTCACCTGGTACTAGCCTTTAAAGGATTTGTCCATCTTCCAAAATCTTCAGTACAGAACTTTTATCCCTATGTGACATGAAATAAATCCTTAGGAAAAATTTTTGTGGCCTGAAATAGGAAGCTTTCATGAAAAAACTGTCAATGTTTAGAGAAGTGTTAGAATTTATGAAACAAGAAGAAGAAGAAAAAAAAAGTATTGCTTCCAGGACAGAATTGCGTTTGTACCACTCCTGAAAGATATTTAGCCAATTTGTTTTCAAAGAACGCCACATCTGAAGGTTCCACAGCCTCTCTCTGCATTTGCTCACTCCCCTCACCATCAGAAAAAGTTATCCCATCTCTAAAGTATTTTTCCATTACATCCTATTGTGGTCGCTAGGAATATGCAGAGTATTTCCCATTTTAAGAAACTTCTTATATACCTGAAGTTCATATTATCTCCTTTTCTCTCTCWCACACACACGTATGTCTATATACAATTCATTCTATCTTTCCCCATGAACCTAATTTTTGCTACTTTGGGGCATTCTTGTTAATGTCCATTAGGCTTTTTCTAGCTGGTCTATATCATTCTTTAACTGGAATGCCCAGAATGACCTAGATTGCTCTTGATGGAATCTTACAGATCCTAAATATCACTGAAGCATTATTCACATAATTTTTTGGCATTTACTGCTGCTTACACAATCTGTGCAACAGTGGAGACAGCATTGATTCCTGCTTTATTTCATGATACATTTCAACACTTTTCTGCAGACCTAGTTATATGGTAAATTATTTCTCTGCATTGCTGTAATTAAATATTCTAAATATGCTACCAATGCAGTTATGTTTATTGACTAACATCTTTCTTATCTTTGGGGCATTTATTCAGGATTCTTTAAAATTTTGGGCTTCTTTTGGTTTCCTTCCTATAACTGTAGACCTTCCCACTTTTTCCTTTGAAGTATTTATTATTTATTATTTAGCATACTTATGTGGTGTCCTGTTGTGTAACTGAATACTGAACAGGACCAGACCCAAGACAGTCACTTACAGAACTCTGTTCAACATATCCTTCTCTTCTGAATCTGTAAAGATATAATTCTTCAGTCCCATGCATGTAAACAGGAACAGGAATATTTTTAAAAGAGAATATATACTTATCATCTGCCTAATCTGCCTCACAGCATCTAGAATCTGACAGATTGAAAGAGTGAGGGCAATTTGAATTAGGACACACTTTGTTCCCAAAGAGACATTGCAAATTGTGGGATTTAGCAAGGCTACATCATATCTATCTACAGGTTTCACTGAAATGTCAGATATGGTTAATACAGTGTGTCATGAACATACTGAATGCTATTCTCCTTCAAACAAATAAATCATAAATCATTCCTCTGTCATTGCACATTCTTASTGCCTATAAGCTGCAAAAGCAAAACTCTGTACATGTCAAATCTGTTTTTTGGTTGGCAGTCAGGGAACAAGAACTGCAGTGCATGAGACTGGCTGAAGTCAGATTGGATCATGGTGTCATACCCACAGGAGTAGTAGAGACATGGTCTGACCACTTGAAAAGGAAAGAGTGTGACTCAGATTTAGTGGCCTGGAATAAGGTGTCAGAGAGACATCCATTTCAGACAAAGTATTGCTTGAGTGTGCAGCAGGTGTAAAATGACTTTAAATCAAAATSACAGTGTTCTGCCTTTACTGACTCCCATGTATGGCAGTTCTGCACTGGTATTATGCTAATAATAATATAATAATATAAAGACAAGTAGGAACAACTGTGGGGTAGAAAAGAAAAAAACGCATTTGTTTAGCAGTCAGCAATGGAAAAGATGGAGATGAAAGGAGGAGAGGTGGGTGGCTCTAAACAGAAGCGTGTCAGAGGAAATGCAGCTGAGGGTCAAACATTTCTATGTAGGATAGAAAAGTGAGAGCAACAAGAGTGAGTATCGTAAATACTGTAGTCCTATCGGGGCATTTGTTCTGAATTTTGCAGAGAATCAGTCATATTATTGCAATTTTTCTGTTATAACCACCACTATACTGATATTAGTAAAAGCCAAAACATTTAATTTTTGAGATTACTGCAGCAATTTATCATAAACAAGAAAACCAAATTCAGGAGCACCCTGAGAGTTCCAGGTGCAGCGTAAGACACTGAAGATAGCAGCAACTCCTGAATATATCAGAAGGAATGAAAACTATATCAGAAAACACATAGTGTTTTGCTGTCTGAATATTATTTCTTATTAACACGTGTCTTGACTGGAGCAAAGCAATATATGCAGCACTTTTCATGGGAGTGGAGAAGAAATTGCAAACCATAAATTTCATTATCTAGGGATTATCARTAGATTAAAGCATCTACATATATTGCGACTGCCTAGAAATTCTAGGATTCAGTTTAAAAACAGCTTCTAACTGAGAATTTAGCAGCAACCTATAATAGTCTAATGAAAAAACAGCATGCTACCTTTGATGGTCACAAGGGTTCAAAAACTCAGACCTCATTTGAAGTCCCAGCATGAGCTGAGATGGGTCTGATACAGCCTCATGGAAAAGCTTGCTACAGTTCTGCTTAAGCAATACCAACCTTTTATCAACCTGTGTTGCTCCCCTGGAGGTGATACTGAAGCTTCACAGATTCTGTTAAGAATATTCAACCTTATGATCTTAGTGGATTTATCTACTATGCTAATTTTAAAAATATCAGGTTAAAAGCATCTTCCTGATGTCTTCTGCTGTTCTCTCTCCAACAAAAGGCGTGTCACAGTTTAGGAATGGTACTCCCCAGCTTAGTGCTCCCACTGAGACTCTCCAAGCCATGCTGTTTTCTCCCCCTCTCCCCCTCTCCTTCAACCCTGTGGCAGGCTGGAGAAGAGAGTTGGAGACACAAAAGGTAAAGATCAAGGGTYGAGATAGGAACAATTCACTGGAAACAGAAATGAGATAGTGATCAGTAACAGCAAGAATATTAATAGCAAAAGTATACAAGAGAGAGGTGAGTGATTCACATCCAAAATGCTCAGAACTGGTGTTACTTGACTGCTCCCTCTGTCACACTTACTCAAACGGAAGGAACMCTCTCCGTCCAGAAGAGGCTCCCTTCCCCCTGCCCCCTGCACTGACATGAGGTTGTACAGAATAACCTCCAGTGCCTGGCCATGCCCTCTCCTGGTTAATGCAAAAATTAACCCTGTCCTGGCCGGAACCAGGACAAAGGGCAAACTCAAAACTGACATAGATTATGACGTAATATTGCATGCCTGCTATCCTACCTTGATTAAAAATGAGTAGCAGACTACTGTCCCTGAAAAGCTCTAGCGTTTATAAGACTAAGTTCTATACTAAGACCATTCTATTATTAAATTTTCCCAAGTAAGGTACAGAGTAATTTTAACTACATTTCCTTAGCTTCTCAAAAAAAAAAATAAGTCATATTTCCATTAATTAATTGATCCAATTAGGTTTTTTACTATCCAGAGTTACCTTCTTTCTCCCTTTATTTTTTTAATGTATTCCTGGATAATCTAAACACAGATAGCTTGTGACCTGCTTACCCTCCGCTTCTGTCATTGCTTCTTTCAAGGCTAATTTTCACTCTGCACTACCATTTTTTTTGTGAAAAAAAAAGAGGAAAAGAAGGAAGGAAGGAAGGAAGGAAGGAAGGAAGGAAAGAAGGGAGGGAGGGAGGGAAGAGTAAGCATATGCCTAAGTGATACAGAGCGCATTTAAATGAAAAGAAATAAAACAAACAAAAACCCAAGGACAAAGTAAGAAAAGACTGAATGTAGGCATTTCATTGAAAAGAGCATCTAGATGTCTAGAACCGGTAAAAGAGTCACATCCTGATACACAGCTGTGTGCAACTTCCTCAGAGAAATTTTCCTGGTTTATTACCTTTTTGTTAATTTATCCTCTTACAGGAACAAAGCTGTTATTTTCTGATGTGTTAGTAGAGGAAGAATAGAGAAAAAATATCAGAGTAGGAAACAAAATTCTCAGATTTTCATATCAGAACCCTGTGTTTTTCCCTTGGTTTTCATAAACCCAAGGAAGTTCACTTCAAAGACCTAATAATGAATTTAACATGCTTCTATGCTAACACAAAGTACTGAAAACTACACAAAAGTAAGTAGGGATAAAGACGACACCATACAAACTTTTTAGAAAGAAGGTTCATACATTCGAAATCTCCCAAAACCCTAAAATCAGTCTCATTTTCCCTTGCCAGCTAAATGGCAGAAGTACTCAACCATTTGTAATTGAACTGTCAGCATCTCTGAACTGATAATCTTTTAAAAAGGTATGCAGTGTGCCAAGAAAAGTTTTTTCAAGGTTTGAGATTCAGAAAGGATATTTTTTAGAATGTCTCATCTACACCAAAATAAGAAATAGAAGCTCCATCCGTGTGAAACATTCTTCAATACATAGAATTAGTGATCCAAAAAGTCAATGGAGTTCAATTCCTGTCTATATTTCTTTGCAACTTTGGTGACACAAAAATTTAATTAGTTCATCAGAGTAGCTTTCAACATGTATATTAATACTTCAGATCATACCAATATCTGTCTGTGTGACAGAGCTTAACTTACTTGCATACCTAAAAATGTCTTGCTCTGTAGCAGGGCAACATAGGACAATCCCAACCCTCAGTCTCACTGAGTAGCAGTCACCTACAATGTAGTGAACTTCCTTCAGTTAGAAGTTCACATCTGTTTCTCCTTTGAAATTTTTGTACCTTCTGTCACTCTCTCCCTAGGGGTTTAGAAAGATGCTAGGGAAATAGCCAGAAGGCACTTTTACTTCCTTTAGTATATCTCTTTCAAAAGAAAAATAAACTCTGATATGCAAAATGAATATCAACTCTGTTCTTCTTCAAATTGTCTGTACCTGAAAGTTCCTTTATTCCTCTTGGGCAATCTTACTCCAACCCTCTCATCTCTCTCCTGCCTGCAGGTTCTTCCAAAGGAATAGAGCAGTAGGGCCAGGTTACCAAGCAGCTACTGTCCTCCTGAACCAGCACTGGCTTGTTGAACAGCAAGAAAAACTCAATCGATCTATTCCAACAAGAAATGTATCTCTTTAGATTTTTGTCTCCAAGTGTGCATTACCTATATGAATTGTGTGGGAAATGGTCAAGCCCTGCAACTTCTTTTTGGCATTTTATAGCAAGCTTTTTATACTTTTAGATCTAAATGTTTTTCTATACCATACTGCATCTCTACTGTGTGAGGTATTTAAGCTGCTTTTAAACCAGCTCTTCAAAACGATATATACCATAAACTGCTGAGAGCAGACAGTAGTTCAAGAGCAGCACATAGTACTGACATTTTGTGAAACACCTCCTTCCAAAAACAACTGCTTTTTTAAAATGGATGTACATGTGTAGATTGGTTTGAAACCTACAGAGAGCAAGGGAAACTGTTTACTCTATGTGATCCACATTTAGAGCCGTTTTAGACACAATTACACTGTAGAAAGATAAAGCCCTATGAAAAATAGCAAACCCCAGTATTTCACTTGTCTCTAGTCTTCTTATTTAAAACCTGCAATTTATATGGCTTACCAAATAATCAGTAACTTTGCTTTTGGAAGCTTGTGTTGGCTATGTTGGCTACTGCCACTTTTGAGAATCACTGCTTAAGACATTGTTAAAAGAATCTCTAGAGCATGAAGTGCCAGTCACATATCAAAAAAATCAAGATATGGGCACTGCGAGCTTACACTGTAGATACAGCATTTTTTWAAAGTGCCTGTTCTATTCTGGTCTGTGCAACCATTCCAAATATTTCAGATTTAGTCTACCTGCTTAAACCAACTTTATACCATGCCATCCTATCCATGCAGAAAATAATGTGTTTCTGTCCAAAACCCAAACATTTGACCTGAGTAAAGCATTTTGTGTCTGAAAGTTGATGTATTCTACTGAACATTTTATCTCAAGCAAAGAGTAACTTAAGGACTTTAAAAGCTTTAGTTCTCTCTTAGAAAAAATGCCTCATAATAGAATGTAAAATTATTAAAATTTTTAACTGAATTTCTAACTTACCTACACATGATTCCTGTAGTCAATGGCAACAATATTTTCACAGAGATTAAATAGATCGTTTTGTTCCAATTAGCATCCAAGCACTTTTTGGCTTGTCTCCCATGCAATTGTCCTGCTAAACAGCGCAAGGCAGAAAGTAAAGGCTCACAGCCTGCTTGAATGAAAAATTTCATCAAATGTCAAATAAACACAAATGGATAAACTCAGAAGAAATACCAACATCTAAGCAGAAACAAGTGACTTTAATAGCTGAACAAAAAACTTCCATGTTAGACCCAGAATCTCATCATTCCCAGAAAGAGAACACACCATACCTTGAGCCAAGAGTTTAGTATTTGACCAATAAAGTTTTTCACAGAAAAGTTCAAATGCAAAGATTAGTTATAATTTGTCCAGTGCTAATGGTGGTAACACAGCTCAAATTATGGAATTATTTTTAAAAATAATAAAAAAACCACCCTGAATTAATAATGTAGTTAACTAGTAGACTGCTTAATTTTGTTAGATCTTTATCATATATGGTAACCTGTAACAGTGTCATTGAAGAATTAGAGCTAAATTGAGTTCTTTTTGAACTCCAGGCATTTTTACAGTTAGAGCTGTTATAACTGTTTTGAGTTATAACATTTATCTGAAAGATTTTTCAAATTCAGCAATTTTGGAATAAAAGAGTGAGGAGGAATAATGGAGCAACTCTGCTTAGTAAATTACTGTGGTAGTCCTTTAGGGAAGAAATTTTTTTAATCCCTATTCCACATGCTGAATAACAGCAGTATGAACCTGAGTCTACATTTCCTTAATCAATGCCACAAGACTTGATCAATTGGAGAACATCATCTCTCCATTCCCCTCCATGAAATATTGGGACAATCTCTTTTTTTTCTATTTCAAATTTGATTCAAATTTGATTAGTGACAGAACTAATTACAACTCATGCAAACTACAACAGAAGAACAGAATATGTCATTGCAAATTAAACATTAAAATCTTTCCTCATTTAGTTGCAAAAGTCGATGTATCAAACCAAGAGATGAGGCTTTCAAAAAAAGGACAGAGTTCTTCTAAAGTGGGTGGATTTTCCCAGTGATACTGCAAGTGCACAGTACCTAAGTGATTATAACACTCTAGGAGTGATGGAGGTTAGGAGATTTATCACAGCACAAATAATCAAGTTCCTCATTATATTCCCATGCTGTTGATTTCCCAAAACTGGGCTTCTKTTGCCATAATGAAACATCTCTATTTGAGTTTTACAATGAAATCACTAACATTGATCACCCTGATGTAAGAGCAGAAGTGAAACCAAAATTTTAGTGATTAATATCACTGACTTCCCTTTTTAAAATAATTTTTAAAATAACATTAACATATAGCTAATTTTCAGAGCAAGTTCAGAACTTTATTTCTTTATAATATTTCCTTAATGTCATTTTCATCTCTGAAGGAATTAGGTATTTCAAAATCTGTAAGAGCAGTGTTCCAATGTAAATATTAAAAAATAATAGTGTAGTAGCAAATTCTGATATGATATTAAAGAAAATATCAGTCTCTCCTACAGGTAATTACATAACTTTAAAATTACTCTGTTAAAAATGGTCTAGAATTACATTGAAAACAGTGCTGCTTATTGTAACGATGAATTAGCATTTAGTAACTTCATTAAAGTATAAAACTATAAGCTAGTGATAAAATTTAACAATAGTTTCTTTCTTATTCACATGTATGATGGAACAACTTTTCTGCACCTCAAGATACTCAGGTACCTTAAAAAAAATCCTGATTTAATCTTGATTACAGAGACGTGGGAATTTAAAATCAGCTTAACTTGACAGACATGTGAATCTTGGAAAGCTTGGAAAGCTTGGAAAGCATACCTATTCCTGTATGCCTGGGTTATGTCTATTTCAAGGTACAGGACTATATGTTAAGAATAGATTAATTTAAAGAATTGTAAATCTCATGCAGTTTCACACTAATTTCCAATGAGAACTGGAAAAAAAATACATGTTTATTATATAATACCTCTTTCTATAAGGAAAGGTAAATGCCACTTTACTGTCTCCTTGCATTGAAAACAAGTTTTTAAAACAGAAAAGTTTCCTAAATACTATACCCTTTTTTTTTTTTTCTGACCTCCTACCCACAAATGAAGAGTACAGATTTAATATTTTATATTCACAGTTCACTTTCCACTCTAGTAGGGCAGGAAACATAATTCTGAAGACATATTTTAATATTTAATTTCAGCTGAAAGTAAACACAAGAATATAATGAAGTTACCTGGAAAAAAGTCATGCCCCAACACCCTCTTTATTGGCTCGGAGACACATGGCATTGCCTTGCCACACAGCAGCTGCATAGGTTTCTGTGTCTTGATTCAGACCAGCCCAACAAAGACTTAGTGGAACTAATCCAGAACATAAAGAAGGTGTAAACCCACCAAAAATGCAATGTACAAGCATGTTGGATATAGCCCTCAGTAACCAAGTTAGCAGCTTCTCAGACACTGACTGCTGAGCTCTTTCTCTTAAACTCAGGATATGCTCTCACAACTACCATGCTTCRTCCTTTTCCTTCGGCTGGTAGGAGACAACACATTTTCTGACTTCAGGGTAGTTTAGAAGGTGCACTCCAACCACTAATACACATCCTTCATCAGTCCACAAAATGAACTGTTGTTATAAATTACTCTGATTCTTTCCTTACCTAGAAGCTTTGATCAGAAGTTTGCTGAAATAGACTGAATTTCATGTAGAAGAGTTTTCAGCAGCCAGTTTTCATAACACCATGACACATCAGTACAGCGGAAGAAAGGACAGAATGTCACACCACAAACCCTAACAAGGTGAAACAAGTGAATATTTCAGGAAGCAAAGGGATATGAGTAGGAGGGATGAGACATGAGTTAACAGTAAGCATGACTCAGATGCACAATGATCTGTATTTGACCCTAAAGAGAAAGCAGAATTTCAGATTTTAGTATTCCTTAATAAGATTTAAAATCTGCTTTTTTACAGCATCTTTCTATTGTACATGATCATATATGATGCAGCTGGCTTACACCATATTCTCCACAAAATTCCAAAGTACAACCAAACTTCTGTATTCTGCTCTTGATAATGTGTTTCACTGCTAGCAGTTATATTTTTCAGAAGACCAGAAAAGGTGCTAAGCTTTTCCCAAAAAGGGCGCTGGCCGCTAATGTATTTGCCACAAAATCTTTTAATTCTGTACAGTATCATTCCAAATATCCCTAGCAAATTACTTCCAAATAAGACACTTCTAAAAGATCAACACAGAATCATTATAGTAAGGGAAAATTTACAGTTCCAAAATGATAGGTATTTTTATTTGGTTTCGTATATGAAAAGGAATAGATGGCTGTCTTTGTTTAAAAGACAGGTGTCTTCCAAGGAAGGCAGGAACCTTCCTGGAATGGAAAAGATGACCCCCTCCCTCCAAATTATTATAACCTTGAAATTACGGGGCTTTCAGGCAAAGATACGGGAAAGGAATAACAGTTCTTTACTATAGATAGATAGACAGATATATAACAAGACAGACAWACAGCAACAACAACAGCAACAACAACAAAATCAGAAACCCCATAACAGACTTTTCTCACCCGTTAAGCAATTTCCCTTTTGGTGTCGTGATGCCCACAGCTGACAGGGGGCGCTGGTGGACCCAGTAGGGGAGGGCAGGGCAGATGCAATGGTTCCCCCGCGGCTGCASGGGGCGCTGTGGCCACCTCTCCACATGGCAATGGCGGCTCGGGCGAGAGGGAGGAGGGGAGACCGCTCCCTGTGCAAAACTCACAAGCAGCAGCCAGTCTCAGCACCACTCCCGGTGGCGAGCGGGACTGCAGCAGGAACCTTGGAGTAGGAGCAGCGGCAGGAACAGCGGAGATGGGCAGATCTGATCAGGCAGCAAGTTACAACGTAGYCCCGTACCCAAGCCGTGGCAGGAGCGGCAGAGATGGCAGATCCGATCGGGCAGCAAGTCACGACGCAGCACTGTTCTCGGGACAAACCAGCACTCGCTCCTCGCACCATGCATGACCACCTTCCTTGACTGCCAAGCCAAAAAAGGCAGAACCCAGCCCCCGCCCCTCCAGCCGAGCCTCAGATTCCCCCCCGCCTCTCGCGGTATTACCCACAACTCCCGAGAGCAACCCCCAGCCAGAGAGCCCACCCCCAGCCAAAACTCCCAAACTCTCGAGCCTCTGGCTGATCTATTGCTGTGGTATGTGAGAGTGATTGGCTATGTCTTTTGTTTCTTAATTACCCCTATTTGTTTCCCAGACAACCCATTCCCCTCACAGCATCTTCCTGCATATGACAGATGGGAAGAAATGCTCCTGAGAAACCCCAACCCACAACAATGGTATTAAATAAATAAATAAATAAATATATAAATAAAACTAGAATTCTTGCTAAGTAGATCCTATCTTCTGTAAAGAGAAATTTAACAACGTATAATCTTACCTTACTCTTGAACAAGGAGCATTGTCTCTCTCCAAAATAAGGAGGATAGAAATAATACCTTCTCTCCAGCTACCTTACCATTTCAGGATGGAAAGAGGAAAATAAGTTTTTGTTAAGTCTCATACCACCAGTTATAATTTAAGCACAAATTACTTGCTTTATTTCTTGAAAAGAACGGATAGTACAAACTGATCAGAACATCATCAGAAATATGTCCTTAGCACATACTGTACCTTATCACTTTGAAAGTAGTTGCTTTTAGATTTAAACTGCAAATTAAAGAATATTGAATATGATTGCTCAGGACTTGCAGAGCTTTACAGACATCCCACTTCTCACTTTCTAATAAGATTTACTAAGGGCACACATGTCTCAAGACACTGAGCAAGGTAGACTAGTTGAGTGTCTTCTTAAAGAATTGCTGGAACAGACCTAGGATTTTATGGAATCACTGGTTGTACATGAAATTCCAGGTAGTATTCAAACATGGGTATTTTTGAATACAGTAAAGGTTGAATACAAAGCCTTCATTTCTCCCAGAATTACAGGTTTTGCAACTACAAACTACGACTACTATAAGAAACTTCTGGAAATGCAATAATATTTTTTGTAGACATAACATTAGTATGCTTGTCAACTAACATCACTTTCCTCATAATGAAAATCAAAGGTTCCTATACATTTTAACTTCTTTTGGAGAAAGAAATGAACTGCATTTTAATTGTATGCATGCTACATATTCTGGTTACACAACCAGGAATCTTTGTGAGATCTATAGGTAGCATCGTGGTGCCAATATTTTCTGGTTTTGATTAGCAAGTATCAGACCTTAAAAGCACCATTATGGTCAGAGAGTATCACAGTACAGTTACAGCACATGAAACAAATTAGGAAGGACAAAATGGCACATAAGGAAATTAAGGAAAAAAAAAGAATAGCAAAGAATGTATTAATAATTGTAGTACTCCTAAAATAGTGTTTGCTTTTAGAAATTAAAGAAAAAACTTCAGTTTCTTTTTCTCTTTGCTGTTTCACTTAATGTTAATGTGAGTAGTGTGGATCTTYATAGTATCATTATTCAGCTGTGCTAGAGGTTTATTGAAGGGTTATAGGACACTATGAAAACCATCCATGCAGTCCCCAGTCCCTTGGAATAACATGTCAAACAAAGAAAATCTGAAGAATCCTTATAATTTTTCAGATGTATGTGCTTTAGAATAAGACCACAGAAGCATTAGATTCTGGCCCTTTTAATGCATAGCATGTTTTGTAAGTGGCCATTTAATATTCCGGAGTTAAGAATTTCCAGGGAGAGATTCTATTGGCAAATAATTTCAATACTAAAAATAATGCTTTAGACAAGCTTTTTCTTGCAGACTGACATGTTCTTTAGAGTTCTGATAGAGAAAAACTGCTACGTGATCACACTGGTTTTTTTCTAAGGCATGTTCTACCTTGCAGCTGGAAGTATACAGCAATAGTCCCAGAGGCATTCACTTTCCTCGGGGGACAAGAGATGTGTACAAGAAATCTTTTTACAGGAAATATTTTATTTTATTTTATTTTATTTTATTTTATTTTATTTTATTAAAAAAGAACAAAGATTCACATTTAATACTGGAAGTTAAATCACAGGAAAATTATGAGGAATATTCTATCACAAATGCAGTTCTTACCTCTGCATCCGGAAGACCAACAGAGTGCAAAATATCTCAAGAAAATCACAATTCTTTTACAGAAGAATAATTATTCATATACATTTTTAAAGCTGGTTACATTCAAAATTTTCATACTGGAATGAATGGAGAACAGTTTTAATGGTATTTGTTATATATTATTTATTTTCCAGAATGTTTCTACACTGTGAAACTACATAAATGATATAACTAATTTTACGCTCAATGTGAAGGGTAAGATATTTTTACCTATATATTTTTGAATCTACAATGAAGATTAGACTAAGGAATTACCTTTTTTGGGCTGACACAACTACATAACACTAGGTGAGGAGTCCTTCTCAATAGATAATTATATTAGCAATATGACGAGCAGCATCACTAAAAGAAGCTCTGTTTGGAAAATCGTATCACATCACATCACATCACATCCATGCATTTCAATGAACCCAGCCCTAGAGTGCATCCTATATCATCATAATGGTGAAACTGCAGCCCTAGAGGTACAAATATATCACTGTGAATGTCTCAGTTTTGCTTCAGAGGCAGTTCTACCAAGCGTTCTTGCCCTTTACCTCATATACAGCTCACAGTTTCTTTTCTCTAGCTCCAATAATAGCAAAATTTAAATTCATTTGGGGTGTTTCTCCTTTATGCGTATGGACATGTAGTTATAACACTGATTAATCACTGGTATTGTAAACAATATTTATCAGAAGCACACATTAAAAAATTATGTGAAATATGTTCAACTTCACAGCTAAACATTAATTATTATAATAGATTTTGAGACCTTGGTAGGTCATTTGGAGAAAAGCTATTAAATCTTTTCTAGCTTATCTTGGAGTTATCAAAAGAACGACATTAATTATTAACAAGATTTATTAAAGAAAATTGTGAAGAAGTGCATGTAATGATTAATATTGCTGCTTAGATGGCAATACTAATGTGCTCAGCTGAAATTTGACACACAAAAAAAGCATTACAGTACCAAGTCAGCATGGTTTCCCATAAATGCTGGACTTCAGATATATGTAGGGCAATGCAATAGAAAGAGTATCAAAGGTCAACAGATTCCTCTAGTTCCTGAATCAAATGTCATCTGTCTAACAAACTAAAGAAATGATTCATCAACATCTTGTTTAATTGGTGAGGACTGTAGAACTTATAAGAAGCCCAAAGACAAACTTCTGAAGGTGAATTATGCCCCAGAGTACTTTCAAGACTGAACAAAGGAAATTTTTTAGATGCCTGCTGAAGTTGTCCATCTGAAGAGGAAGTACAGTAAGGCCTTGTACCCATGAAGTCATAACAGACTAATGTGTAGGAAATATTCTAGAAGCCAAGAGAAAGGTGCCTTTCCTATAATCAGACAAAGTTGTGTGTACACCACCATAAAGCACAAGCCCCAAACACATCCATTGGGTGGTTTCTGGACGGTGACAACTGTGAAGGCTGCAACACATTTTATAATGGTAGCGGGGTGGCTGCACAAATTCAGCAGGCAGCCATACAGGATACAGAAATCCAGGCTTCCTCTTGCACTGGTGGCACTCACACAAAGAAACCATCTGCGTTCCACTAATAAGTATTCCTGAAAATGCTTCTCTACAGTTGAAGTAATGCCTCAGCATATACGTCATTTCTACCACCTATGTCTATTCCAAATAATAAGTGGACCATAAGAGGCCAATTAAATATGTTGCTTGCATGTTATCATCGTTCTGATGTACTTCAGTCCATGTCACTCCCTTTACTTGTCTAAGTTTGTTAAAGAAACAGATTGGAAGCATGAGAAGCTCTAAAAGAGGGAAGCCAAGGTCCTCTCTTCTCATCCACAGAGGAGTTTATCAGGTTCAAGAGCACTTATCTTGTTTCACTAGAGATTTCATTCTTAGTAAGAAACATTTAAACTCTGTCCTATCCATTTCTACTGAAAACTTTCTCTTAAATAAATAAGTAGCACAGCGTACCTTACCTAGTTTCAACACAAGGACCTCAAAGACTTTAATTAAAAATAAAAACAAATTTTAAAAAAAAGAAGATAATTATTTCCCAAGTTTGGAAATTAAAATATGTAGCTATTTTTCTGTATTTTCCTTTTCAGAATTGGCAAATGTATATCTAAACACAATCCAAGTTTCAAWATACTTAATAATTAACAATTGCATTGCTATTATAATTTGCATTGTATATCTAACCAAAAGAGATAGAATAAGTCAGAACTGAATAGAGATATTTTCAGTCTTTGTATTGTCCTGACTCCAATTCTGTTAAAGTACTTTGGAATTTCATTATTACATTTTTTGAAAAGAGAGTGAGTGCAACAGTAAGCAATCTGAAAGCATGAATTTTTAAAATAATTAAACACAACTGCGTACCTAAAACTAGAGAAAGTAAAAATATTTTTCTATTAATATTTTCCTCAACAACTGAAGCTTTTTCTGAGTATAAAGCATATATCTAACAAGGAAAAGGGACAGCTGTCAGTAATTACTATGTCTTTTACACATTTCTGGACATTTGTGAAAAGCATATACATTCTTATCCTAACGGGGAAAACCAGAAGTCATTACTCAGTCGAAGAAAATGAAGGTGATGGAAAACAAGCCTTATGTAACTGTGTCTTGTTTAATAGAAATGCTGCACTTATTAAAAAAATATTGCATAATACAAAACAGTCATTCATTGAGGAAAGAATCAGGCCAAATGATTAAGTTGTATTTGTCTGTTAGCTTTTTATTTATCTTCTTCACACATTATAACATTCAAAGACATCAGTGTAAGAGGATGTATTTTTGCCCCTCTTTAACAAAGGTTGCTGATAATTCAAATTTCTTTAACACTGGTGATGGGAAATGAAAGAAAGAAAAGTATATTTAAAACAGAATGTGAAATGGACAGGTGAATGGATTAAATGTGATTGAGAACACTAAATTAAGAGTAGATGTATAGTCTCACTTGAGTCAATAAGTGAAATTGGTAAACTAGGTATGTCTGAACATATTACTGGAATTATATTACCTAAATTACTGAAATTCTCAGTAGTCAATAAAGAAGTTTGGTTGGTTTATTTAAAAAATAAATTTACATCGAATACTATGATATGTAGTCCTAGAAATTTTTGCAGCAAGGACGGATAAATTCCACATGCCATGAGTGCACAAACCTAAATCACCATAAAAGAAGGAACTTGTACCAAGTTTCTACTTCTTCAATAAGAATTATAATGGGTCCCTTTAATTGTATACCTTTCAAAATTGTTTTTGAAAGGTCAATTATTCAGATTAGGTTAATGTTGACTTTAGTGGATCTCTACTAATAGCAAGTAGAAAGCAAAATCTTAATTCTGTCATTCCATTTCTTAAGGTGAAGGTGAAATTTTATAGGACATGAGAAAGTTTTTAGGAGACAGTGGCCAAAGTATTAGCCAAAGTAGTGAGTGCACACTTCTTCATTCACAAAAATCTTGTCTAAGAAGAGAATTCACAGTGGCTAAGAAGGCTTGGCCAAGAAGGGAACTCATAGTGGTGTACAAGGCCCACAAGCAGTGACAGGCTACAGAGCAGGATGTTAAAGGCATCATCCAAGCATGTAGCAATGGTGTCCAAGGCACATCAAGGGCAAGAGGAGAACCTTCTACCACTGCATCAGTTTAGTGTAGGTTGAGCACAAGTCCAGATGGGCTTCTTACAATGGCGCTTAGAGAGTGGTGATGTGTTTGCAAGACCATTCTCTCATTTTTAGAAAGTTATGAATATAACCATAAATTCCTAGTGGTTAGAAAGGAGTAACTATTGCACCCATCTTCATAAAAAGCCACAGGTCATTCCAAGAAGCTACAGGCCACTCAGCCTCTTTTCAGTCCCTAAGAMAGTTATGAGCACAATCTCTTGGTAGCCTTTTCTGGATGCATGAAYAAAATGAAGAGAATTTGGAACACTGAGTGGGGCCTGAGTGCATAAAACAGGTCTGGCCAACCTGACTGCTTTATATGATAAAATGTCTGGATTTGTAGACAAGAGAGAAGTAGTGGACAGAATTTTCTTTAACTTTGTCAAGGATTTGGACAATGTCCCTTGAAGTATTCTTGTACCAAACTTGTAACATTACAGGTTAGTGAGGGCTACTGGATGGGTACAAATCTGTTCAGGTTGTATGTTAATGGAGGTTGGTAACAAGTAAAATGGTGCAGGGGTCTATCCCAGGATATGTCCCATTCAGCTTTGGCAATGACCATTCAAAGAGTGCACTGCTTTCAAGTTTTTGGGTTTCACAAAAATAGAAGGAACGTTCAATATTCTTGAAGGCAGACCCACCATTCAGAGGGACCTTGACAGGCTGGAAGAACAGGCCAAAGAAACCTTGTGAAACTTAACAAAAATAAATAAATATAGAATCCAGCTGGGAAGGAAAAGCCTCTGCCCCCATTACAGGCTGGGAACGGACAGACTGACTGACAAAGACAGCAGATTGATAGATGGGTTACGCTGCCTCTATTAAGCAGCTGTTAGACCTCTCCTAGAATAGTTCATCCAGTTTCAGGCACCACAATGCCAGGAAGATATTGGTCAGCTGGAGCAAGTTCGGCAGAGAGTCGTCAATAGGACTGAGAGCTAGAGCACCTACCCGGTGTAGAGGGGAAAAAGAGGGAGGGTTTGTTTAGCCCGAAGAAGAAACAACTTCAAAGCCACGTA
This sequence comes from Amblyornis subalaris, assembly GCA_018881555.1. Taxonomy (NCBI): domain Eukaryota; kingdom Metazoa; phylum Chordata; class Aves; order Passeriformes; family Ptilonorhynchidae; genus Amblyornis; species Amblyornis subalaris. Next base: position 71,908 of record JACAXG010000239.1, read on the forward strand.
GTAGCACATTCCAGCATCTATGAGGAGGTTACTTAGAAGGTGGAACCAGAATCCTCACGGTGGGAGGAAGAAAGAAAAGAGGTAAAAATTGAAACAAGAAAAGTTTAGACTGAGTGTAAGGAAAACATTTTTCAGTATGAGAACCATCAAACATTGGAACAGGTTGCCCAGGGAAGCTATGCAGTCTCCGTCTTTGGAAGTCTTCAAGACACAACTGGATAAATCCTTGAGCAATCTGATCTGATCTCTCAGCTGAACTGCCTTGAGTGGGAAGTTGGACACAGAGCCTCCCGGAGTCCCTTCCAGCTTGAACTCTCCTATGATACTGTGATACTAAACTTTCGTTAAGTATCAGAACCACTAGAAAGGAGGGGAGAGAATATTTTTGTTGCACACTTCTAAATAAGCATTATAAACATTCAGGATCCTAAGCAAAAATAAATAAGCAGACAGACAAAGGAAGGAGACTGACTGAGCACTTAATAGCTATTCCTAAAATCACAGTATATCTTGAGAAGTATGTTAGGAAATCAATGGCTTTGCTTTATATTTATGAAAACAAGTTTAGAATCTGCTAGAACAAATCGTTACCCACCRGAAAGCAGAAAAGCCCACGTTGTCAAACCAAACATGGCTTTCCAGCAGTCACCATACATGCTCCTGCATAAAAAGGAGTGTTTGATGAGGAAGATTATGTGTTAAATTTACTTAGCATGATGGACAGTACACGAGTATTATATCACTTTCTCTAAACTTCAAATTCCAACGTACTTAGAAAGTAATTCAGTATTCACTTTTCTTAGCACAGATTAATCTCAAACAAACACTGCAGATTTCCAGCTGACATTCAGAATGTGCACTTGACAAATGGGAAAGGAAAAAATTAAGCAAGAAGAGGAAAAGGAAAAAAAAATCAATATATGACTATCTGAGTTGGAAAGAAAAAGACCCTCTCCATCTCACTTTCCCCATCTTAACCACATTTTTAAGATATCTAAGAATCCACAAAAGCATTTGTCTGTGTTTCTCTCTTCATGCTTATTTTTAACTTCCAGATACTGAAAAATAACAATTTTCTACTGTATTCTGTGGGGTCTTTTTCAATTAAAGTAAAAGGTTTGTAAATGGAGGCTTTAGAATTAGAAGTGGCTCTAGTCCAGGAATATGTTGTGTTTTGTGACCGACAAATATTAATGAAAATAATGTTATTGGTATGGGAATCCTCTAGGGAAGACAATTCACAGGAAGTAGGAGAGACTTCAGGAAGCTGATTAAAATTATGACATCAACAGTATGGTACTATTTTTTATCATTAATCTTCGTAATAACTTCACAGTATCAGAAAGAACACTTTATACTATCATAAAACAGTGTTTGCTTTACCATACAAACCTATACTGCACATACTTTTTGTGACATTAATGCAATTGCAAGACAGAAACAATGAATTTTATGACTTCAATACAATAAGAAAGCAATTGTAAATACGTTTCTTCCCCCAAACTCACTGTTTAGTGATATTTTGTCCTTGCTTAGCCAAAAAGTTCCAAATTTTAGTTCAACAAACCCAACACAAGTTGTCATATTTTATTCACACACACAGCCCCCCTTAATTCTCACCATAATTCTACTTAATCCCCTGTCTAAGTTTTATTTTCTAGGAATTTGACACAATTACACCTATGCAAATAGGCAGATTAATATAATTCCACTGATTCCTATGAGAACATGGTACAGTCACGTAGCAGATGTATCATAGGTTCTTTTTAGGTTTAAGATACACATTCTGAAAACACACAAATCATAAATTGTTTGTTTAAAATCCAGTTGTAAAAAAGAACTGAAGGTTTACACAGAAAAAATACACATTTTTTTTACCATATAAAGTAACCAATGCAAGAGAAAAATGAAGATAAAAGAAGTAAAGCTTAGGTCATCGAAAGCATATCACAAGACAATTTCTGGAAAAGAAATGTCAAGGCTCAGAAATGCAAGTGCATTTGAGTTTTCAATTTGGTATATAATAAAATAATTCTTTAAAATACCATTTTTACAGGTAACTCACAAAAAACCCAKCTTTTAATCTAGAGGTTGAAAGGTTCTACACTTTGTTAGCAAATTTCCTTTGATATAAAAGATGGTGGTGATTTTTCAGACTCAATAGTCAACATAAGGTCTCAGAGAATTTGTCACAGTTCTGGTTTCCCATAACAGACATAAAAAAAGTGGTGTCATGTAGGAGAAATAAGATACAGCCAGGCCTTTTTATATCTCTACACRCATGCACATGAGCCATTCAGTGTGCTCTCTCATTGTTATTTTAGCTTTGATTGACTGTTATGTTGATTGTTCATGATGATTCACAACATTTCTGACTTACCTTCCTCCTATAGCTCTTCAAAGAAACATAAAGCTCCTGTTTCATTTTGCAGGAATTTTTTTCTTTCTTTTTATGTAACCCGTGAAAATGATGTGTTTTGGATTATTAAGAAAAATCAAATTTTTCTTAAAATGGACAAAGTAATTTGGTTCCTTCAAAAATGTAATCTAAGAGCTTGACTCATAACATGCAGAAATAGATTTATTTCCTTAATAATTGTCTTTATAGATAGATAATCAAARCAAACTTTAAATGATTGTACACGTTTTACAGCAAAATCAACTCTGTTGCATAGTAAATGTATAGTAGCTTCACTTATACCAATGTTCCTATACAGTTCAAGTGAAAACACCTCCAATCTATTTAAAAAAATAGACAAACAAACAAACAAACACAACATAAAATAAAAAAAAAAAMCCACAAACCAAACACAAAGAAAAACAATCTATTTGGGGTCAAAGATTGGAATAAAGAGTAACCTCTTCTCTCAAGCTTCCTAGAAAAAACACAGAGAATTTTATTTTATTTCCCTGATCATAATGCACCGTAAAATGTCTTTAATTACTTTCAGTCCAAGAAATTTCAGGGGTGCAAAAGAAATGAGTTATAACCCTCTGAAATCTATCAATGAAAGTTTAGCAGAAACTCTGACAATTTCTTATTTCTGTTTCAGGAGAGCTGTTAGAGGTCACTAAAACAACAATCAAACTCTTAACAGCAAGATTTTCCCGATGTTGTCCATACATTTTCTAGGCTAGCAGCTCAAATCAAAGGCCTTTCAGAGTTCAAGATTGTATGGCACTCATATCACAGAGAAGACAAGGCCATAAGAAACGTGTATCAGAGAAATCCGCTAAATAGAGTGGTAAATGCTCTTCTAAAATTTTAGTAAAGTTCCTCTGACTCTCAAAACAGAATTACAACTCTACTTACATATTAAAACTATTTCATAGATTTCAATCAAAAGAAATATTTCCTACGGATCTGGTATTAAGGCAACACAAGGCTACCTGATATTTTGAAAATCTCATCAATTGCTTAATTTCTGCAATACAAGAAGCTAAATACAATACAGAGACATACATATTTTTCTCTTATCTTCAAAATCTGAAATTGTGGTTATAACATCACTGAAGAACRCACTAGCTTAGAAAGGCCCAAAGTCTCTCATGGATAATTTAGACGACTTACGAACAGCTGAAAAGATGCAGGAAAAAAAAGTTGGTGACTTCTAAAGCTTCTCAGTTTTAGGTTTAGCTCAGCATATTTAGATGTGCAATCTGAAGTACAACAGCCTCACAGATGGTGTAACTGTATCCTTCCAATGCAGCTTCTTACTGCACAACAGATTTCACACTGATATTGACTGTATGCACATCTGTGTAGACATCTGGTAATATATATTTAAAACATATTTTAGAACTAGTATTTGACTTTAAATGAACTTTTTTTCAGTGAGTCAGTCGTTGGAAAAATGCTGTTTCGGATAAACCAAATATGATTTGAATTGAAGAGTAGCTTTCACTGAAATAAAAATGGTAACATTTTGAAAAGTGTCCAATTTTTTTTTTATTGCATGTTTTTTATTACTGTTGGTGATAATGAAAAGTTACATTTATGAAATCTAGAAAGAAACAGGAAAAAAAAATTATACTTTTTATTACCTAAATGGAAATATCCTGTTCTGGAGGGAGGATTATTTATCTAATTTGTGCAATTCAGAACACAGTCAATGTAAAAAATTACCTAGTACCAGAGTTCCCTCAGGGCACAGGTACTCCAGGTTCTCACGCTTCCAGCAAACAAGGGGTCTCAAAAAAGGTTTCACTTACCTGGAAACAGTGACACAAACTCAGAAGTATTGAATCAAGTTTCCATCCAGCCTCTTTTGCAGATTCAGAGATGCTTCTCTAATGCTTTATATATATTTTTTTTAGCTATATTTCAATTTTAAAAAAAAACTTACTGTGAAAAGTAACACAAAATAATTAGGAATAATTTAACTCTGTGGTTCAGCTTCCTTTATATTTTATGAGTCACAAAATAAAATTACAATTGTTTGCGTTTATATATAATTTTTCATCTTTAGTAATCTCTGCTTATAATAGTGTCTTAAATGTTTATTTTCCATTACTGTGGAACTAAAGGCTCTCATAGTGAGAGCTGAGCTGGAATCAAATTTGATTTTGTGAAATGTTAAAGAGAATTTACAGCATTTTCAATTGAAACTTTTTGATATCTCTGAACTGAAACATTTCATTTGTTGTGGTGGAAGTGAAGTACTTAACTTTGACAGAACATGAGAGACTGTCAGGAAACTGTCACCCTGAGTCAGTAGTTCAGCAGGTCAGTATACAGAATAGCTGAAATTTTAGCTTCTCTTAGGCCATGAACCACCATTGACTTGTTGCTGATCATCACCCTTGAAGGACTGGAGTCATGGGTTCACTGGGATATAATCTATCTATAAACCCTTAGATAAAAGTGATAAAATAAAGCAACTGAGCTGTAACTCTTACTCTTAATTTCTAAGTTAATGAAAATTTATTATTACAAAGTTTGGCGTTTGATTAGCAGTTTTCCTATTAAATATATTCACTTTTTTAGTAACTGCAACAATAATAATTCCCTCTGAAGTTCAGAAAWGTTCTCTTAGAGAAATCTAAAATTAGAAAATGAAAATAGGAAAATGAAAATACTAAGTGGAAAACAATATGAAAAAAAGAGGRAGAGAATAAAAATCTAACAAAATTGGTCACTTACTTTTAAAATTATTGTGAAAATCTGGGAGGAGTTATTCTGAGATATTTGTCTTGTATCACATAGGCCTTTACATGTTGCAGAATAGCTCTCTTGCCCAGGGGAAAGGCCTTGTCAGGACGTCTTGTGACAAGAACSCTACAACCCACAACCTTATAAGGTGATTAGAAACTGTCCTCGTACCAAAATACCACCCAGACAAAAACATTACCCTTGAGACCCTAAACTCTTGTTACCCTAGAGAAAAAATTATCTTGAGACATGCAAGATAACTGAGGGTTACTTTGCAAACTTTGTGTAAGAAAGGGAAATTTTAAAGACCTATAACTTGCTACAGTGATTGTGGGTTGCCGTCATCCAAGCAGTCCCCAAACATAAGCAAGCCATTTGAGTTACAATAGTAAGGACACTAAAACCTTTAAGCTTAACACATTTACAGGGTTTATATTGTCTAGCATGGATATATTCTGCAACTGTACAAAAAAGCTTCAATCATGAACTACTTATTCCACTGAGGTAATAAAATAGGCTTCACTAGGAGATGCCCTTTAGGCAAAGGGATGAAAAAATTCATCATTCTTTAAGCAAACTCTGTGTGCTCTCTCTCCTATTTCTTGATGAGCTGTGATCAATAAACTACCTCAGGATTGACTATGGAAAGTAAGATTTCTTGTGCACCGTAGGAACAGCATACTGATGATCCTCACTGATTTCAGTAAATAAATCAATAAACTATTTTGCTCTACTATGGTGACATGTGAATTCATGTACTATAAAAAACGTTGCAATAAGATATTCCAGTGAACCCTCTCCAGCTGGTTACTCCTCTTGGGGCTTCAGCGTGTGAAAGAGCTCCCATTAGATGTTCACTGATGATTGCAAACTTTGATAAATAATCCTGCAATGCCCTCATTTTCTAAGGCCTAGCATTATTCTATAATACTGGTTATTGCCACACAGTTCCATGTGTTCCTGATTAACTCAGCCTCCAGATTAATTTAATCTAAAGTTGCTTCTCTCTTCTTCTGACATTACTAAGTAGTGGGCAAAGCAAAACCTTGCGCAGCCCCAATACACTCTCCCAGCTATGATATACACTTGGCACCTGGTTTTATCTTGTTAATGCATTTTAGTCAATCATTCATTGAACATCAGATAAAACATTTGAACTCTTCAAATTTCAAGTTATTTTTTCCTTTCCTGTGTCTCGTGCACTGTTTCTCAGTTATTAATAGCAGCATTTATGTATTTTCATATCCTGTATCATGATCTTTGCTTTTGTTGTGGGCCGTAGCCATTTTGACAAAATCTCAGAAATGTTGATAGCAAATCAGACATTTTAATAGACATACTGGGAAAACTTAAATACATGAATTAATTTTCCAAGCATGGATTAGGTAGAACTGAGATCCTTAAATGGATTTTTGATATCAAAAGCTCCTGCATAGCTGCACATCCTGCATAATACAGGATGTGTCTAAGTAGATGAATGCCTCCCTGCTTGAAATCATTACTCGCTGGAAGTTTTAACTATAGACTGTCTCAGAATTACTCCAGGCTGAGCAGCCTGGTGATTATCTCCTCTTTAAATTTCACTGGTTTCAGAGTAACCGAGGCATTTCTCAGAACATGCTCAAAACTCACGTACACTCACATAAAAATGTAGAAAATTAAATCTCTCGCAAAACATGGCTATGACCACTGCCTGTTCTGAAATTACTAGAGGGAGACAAGCTGTCACTCATCTTTCTGGAGTGGTAACTTAGTGATTATTAGCCTTTCCTATGAAATACTACAGTCATTTCCAAACCCTTCTACACTTGTATTTCCAAAATAAATATTTTCCAAACTGGGAGTGAGGGAACAGATTAAAGGAAAAGCACCCTGTAGGAGAGGGAGATGAGTAAGACAACCTGCTTCTCTGCACTATTTCTGCGTGTCATCCTGATACTATTCAACACAACCAGAGAATTAAACCTATGAGCTGTGAACAATGAGTGTCTAAAACACTAAAGAGTCAATCGATTCTACCAACCTATCTTTGCCCTGTAAAGCTTGACTTGTTTTCTGCAAAACTCCAGCACAAAAACAGACTGCAACCCCAGCATAATTTCCAGCCTTTGAGATCGGGGCTTGCATCTTGCTGGCCGTATATCTGGATTTTAACTCCCTCGTGCTGAATGAAATTCTTCTCTCTGCTGAGGATTTGTACCAGTAGGCCATTATATAAAAAGTAACAACTTTACTGCCTGTTTTAAAAGAAAATATCCCTGCTTTGAAATACACATCTCAGGAGAAGCTCCTGGGGTCTCATTATCAAAGATATATGGCTGTGCAGCATGTGACCATGCTCAGGAAAGAGGCAGAATTTCAACACAGTATGGCAGACAGCAATTTTTGTTTGTGGGAACACGGTGGAAAAATAGTGCACCATGTGCCCCCCCCAAAGTATTATCTTATTGAAAAAACTCAGACAAATGGTAGTTTCTGATCAACAACATGAAAGAAATCTACTAGAGGAAAGGATAGCGTGGCACTTTTGCATACTGTATTTAAACTGCATCAGGAATCATTATACTTGCATTAAAACTAGTGGTACAGTAAKATTTTGTATACTTTATGTAGAATATCATAAGATTGCACTGTTAGACTATAAGCACATTATTTGATCACTGCCCAGGCACTGGCTGAGGCTATGCTTATTCATCAGGACATAGAAGACAACTGCACATGACAGGTAACACTCACAGACAGCACCACAAAGACATCTGGATCTCCTGGTCAGTTGGGGTCAGCTGTCCTGGCTGTGTCTCCTCCCAACTTGTTGTGCATCCCCAGTTTCCTCGCTGGTGGGGTTGGGTGGGAAGCAGAAAAGACGTTGACACTGTGCAACCACTGCTCAGCAGTAACAAAAACATCCCTGTTATCCAACAGGGTATATGATAGCCCCATATCAGCTACTATGAAGAAAATTAACCCTCTCCCAGTCAAAATCAGCAGACAGTATCAGAAAAATCATATTTGAGTACAGGTATAGCGAAGCTGGGATCAAAGGAAAAAGGGTAAATGGGAGCATGTTGTATTCTCATGGGAGAGAAAGGGACAGATTCAAGTGTGGGAGAAAAAGCATTAAGGGTCCAGAAAAGGGATAGTGAGGCAGACAGTGATGTAATAATTTGCTGGATGTTGAGGATAACTGATGTATTAATCTCTCAGCCTAAGCAGGACAAGAAACAAAAACTTGATCACACCACACAAGTTAAACCCATCCTTCATTCAAGGGGATGGTGCAGGGGAGATGCAAAGGTGACAGGCTAAACATCCAGATACCATCAGGCTTATAGTTGCCCCGGGTCTGATGACATAATCATCTTAAAATTGCACAAAAGCAACAGGCAAAGCTGCATCCTAGTCCTATAATGAACTCATCACCATCAGGAGCATACTCAAACCCTCCCAGATCATGTGCTATCAGCCTGTCAGCAGCACCCTGCAGCTAGTTTTATCAATATCAATTAATTAACCTTGTGTAAGCACAGAAGCAAAAAAGCATGAATTAAATCTATGATAGGATTTAATTTAGCCCTTAGAGCAGTTAGGTGGTTGTTGACTTAGTCTTTCACAACTACAGCTAATATCAGTGTCATAAGCACCATTGGAACAATATCAAAACTTTCATATAGTACAAAGGTAAAACATTTCTGATGGAAGTGAAGCCAAACACTGTGAAGATTATGATCAAATAGAAATCTAAGTAATTGAATTGTGTCCTGTGAAAAGCTACCTTTTCATAGTCCTGAAACTTTTTCAAAGATAATGATTGAAAAATATTGAATTCCATAGCTATTGTGTTCAAATTGCTTTCTTCTACTTTTGAAAAGCACCTTACAAGATATACACCCTTTCTCCAACAGAAGCTCTAGTTCCATTGTTGCAGAAAACGTTCTAGTCTACTGCCATCAGAAAACACTTATTGAGAGATATCTGTAAAACCATTACATGGTGTGATTACAGATGGTCCCACAAGTGGAATTTCACATTACAGAAAACAAATACAAAACCCCAATGTACACAGGAATTAGTTGCTGGATTATCTCTGAAATAATTTTGTGTAAACATACTGTTATAATTTCATAGGGATAAAACATGCAGTTTTCTAGTTCTTTTTAGTTTCTTTGCTTTAATTTCAGAAATTTTAATCACTATCCCTCTTCCGAAAAAGTTTTCTTAATCGTTAGATTAAGCCTCTTATACACTGCATAACTATTTTAGCAACGGTGTTTAGCACCTTTKCATTATTCAGACTGTTGTTTCAGTTCTATTCATTTTTTAATTATTTTTTGGAATTTCTATGGTGTAGTCTGTCAGCTCAAGAAGTAAACCCCATGTGGAAGTTAGTGAAATCAGAGACCCAAAATCTTGAGAGTGGATTGGGTTCTACTCATATTATGTAGGTGCTTTTTTGCTAGTAAACATTTACAACCAAAGTTATTCTGACCAGATATGAAAACTGATAACACATAGCATTTTCCTGTTTCAATGTGTCAGTTTAAAATGGGTTTTTATATGTATCACCACATTCATTTTATTACCCATTAGAGAATATAGAAGGATTAAATTAAGGTATACATACTTAAAGTGAGCATAATTTAAGCGAATTTAGCTATCTAAATACAGAACAGTTGTGTAAGTTTTTTCTCAGATGATTTTAAAATATGTATTTTTTGTTATAAGCTTACATTGGATATTGCATTTATCTCGCTGAATATAATGCAAATCAGAAAAAATAAAGGCTAGCAGTTGTAATTCAATAATATATATATTCAAATTTTCTTTAGCAGAGCCTTTTATTGCAAGGAGAAACAATTCACTGAATGTATAGGAATGTACACATTAGTAAAAGACCATTTCTGTTGTTGCCACAGTGACATAGCATAAAATGTGCAAAGCCTTAGGAGAGGTATTTGCAAGCATGTTTATGTGTTCACTCAATSTTCTGTTACATGTGTGACAGATTAAAACCACATATATGTAACATGAAAAGGATCATATCTATTTATTCATCTGTTTTTTCAAAATTGGAGCTAATTAGAAACAGAAGCTATGTGGCAAGGCAGCCCACCTCCTCCCTCCTACCTTCCTTCTTGCTGTCAAGAAGATTATCTGCTGTTTGCATAAATTAGGAGATCTCCCCTTTTCCCATGGTCTTGCGAGACTCACAGGTGCTAGAACAGAATGACAGTAAACAGCTGTTGCGGAGAGGGATTATACTGGAATTCATGACTGACAGACACTAGAACTTTATGGCTATAAAAGATCATCGTAACTCTCACAAATTGGAAAACCTTCTACACACCCCAAAGTGTGTAAGAGGATAGCCCTCTTAAGTCGCGGAATGCCCGGCTTGAGTAAACCTTCTCTTCTAGAAGTTGAGTGAAAGGAGACTTCTATACATCATTATCCTTCATTGGTAAGATATATATTGGTTTCCTAAGCTGTACTATTTCTTTGCTAGCTGAACTATTGGTACCTATTTCGTACACTGTATATTTATATTGTAACTTACTAGTAATATTTCTTTATCAACCTGTGCAGTTAGTAATTTTTGTGGCCAGCGTATTACTCACAGTGGCGCAGCGTCTTACTAGTGTTATCTCTCTTGTCTAACCTGTGTAGTACGTAGTTTTGTTTAGAATCTTATGTCAGTTTTGGTGTCTATTAAATATATAATCCATTTGTAATAGACCTGATCAGCCATCATTAAGAACCTGCAAACGAGAGTGATTTTACTTTGTGCTAAGGTGCAGGCCACCTTAGCAAGGACTGCTGTCTACTGCCACAAATCTGAGCAGGGACAAAAACCTGGTTTAAACTCTTATCACATTCGTTACAACCTAGTTGTGGATAAGTTTCTGGTATATTGCAGTTTTAAATCATGTTGCAGACATAGTATGTAGAATATGCAGTGTACGTACAATAAAGACCAAGATATCTACAGAAATTATAATCTGAAAATCACTCTTAACATGTGAAATTCATCTCATGAAAGATCTCAGGATAGGACTGAATTTAGACCTTACCTTGCCCAAAAATCCATACTGATTGCTCTTTAAGTCTTCCTTTACTGAGCTAAATCTGCCAGATGAGCGATGGAGAAGTTGCTAGTGAAAATTTGCTTGAATTTACTTTTACTTGATACATGTGAAAAGAGCCTTGGTGGATGTGGATCAGTATGAAATGCTAGGAAGAGAATTCTGGGATTATGCAAGGCTTGTTATGTAATGCTTGAAGGAGAAATTAAAGATGGGGAACAGGAAGGATTGTGGGGCTTTGAGGAGAAGCAAGCATGGCAARATAGAAGGAATAGAAGACAATCTGTCCTGTCTTCTTATAAAACTCCTTTTCTAACTGGCTAAGGGCTGTCTATTCTCTGCACATGTGTTTATTTGAGGCCTGAGTGCAGCCTCTGGAGCCAGACCCTGGGTCAGAGCCAACGTGTCCATGGTGCAGCTGGAAAGACCAGAATGTGTGTGTAGTGTGTGTGTGCCTGTGTGCAGGTATTTCAGTAGTGAGCATCAGACTAGACTAGCCAGAGAGTAGAATAAGAGGTTTGGGATCCAGATATCAGAGAGGTCATAGGTTTCTGAAGAGACCAAAGGATGTGAGAGTTGGCTTCTGGAGGAGCAAGCATACGACTGGAGAAGCCAGGATTCTGCCAGTCAGCTCTTGGTGTGTCCGTAGATCTGTACCACCTACTGGAAAGGGCTATTTGCATGTTATTGCACAAGAAAACTGGGGAGACCTGGTGAATCCAGAGGCCAGCTGCTGGGCAAAAGTCTAAGGCCAGCTACTGGAGGAAACCATGTTATCTATACTTACATGTTTTACATCATTGATTTTTGTCTTGATCAGCCAGAGAGGAGAGCAGGATCAAGATATTTTTTCTGCTTTTATTTTATCTGTGTTTCTCTGTGTGGCCAGCCATGTGCATACTTATATGTATGCACATTGTATGTCTGTACCCACTGGGAGCACATGCTCATCCTTGCTACCAGCTGGCCTTGGAGACATTGAGCTGCAGCAGCCTGACCTCAGATGAACCACCAGATCTGGCAACTCCTAACAGTTCCTACTCACAAGACTGCCACACTTTCCTGCTTTGTGCATTTAAAGACAAGACTTACAGGACTTACTTAACATTTATTTGGATAAGAAAGAGAAACATTTTGAAGAGGCAGAAGTAGATACTATTGATTTTTTTAGGGGACAAACAACTGTTATTTGGACAGCTCAGGACAAAGCCTATGATATAAACACAAAGGAGACTGCAATGTAAAATGAAAAAAAATGCAGTGAGAACTTTGCAGAAGAAATTGAATTGCAGTAGAAAAAGCAAGAGAGAGATTTGTACTGATCGGTAAAATTTAAGTATTGGAGTAGGATAGCTTTAATTACAAAGAGAAGACGATGAGCTAAGGATAAAGCTAACAGAGAAGAGCTGGAAAATGGCTGTGATGTGGCAATGGGACAAAATGGAGCAAGGCATGACAATAAAGTGAGATATAGTCAGAAATTTTATATTTTTATGGAAYACCACTAATTATCTAGGGAAGAACAAAACTATGAGAGTATTAGTCCGCACATCTAAATTTCTAAGTAATGAAACAAAAATATCACCTCAAGAGTGGAGTTTCACAGAGGTGGATTTCTTTCCTACCTCTTAAATCAACAAGTAAAGACAAACTATTCATGATCACTTCAGGGGTAAAAAAATAGGAAAAATAAACAAACAAACAAAAAACCATAAATAATCAAAACTTAAAAAAATGTCTGTTGAAATAGTAACTTATTTCAATATCAAAAGAATTCATTCCTTCAAATACCCACTAAACCAATATATCAGAATGGCTGAAGAGTATTTATGCTCTACAATTTCCACCTGAATTCTACAGACTCACTGTTAAAATCAATTARAATGAGTAAACAATTGATCAATAGGCTGGACTACAAAAGAAAGAGAAGAACCTGGAAAATCACCAACTGTTTCTAAGGAGATGTTAAAGAACTTTATTTCAGTAAAATAATGGGGCCTAAGAAAATCTTATTTTTAATGACCAAAGACATTTTCATAAAAGTTATTGTTCGGGTTCCATAATCTGGCAATATTAAAAGATCCAGAGGCTTCTGGAACTTTCAAAAATATATAATAAATTTTTGTGAGAAATGAAGAAAGTTTTTGCTGAGGCTGTAACTGGCAGAATTGTGCTAGCAGATACTTTGGCTCAAAATTCTSATGACGTCTCAAAGAAAAGAAGCAGCAGCAAGAAACAGCCTGTAATATTTTATTCTTATGCTGGAAAACTTTGGGCCAATTATTGTTCCTGTGACAGAAACTGCATCCAGCCTTTTAATACTGGGAACCTTGGTATGAGACAGGACAGCCGAGGGCTTTGCTGATGTAATGCTAATAATTGCACACTAATAGGCTTCCATGAAATTCGTGTATAACTCTGTGCTGGATTTCTCTTCAAGAAAAAAAAATCAATCTATTATATATTATAATATATATATAYACACATATATATATTTTATATATATATATAAAATTATATATTAGATGTATAACTTCTGGACAAATTTTGCAATGAAACAGGTAGAGTAATGTACCTAAGATACCAAGCTCCATCTAAGTACTTATTTTAAAAGGTTAGGAAGTCTTTCAGGTTCCATATAGAAATATGCAAGGCAACTGATATTTTTAAATTATATAGAATTGATTGYTAAAAGAATAAAAATTGTGTCTCACTTTTATATTTATAAACATTTATTCTTTCCAAAAAATGCAAAGTGAATCTGATCACCAAGTAAATAAAAACAACATGAACAAAGCCCCACAAAGCACTAGTCAAACTTCTGCAGTCCCTCAAACTACTACACAAAGAGAGAATCTCTATTTTTGGTTCTTAAAAGGGAGGAAGAACAAATGAAATTGTATACATTCTAGAAAGACAAATTAATTTGGAGGTCATACAACTTTTAAATTTTTTAATGGGTTCTATTTTTCTATTTGTAGCACTCAGCAGAATGCAGAAATACTTCTGTCTCTCTTATCATCTAGTATGGCATCTTCTGAATAGTAGTAATAATTCACATAAAGAAAATTTTTGTACACATACTAAGAAATTGAAACAGTACTTGACAGAGGGCTAAATTTAATAAAATTTCTGTCCTTCCTAATACCAAAGATTACTGCATAAATTATCCAGTTTAAAGAAAATCACTGCACAAGTGAAAGTTCATATACAATGTGGATCTTACTGCAATGGCAGATTAAAATGTCCATAAAAAAAGGAATATAAGGAAAAAATCATACATTTCACTGTAAATGTCAAGTAGTGCTATTCTGAAAAATGTCACAGCAATAATTACATGAAAATGGTTCCAGCTAGTATGTACTGTATGGTCACATTCAGTGTATGAATCAAGGGAAGTTAATATTAACACTGGTTGCTCTAAGAGCATCTAACTACCTTCTAGAGTAACAGCTCTTCTAAAGAAATTTATGCAGCTATAAAATAGCCAAATATTAAAATTTGATTTATAGGACCAGGACCAAAATGCAATTTCTTTTATATTAACTTTAAAATTAAAAAATACATGTGTACTTGTGAACTCAATGCTAGAAGACTTCCGGGTCAGTGACTTGAGCTCCTGTTATTGAAGGCAGACATAGTTTATAAGCCTTTTTGTACATTTCTTAATCTTCATCTTAGAAGGTTTTTGAATTTTTGTGTCCTTCACTGCTCTGAATAAAATGTTGTTCCAATACTTGACTGTTCTCATGGTTTGAAATTACTAATTAGCAACAGAAATTTATTCATGCTCACATTATATTTTTTTCTTCTTTTGACAACTTTATCCTTTAGCTTTAATAGGTCTCCTCTTGCCTGATTTTTCAGTATCTAAACAAAGAGTGTTGATATTCTCTCTCCTCTTCTTTCTACTTAAGTAAGCCAAAGACTTTTTTTTTTCAGTAGAACAAGTTCTATATTTTTATTTTCCTTTTATCTGTCTTTCCCTATATCTGCTGGCAGATTTTATCAGTGCAATATTCCAACAAGATTTTAGCGCAGTCCTGTGCAATAACATTCTCAGCTCTGCTGGAAATAACTCACGTGTTAAAATCTTAGATCTCATTTACTTTTCCCAGTCAGTCATCACATGCTGGAGAGCTTTATAGGCATCCTATGGCAAGGAACACAACAAGGTTTTAATGGGCTGCCTGCAGTTCATCAGACGAAAACTTTCCAGTACTCAGGATAACTCTGATTTTCCCAATTTGCAAGGTTAACCAAGATTCTCTATATCYGTCTGACTCCTTCATAGTGACTGTACTTTCCCATGGTTTTTAATCCATCAGTCTTCTGAGTTAACAGACAGTTACCTTTAAACAGATGTTATTAATATTAAGAAGGAGATAACAAAAAGCAATCAAGCAAAAATYCCTTTCTAAAGTCAGGCACAACTTCCTAAAAAATTTAAGTCCATGCAGAAGGTTTTTTTTGTATTTCTCTGGCTTGTCATCCTGTGCCACAAAAGAATTATTGCCCCTCTAAACCAATAAGGAAGTTCCTAAAAAGGGATTAGTACAAGTAACAGCTTTTTTAAAAAATTTGTCTGGCCTATCACAGATTACCATAGTAGAAACATTTTTATTTAGAAAAAAATAAATAAAAAGGCGAGACAGAGAGAGAGGAAGAAAGGAAGGSGAAGAGTATGAAGACCAACAAAATAGGTAAGTATATTTTTAATGTGATATGGGCTGATGAAGCTCCAGAAAATTGAAATATAAAAGTAGAAAAGCAGAGACTTACATATCCATAGTCAAAACCAATGATATTGGAATATCATGTTGAAAATACATCCAGTCAATCTAAGAACTAGAACTTGAGCCTTGGGGGAGTAATTCTGTATTTCACTGAGAGGAATATATGGGTAACTTTAACTTTTTAGAGAGAAGTGATCCTGTCGCAGGAAGGGGGTCCAGCTGCTGATATCCAGCTCCGGTATGCCTGCAACCTTGATAGAGAGCATCCCGCAGAGAACAACTCTCGCAGGGGCACTGGCAAGCCTTCCTAGGCCACGGGTGATTTCAGTAGGTGTAGCAGTCTTTCAGCTACAAGTGATTCAGCTCTTTTGCGAAATCACCCCAGGCAGACTCGGCGACAGAGAGACAGGAGCCTCGTACAGCTGTTCCAGAGAGGTAGCTTTGTTGTCCAAACCACCCTGAGAAGGGGAGGCCAGGGACGAAAGCTCGCTGGTGTCAAGGGTCGAGGCATGGGTTCACATGGTGAAAACAGGGGGTGGGGTGGAAACCAATTAGCCAACGGGGTACAGGCTATTACCATGAGGGAACAAGGAATGTTGGGAACTCGCCATGACCCRGAGGAGAGTTGATGTCTCTGACTACCTTCAGGGCAGTGCTGGAAGCTCTGGTCTTGAGGGCTCACAGGTCTCCATATGATCCCAAGAACACCTKGATCAGTAGTGCTTGCAGATGAACAAAATGTAACAGTGCAGGTAGGATTTAAATCTTGGCCCAGGCCTAAAATGAGCATTGTAAAAATTAGTCAAAGCATCAGCTACCGTGCCATTTGGAACAAAATTTTAGGCTTCAAAATCTCTCTGCAGTGCCAGGGAGCAGTAGCACCTTCCAGTAAGATCTGCAAGACAGCAGTGCTGTTATGGCAGTTGATAAAACACTGAGGATAGTGACTGGCCTTTGAGGAGAAGAGAACTTTACAAAGTTAAATATAGTACTTCTATCCAAGTCTAAAACTGTCTTGAAAGTAAGATTTTAAAACTCTATTTTCTAAGTATCTGATAAAACTCGTTTCTTTCCTTTGAAATACAACATGATAGATAATAAAACTATGGATTTGCTTTCAGTTTCTCTATAAATACTAGGTATCCTCTTTAAAAAGTTTAAGGTGGGCTTAAGAAAGGGGGTTTTTGCAACAGCTGAGCATGCTCAGTGGAGGAAGTTTGCCATCTACAGGATCTATAAGACTAAGAGATGTTTCATTTTAAAGTCTTRGACACAGGATAAAAAAAAAAAGGGATTGAAGGGATTGTATAGAATTTGTTTTGGGTTGCTCCAGTAACTCTTCAACAAAGGAAAGGGCTGACCAYGTAGGGATAAAGAAAGTAGAACTGTTTTCTGGTTCTGCTTGCAGATTCTTTTCTCCATTTAAATATTTGTGAATTATCACATTTTAAAGTGAAACCTTAGGTTTTGGAGACATTTTTGTAATCCTTTCCTTTCAAGAATGGGGGTGAAAATTTCACCACTGGATTGGGGGATTGAGACCATCCTGGTGTTACGACCCACCTCTGAGGTGAGGTAACTGTAATTCTTGATAAGAGATTCCTTGGGGTGGATTAGAGTGAAACGACAGTGAATGACCTGTATAAATTCATATATATCATCTGTAGAAATATAACAATATAGAAGTATAAAAATATGACTTAAGAAAACATATAAGGAAAAGAAAGGAAGAGAAAGGAAGGACAAGAGTAGACAGTGAAGAGGAAAGATATCAACACCTGTGGATACACAATATGAAAGGTAAATGTCTGGTCACATGCTTTGATCCATTTGGGGTGGGGGAAGCCCATGAAACAAAAAGTTCAACAGGTTGATATACGCTCAGGTTCGGGTGGGAACACCCAGGTACCTCCCCTGGGGGGAGAGTTTTAACACCGTGGATCATGTGCAGTCCTCTGATCAAAGGCCCCAGAAATTAAGCATCTGGCAATGCTTTGATGGTTGTTGCAGATGCCATTTCTCCCATGACTTAGGATGATAAGTGTATAAGCACTTGCTTCCTTTCCCACAGTTTGCCACAGTGGGAGTTTTTGTCCAGATGCATTTACCAGGATGTGCTAACCAGACCTCACCTCTGGCTGGTCTGCAGTTAACACCTCCCTGTCATGAATTTCTCCCTTCTGTGCTTATCCCAAGCCCACTGTGGTGACTTATTCTATGGCAAGTTCATTCTGTGTCCTTGACTGTGTTTGAGACAAGCAACTGTGTTCTTCAAGTCCTTACACATGGGGTCACACAAAATCACAGAATTCCAGAATGGTTAAGGTTGGAAGGGACCACAGTGGATCATCTGGTCCAACCTCCCTTCTCAAGCAGGATCATCCCATGGCACAGGAAAGTATCCAGACAGTTCTTGAACATCTTCATTAAGGGATACTCCACAACCTCTCTGGACAGTCTGTTCCAGTTCACACTCACCCATACAGAAAAGTTCTTCCTCATGTTCAGGCAGAACTTCCCATGCATCAGTTTCTGCCCGTTGCCTCTTGTTTTATTGGTTGGCACCAACAAGAGCCTGGCTCCATTCTCTTGACACCCTCCCTTCAAATACTTGTATATATTGATAAGATCCCCTCTCAATCTTCTCTTCTCCAGGCTAAACAGGCCCAGATCCCTCGGGATCCCTCTCATACAGGAGTTGCTCCAGTCCCCTAATTGTATTCATAGCCCAGTGCTGGAATCACGCCAGGAGCTCCATGCCTCTCTTATACTGTGGGACCCAGACCTGGACAACATCTTGAGTCCTGCAATAATGGTATGAAAATGACGTATTGATCCATTAGTAGCTCCATCTTGATGATCTAGGTGACTTAGTCTTTAATTTGACACTTTGAGCTCTTCTTTCTGCAAGTCCATCTGTTGGGTCCTTCAGAACTCTTGAGAAGCTTAGCTCCTCGTGCTGCAAGGATTCAAGGCCCAGGTCTTACAATGGCCAAGTTTTGCAACGTTAGTAAAGACTTCTGAGAAAACTGAGAATGGTAAATGTACAGTCAGAGTTAGGAATTATAAAATGCGGGTCATTAGTAGATAAATAAGTACAGGTTCCTAAAGGAAGAAAGTAAGGAAACTCATCAGTTTAATGCTATTATATATATATAAGAATATTATATGACTAAAGTTAATGCCACATTTTCAAAAGACATATTGTGAGAAATCGAAATTTGTATTAAAGTGTGATCTAAGATGCCTATCAGTTCAAGCTGCAAAAGGAGAAATGAGGAATTCAATTAGCCGAAGTACTARTTAAACACCAGACCTGTCAAAGCTGGGATGTCTCTAATGACGTGCTGAGGCACCTAATAATATTTTAAGATTAAAATAAAGAAATAAATTAGAATTGAGGCATCTGTAGGGCTGAATGACCAYGTAAAAGGCAATATTTTGGATTAGAATTTTCCAAGTCATAGGTCACATTCTGAGATGAAATATTAATTCCAGATCAAGATAGGCTGACAGAAATGCTTAACCAGCTACTCGAATGCAGATGAAAGTACTCAAAGTTAACTAAGCTAATGAATGAAGTTGTTACACCAAGCAATAAAGAGGAACTTGGCAATACTAATACTGCAATGTTGATTCTGCTTGCAGTACTGAGCTTTTAGGGTGAGATTTCCTGATAGTTTAAACCAATCTTAATCTGAGTTTATGCAATTTTACTTCACTATGTCTGATTTATGCTAGCACAGATGGGAATGTGCAGTTATCCAGGTCAGGGAGATAATTTGGCTAAAAATTATACCTATATTTATGGAGGGGGATGAGAAGAGACGAGAAGGAGTTAGTTTCCTGCTGAATCAATCAGTGGAAGGAGGAAAAAGAGGCTGACCAGTAGAACTCTACCCCTGTAAACCATTAAAATATAATCAGTGTAACAAAATTCTATTCATTAATTGTTGATAATTAATCTGTTCATTAATATGGTTTTAAAAATAATTTAATATGGTCATGAATAAATATGAAATGGCTTATCTGAGAATTTTTTCTTTTTGACACTAAAATATCATAGAGGATTTCTTTAAATAACTCTTACTRCTTTTTTCTGTTCTGTACTCACAGAGATATTTCCAGGGTCATAAACATCAAAGTCTATTGCAACACTTTTCTTGCCCGCCAAAATTATACAGATAATTTAYAGAATATAAGAAATAAACCAAAACCAATCAACACGTATTCTACAATTTTGTTAAGAAAATATGCCTGTTCTGATTACTGCTAGTGCTTTAATGATTACTATCAGTGACAGAAACGTGCGGGTTTGTTTCCTTACTGTAATTGCATAGTTTCTTTATTGTAATCTTTTTTCTCTTCTGTGTTTTCCTATAAAGCAGGGGAGCCTGGGTACCCTATTTCTGGAATTCTGTCCTTGTCTAAAGCAAGAATACTTTATTTATTTATTTATTTATTTATTTCTCAAATGTAGCAAGTTGTATGACTGTCTCCATGTGATTTGGTTTTTTACTTGGTCTGTTGTTATTTACATAAATGCCTTCTTACCTCTTGTTAATCTGTTTCCCTGTCTGATAATTCATTTAGTGATTTCCATGATTATTTTGTTATCAGACAGATAGACATATTTTTCTGAGTACTTGCAGCAGTATCAACATCACGCATTATTTGTTTTAGTAATAATTTTTTCCCCATTTTTATATTTGTATATTTGTATTTTGATTTTCATATAATCATTCCTCTATTTCTCTCTTTGATTCTCTTAAAYATAAATATTAATGTAGACCATGTATTGATGAAAAAGACATGTCAGAAAACTCTGTTAAAGGTTTTTACCAAAATGAATGAGCATCAGAAAACAAGATTCTTCATTTGGGGTTTTATATGGCATTTCTGTGCCTCCAGATGTGTTTGGTGTTACTGTTACAAGTTGAAATGCACATAAAAGCACAAACAGTGACAAGTAACATGTTTATTCTTTACAAGGCCACTATATAACAATACTGCCATAGGGAATGTGCAGAGATTCAATCTTTTCCTCATAAGGCGGTTGGTGCCAGCTGATTGCCATCATGCCTCATAGTCCCACCAAACATCACATTCACACACATTGTGAGGGTGCAACCTTTGCTCATCACCAGATGCCCACCAAGCCGTTCCCTCACTCCCCTTTCATCAACAGGACAGGAGGAGAAAATAAGGTAGAAAATCTCACAGGTCAAGATAAGGACAGGGGGAACATGAAGCAATTACCTTCCCTGGCAAAACAGACTTGACTTGAGGAAATTTATTTAATTGGTTGTCAGTTAAAAACAGAGTATGATAGTGATAAATAAGAACAACACTAAAAACATCTTTGTCCCCACTCCACCTACTCCCCAGGCTAAAGCTCACTTATGTACTCTCCAGTATATGAAAGACATGGACACACCGGAAAAAATCCGGTGGACGTCTACCCATATGGTCCAGCTGGTGCTGGATTTTGTTCAGCCTGAAGAAGAGAAGGCTGAGGGTGGATGTTACTGAGGACTTCAATTACCTAAGGAAACATCCGGGAGAAGATGGATCTAGAGCTTTCTAGGAGATGGAAAGCAACACGAGAAAGGGAAATGAACAACGAGCTGCAATTTAATATTACAATAAAATATTTCTGAAGGGAAAACTAAAATAGAGGAATTGCAGAACTCCCTATTGTAGCTTTAAACATGGGCTGAACAAGATCTTGAGCTCCTTAGTACAACTGAACTTGCTTTGAGCAGAAGATTGGAATAGGCAACTTGAAGGTGCCTTCCAATCTAAATTATTCTGTGATTGTACAATTCAAATTCAAGGAGTGTTCTGACAGTCAATGAATAATTAACAGAGATAATTTTCAAACAAGTATAAGGCTTCCTCCTTACGAAAGTAAACAAATACATTTACTTTCCCWTGTGTATGTCAAGTAAAAATTCTGTGAAAACAAGTTTTGTTTTCAATYTGTTGCATTCCAGAACGGTACATGCAAAAGCAAAAATACTAGATAGGAGAAAAAAAGTTGCTTTTATGTTGTTTAAAACTGGTTTAATCATTAGTTGTGCTGCTTCTGAAGGGAGAACTAGGGTGAATAGAACTGCATAAACTTTAGAGACATGTTCCAAAATCTGGGAAAAAAACATCTTGCAGTGAAAACTATTTCATCATTGGATACACTGAGTAAATATTCAGCAGGCTGAGCTATTCAATAAATGTGTTTAATTGGCACAAATATCTAGATCCTGATTCAGTTATTTCTGTGCTGCATCATTAATTCCCTTGACAACACAAAACAAAGATTTAGTCTGATTCTTTTTTAACAGAAACAGAGCTTATTCCCGGTTTGAGTTTTTTATTTTACAGACAACAAAGATAAAATAAACCTGTGCATAATTACATCTTCATATCGATCCTGTATACTCCTGTTTAAGCATTATTTGGGAATGTAAGTCCCATATCAGTTTCCAGGTGTTTTGTTTTGTTTTATTACATAATATGGGACCATAGCAATATTCCCATGACAATCTTATGCATCACAAGATTGGGAAAAATTGTCTTTAGTCAGTTTCTTTCTGGCACTATTTCTTTTCCACAGCTGTTATGGCTCTCCTACTCACTCTGGCTTTGTATTTGTTTTTATTGTAATTCTTAGTAGGTCTCTATTGCCTTTATTTCTGCTAGTTTTTGCCAACTAAATGCAAGCTTATATTCTCTAATGGCTATATTGAAAGGATGTAATTCTTCTAAGCTATCCAAACAAAAAATACACTAATACAAAAATACGGCTGATTTACCCATTAAAAATCAATTCATTTCATATCACGGATAATAAATTTCCAGTCATTTGAACACTGACTATTCTTTGGTGTAACATGACACTTGTCATCAACAGACCATAAATCTCTTTACAAAGGGGGCTAACAACATTATTGCCCTTTTAATGGTCCCAACTGGCAGATTGAGTAAGTGGTAGCAGAACCTTCCTTTTTGTCTGATTCATGATTATTTAAACATACCATCCTGCAAAAGCAGCCTCTAGTTCAAGAATGGCCAGTTATGCTGATTTGTCTCATAGATACAAAGCATTTTGGAAAAAATAAGCGTATAAGTGCTCACTAAAATGCCAACAGCTTTCATAGTCTGCATCTCTCTTGTGATATATTTCCTTTTGATTATTTGGTTTTTATTTGATTTTTGTACTTTCAAACCTAGCTGCTATCTGCATAACAGTCTAGTTCTTCCTTTCTGAACATCTTCACTCTGAGGCAAGAAAACACTCTAACTCTATATTGATGCTTCTTTTTTCTCTATTCTCAGACTATTTTTCCTGTAATTTACCATCAACAAAGCTTCTATATTAACAGAATTACTATAGCATCTTCTGTAGCCCAGAATGCTCCGTGGCCTATCATGTCCTGTGAAGCCAATCCTCATAAAAAACTTTATGTGAAGACTTTATGTGAAGCTGAAATTAAATTATCTGTCTCTGTTTCATAAAATTMTTTCAGGTGCAGATTTAGATCACATCAGAGGTAAAATTTCATTCTGTAATTTCAAGATGTGTTTCACTGCAGTTCTATGTAGCATGTAAAAAACCACATTTTGGTATTTGAGATAACATACATTTATAAATAYTTTTGCAGTTAAATCCAAATATGTGGTAGCTTACATTAGATTTTTCTATATTGCATTGCTTTCCATAGATAGTGATGTGACCTTACTACAGTCTTCTCAATTTACATGCCTTTTGCGATGGATGACATAGTAACTAGTTCTCAATCCAGGCATAATTCATTCAGAAATTGTCTTCCATATGAGACAATGTCTGTCTTCAGATAAGCTCTAAAAACTTCTCTGGAAGCATATACTCAAATGGTGACTGGCACATTGGTGTCAGAGTCTAAGCACTGGTGCTTTACAGAGTAGTGCTTCAGTGCCATGTTATGAACTTTCCCAAATAATGTTCTTATGTAGCAGTTGTCCCAATATATCAGTAAAAGGCGTTTCAAAAAACACATGCTGTGCCCAAAATTAAATTAATTTTATCTGGAACCTTACGTAATGCATCTTGTCCTGTGATACTTACACTGATGACAAAGACTTCTGTCATCTGGCCTGAATCCATTTTTCTTTCTTCATGAATCAGACTGTATCTGGACTGATTTTCATATTTTGTGCTTCAGTAATGATAACACTTTCTCTAGTGACCAGTCATATTCTGTCTGAACTGATGTCCTTTCTGGTCCTCAGATGTTACACTTGTAGACATTCAGTTCCATAGATTCCACTGTTGAGCTGAAATTCTTTCTTTTCTGACCTTGTGTGAAAATGGAGACAGGTCATTAGGTTTTTAATTTGCCATGCAGTGTCTTGAAAATTTGTGTTCAAATGGCTTCTCATCAACTCTGGTTTTCCAAAATTGTTCTTTCTTATCTAGAATAATGTAGAAACTAATTGCTGCTGTCCTAATAATCCACTAAACTCTCTATGAATCAGAGAAATCTAAATTTCATTTCCATTTCTGCTAATCCACAGAGAAGACGAATYCACTTTAGGTAAATCCTTTCTTTTATATCTGCGTAAAACTCTGAATCTGTCACTGAAGACTACGTACTACATTCATTATGCTGTCACGCTTGTGTGGAGCTGTCACATCTCACTCCTACAGAGAAGGGAGCACCCAGAATTCATAAGGGAGCACCCAAAATTCATAGATCCTCATGGGTGAAAAAGAATGGCAAAATTCAAAAGRATCCAAAAAATCTCACAAAATTTTATTAGCATACTACACAGTCAACATGGAAATTGATGTAGGCTTTGCCCCTATCTTCTAATAGTAAGAGGAATAAAAGAATAAAAGAAAAGAGGGAAAAAAGAGAAAGTGAATGGGAAATCAGATGGGAGAGAAAAGGAGATCGCCAGTCCTGGGTCCAGCAAAAACACACTGGAGCAGTTCATGAAATCTGCCGCTCATGGGAAGGACTCACTTTGGAAAAGTTTATAGAGAGCTGTTTCCTATAGGAGGGGTCCCACACTGGAGCAGGCTACAAGAGTCAGGAGCAAGGAGCARCAGAGACAGTGCATGATAAAATGACCACAGCCCCCATTTCCTGTCCCTCTGTGCTTCTGGGGGGAGGAGGTAGAGAATTGGAAATAAAGTTACACTGGAAAGAAGAGAAGAGTGGGGAAAAGTATTTCTAAGATTTGGGTTTACTTCTCATTACCCTGCTCTTATTTGATTGGTAACAAAATCAATCATTTCCCCAAGTCAAGTCTGTTTGGCCCCTGATGGTAACTGGTGAGCGATCTCTCCCTGCTCTTGTTTCAGCCTGTGAGCCTTTCAGTATATTTTCTCTCCCCTGCCCAGTTGGGAACAGGGAGTGATACAGTGACTTTGGCTGGAACTTTGTGTCCAAGCAGGAGTGGCCCGCCCCTATATGCAATGTTAAGATTCTACCAGACTGCAGATTAGAGTTTATTTTACTTCCTGATACTGCCTGTGGGTGTACTGAGTTGATTGTACTCATGTTCAGCAAGAAATCTGTGACATTGTCACAGATAGTAAATCTCTCTTGGGACATGGAAAATTGGCAAACTAATTTCTGTGTTTGTGATGCTTTATTTCAAAGGATGGCAGATCGAGGATTGACATGTTTCTACATATGTGCAATTTCTCTGATTGAGTTCTTGGTTTAACTATTTTATCCTGACTCTGAAGTGAGCTGATGGGTCCTCTAAATTTAGCATTGTTTACGGTCTTGTGTAAGAGCTTATGCTACCTTGCTGGTGTTTGATTCAGACATGATTACTCTTTCTTTGTCCTGTTATGATTTAGGAAGCTTTGCAGAGCATCAATCACTTATTAGTAAACTTCAATTTACACCCTGAATATATTACTCTATTCCAAACATGCAGTCTTTTTCTTCTTTTCTCTTCTCCTCTTGTGACTTCTTTTAATGTATGGATGTGCGTTTTAAAGTGCTTACTCATATTCCTGGACTCATGGGTCAAATTGAACCCTCAGACCTTATTGAATACTGGCATATTCTATATGAAAATTTAAAGTTTAGCTTTTAGGTTCAAGGGTTTACTGTTTCCTACTTCTCATCATTCTACACCACTCGAGAAGTGTTGTCAACCCTGATATCACAAAAGACCCTTTTTTTTGCTTCCTAAAGATTTCTAATAGCCTGTAAAATGAGAAGGCAGCTCAGTAGCTTGGTGTATGCTGATCAAGAGGTCTCTAATGAGATATGGACAACCTGCACACATATAGGGCTTCTCTATCCAGACAAACACCTGTACTCACCTTGCTATTTCCCCACTTCAGATTTCCACATTAGACTCTCCAGCCTTTAGATTGCAGTGCAGTTTCAAAATCCACTGGACTGCTACAGCTGGCTATACTTTTGGACAGTTCTCACTCATAATGCCTGCACTTCCCATACAGAGGTAAAAGCCGTAAGATTTGACAAGTGGAAGCATGAATTGACTTGTAAATTCTTATAACGAATATAAACTCCAGTATAATACATCCTCTAGCTATCTGAAGTCCTAGCTACAACCAGTTCAGTAAAAAATGTTACAGTGCCTTCAGTGACTTGCATTTACAGTTGCTGACATCAGCAAGCAAGAATCATGAAACGGAGTACCCCAACACACTGCACAGGCATCCCAATATCCCAGTCCCTTGAAAGGGCAAACATATTTAAATGACAGCTTGAAAACCTTTTTTTTATTTTATTCTATTCTTTTTATAGGTGGTTTTCTATTCAAGCATGTTATCTCTACTGTAGGTTCTACTAATCTTCTTAAATCTTACTACAGGAGTGCTTCTTCGACACTCTTGGCTTCGCGTCGGACTTCTTATCAATTAGAGAGGTCGGACAAAAACAACTTTAACAATTTATTGCTAAAACAACAAACCAGGCATCAGTTCCATCTGGCGTGAGATTTTAACAACACGTTGCAAAATGGCTAATGTCACAGGATTCAGTGTTGAACAAGAATTTATAATGTTTTAGACTAATAGGTTACTGAGACGACTATTGTTTTGACTTTTTGACTTATCTTAGCTGGACTTGCTACTTGTAATGCGGCAGTATTTCTACGAATCACTCATCATGTCACATACTCATAGATACTTCTATTGTAACATTTAAATTCTTAACTTAACTTAAAGTATAAAGTTAAAACCCTTCACCAAAAACACTTAAAACTTACTTCTTGCTTATCACTACGAAAACACAGAACTGTAACTCTCTGCTTAAAGCCATAAATTACTGTTAATTAAGCTAACTCTAACTGCTTCTAAGGTTGTAAATCRAAGGTACTGTCGGCTTTTACTTCTCCGTTTCCTTCACTCTACTTTTTCTCATGTAATTTTGTTTATTTCTATAAAGTAGGCAGTTTTGCATATACTGGTTGCTTAGACAGACCATATCTACTATGTTTTTCTTGTTAATAGCAGTATTGTCTGTGTCAGGCACTTGGGATAAGACTGGGATCCTATGAAAGGTGCTTTCGTGGCTTATGAATAACTCTGCATTGACAGTTCAACGCACTTCACTGGGAGTTGCTCATCACAGAACAGTAATTAGAGAAGTTTTGAACACTTRCCTCCCAGTACCATCCAAAGCCCAAGGGAGGAAAATAAGGATCAACACTGATGGAACATTCCTATAAATGTATGACTTTTTTTTTTTTGCCAAGTATACCTGTTCCTCTGAAACACAGAATATTTTCAGATCAGGAGCTTTTAACAGAAAGGTATTGCAGTGGAACACTTTCAGCCACTTCCACTTCACAACTTTTTGATGGTTAATGACAGGGTGGTCAAGCCATCACCTCTTTTGCACAGATGGCAGCCTCAGAGGTTGTTCTGGGACTTGTGAAGGGAGTAGACAGTTGATTAGTTATTTTCAGCTGCTTCTAGCAGCTGAAAAGGTTTCCAACAGTAAGGGCAAAGATCTGGCAGCTTCTTTGACCTCACCCAGTCCTCTGTTCTTCTCTCATGCTCCCTACTGCTTCACATGCTCCTCCTCTAGCCTTGTAAATTAATGAGTTTCAGACTTCAAAATCTTTTCTCCTGCTATAACAGCTGTTCCAAGAGGGCTTTGTTGTTTGTGCACCCTCAATCATTTCCTGAGCAAATCTGTTTACATCTGGATGAACAACTTTAAAGACAAAAAACCCCTGAGTAATATTGTCCAATCATTAATTTGGATCATCTGATGTCATGCTGTTATATGAAGACCTTCTTAGTCCAGTATTTATACAGGTCAAGGCCAAAAAATACCAGAAGATTTCCAAGCCCTTGTAGTTTTGGTAGCTAAAAAACTAACTTAGGCTGTGTTGCCTCAACTTTGTTGGATTTTTTTATCTGTTTGGGGTTTTTGTTTGTTTGTTTGTTCATTTTACAGCTTGTCTGCATTTTTTAGAGGGGATATAGATCAGTGGCTGGAACACAGCATTTTATTCTATTACTAACCTGCATTCTTCCATGATGGCCTCTTCATTTCTCTGTTGAGTTGATGAGAGGCAATGCCTTACACACTATCTTTTAACCTCAGCCTCTGTTTCTGAAAAGAGTAGCATGTTTTAAAGTAGCATGTGCTCAGTGAAGAATTATGTTTTAAGTGTCTCCAAGATGCATTTCAACTTCCTTTTGACTGTTAGCCCAGGAAGGAGTAATGTCATTTCTAAATTCCTGGCCTGAGGGTTAATTTAAGTGTGAAAAACCACTGCTACTTACTGGAAACATTGGAATAGATTTTTGTTTTAAATGATGGCATTCGTATTTCAGGTAAAGGGTATAATTTTCAACTGAAAACTTGGATTAGGCAGGCCAAGCATATCTACAAAGTTGGTATGGTCATACTGTAGATTTTGGAGTGGGATTATAAATCTGGATTTGTGATCAAGGGCTGTCTCTAGGAAGAATTCTCAGGAGGTAAATGGGTGTCTGTGGTGCTTTAGGAAAAGCGGGAAGACATCTTCCCTTAGGTTAATATATTTTTGCTTTAACTCACTACATGCTAGAACTGGACCAAAAATTTGATACCATGCAAAGGAGGATACAAAGCAGTATCTTGCACCACTGTAATGAAAGCAAAAATTGTAAAACTGCTTTTCAATGTAACACCAGCATCCATGCCAATGCCACTTAGAAAAAGGATACACACGTGTTATTGGTTCATTAAAAACTTTCCTGGAAGGCAATAGTCTTCTCAAAATTACCATTTCATAGCAAAGGAGTTACCAGAAAGTGAGTGAAATGTGCTCTCTTTCCAGTATACAACATTAAAATATATAGGAAAAAGGTGAAAATCCCCAGCTTTAAAAGCTACCTAATCTTATCAGCCCTCTTATTTCTAGCTGAGCTGTGAATTTAGGTTTAAGTGTATTATTAAATCACTTGAAAAGTTTTAATCACTCTATTTCTTTATATAGTGTGGTTCAGGTTTACAAATAATCTCTTGTGCTTTGGTGTGCTTCTCATTCCATTTCAGTACCATATTCTATACATTAACAATATGCTCCTTCTTTTTCTCTGAACTTCTAAAAATCTCCCTTGGTGTTCATTGATGCTCCTGACAATTTTTTCCTGTAGCTTTTAGTTCACCATGAGGAAGCATAAGTGATAGGAAAATGCTCCTGATATTAATTGCAGAAGTGGCTGGTTATTCTTAGTAAAGTTTCCATTATGGTCTATTATGATCTTTTTGATTGGCAAGCAGATTCACAATGAGTGTTATCATGAACAGGAAAAAAAACTGCATCAATTAACACAAATTAGCATGCCTGATGGAAGTTTGGAAAAGCACAGACGTGAATGGGAAGGAACACAGCATATTTTTCCATGTTCAAACTGAGTCCCCAAAATTCATTTCAATTTATAATGGTAGAATTAAAGCTTTACATAGCCTAGAAATTTTCACCAAGGTCAGTTGCTGCACAGACTTGGTCTTTGATTTAGTAACAGATAAACAAGAAATAGCTATAATTTTCTAGACTAAGGATGAACTGATCTTTGTCTCACCTGTACAAAGCACTTCATGGTCCCTTGCTTTTACATATTTTTCTGAGTTCTGGGATCATGCCACAGAGAAAAGGAGCAGAGAATTAATTACACACTGAATTCGAATTATTTTCTCCAGCTAAAGATGTTGTCCAGAGGAACATCCCAGCAGGTTTTCTAATACCTTTCTCTGTACAACTCTCTATTTTCCCCTATAATTCTCAGTGTACATTATCTCCAATATTAATTTCCTCTATTTATTCTAAAAAAAATGGCCACATTCTCCCGCAAAAAAAACCACTTTATGGGTCAGAGATAAATTTACTGCTGCCACTGCTATGTGTTGTTTAAAGAACTATTTTGTGCTAAACTCTACTTCTCGGGATCACTTCTCTCCTCCTGACACCGGATGTCATAAGAAACAGGCATAGCTAAGAGTCCTAAGAGTCTGTCACATGAAGAGAGGAGGAAGTTTTACTATTTTTTCCAAATCTGATTTAGGGAAAAAAATCCACCTGTGTTTAGAATTGGGAACATAAAAGGAGAAGAAGGAAAGCAGATACTTTAAGAGAAGAAGCTGGGAAGACTCAGTGTAAGCCTCATATTGAAGGAGCATTTCAATGTATGGAATTGATCTCCTTGGCTGTTTTATTGATGAAATGGATGGATAACAAATACAGTCTGGGATACTTTGATTGATAGAGTGAAGGTTTGAGCCACAGCACACTAGGAGAATCCTTGCATTTAGCTCCCTCTAGAGATACCACAGTGGGTCACAGTAATTTAAATCTTGGATGGACAGTGGAACCAATAAAGCAACAATGCATTCATCATAGGCTATAATTTTTCAAATAATATATGAAGTGAAAATTTCTTTTTTTGCAAAGCTAAGTTATACTTCTTTCTCATTTTAGTGATTTCAAGTCTGTATAAGTAGTTGCTGAATACATTTGTTCATAATTAAATAAAGCACCATGCAATATTAATTTAACCCTGTGTTTGAAAAGGTTGGATATATTTATTTATTATTGATTATTTTTATTGATATGTGAATTCTTTACAAGTTCAATAAGATGTGTCAAAAAAATTCATCAGCCTTTTCTCTTCAGGATTATGTCATTTGTATAGAACGCAGATTTGCTTATTTTCTTGTTATTAATAATGCAGACTCCACTCAAATTGTCATCTCTATTTCCTAAGATATTCACCAGTTTCTATATTGCTTATTTTCCATGCAAGAAATATGCTTACAGAAAATATGGTGGCAGTTGCACAAGTTGTTTTAATTCTACATAATAAAATCATGCAGACCAGTAGAACATTATGAAAATCAGAGTCCACTTCTTGAATACTGTCTACCCATATGACCCCCTTATCAGAAAAAATAGAATCAAACTGGAGAAATAGAATGACAGATAGGATGATCAAATATCCAGCTTTTTCTCAGAAACAGCTGAGCAGACTGTGATTCTTCAGCATTACAAGGCAACATAAAGAGAGAGAAAGTGATGCTGATATGTATAAAACATAGTGTGACATGGAGAAAACAATTAGTGAGAAATCAAATATCACTAAGAGGTGACAAGTGCAAAGAAAGAAAAATGAAAATTTTGCATACTGGGAATTATGCCACAGAAGTCTCTGAATCTTCCAAGATTATCAGCAATTTAAAAGCAATCAGAAAAATTCATGGAAGAAAAATCTATCAAGGGCTATTTATCCTGAAGCTACAATAGCTGGATGAAGAACGATGCTGGTCTGGGGAATTTAAAATTTCCTTGTTTGAATGCTGTGAATTTATAGGAAGTGGAAAATACCCAAAATATCTGAAAATAGGTACACAGTTAGGAGACAAAAATAAAAATGTTTGGGTTTTTTTTCTTATTATTTCTGTGTGCATTCTCTAGATTGTGCTAAAAAACATCCTCATCAAAGCCGTTTTCTTTAGGCTATCAGCTGAAATATAGGGAAATATCTGATTTCCTAAAGGACTGAAAGGCAGTATGTGCTTCTGAACCAGCTGAACAAAATGGCTGTTGGTAAGGGATGAACTTCACTGCATCAGCCAGCCCTTCCAAACTGTGCCAGTCAATGTGCTGCAGCTGGCAGATTAACCCTGCTCACCAGCTCCTAGCAGGAGAATCAGTTGGCCACTCCACTTTTGTTTCACAGAACAGTGCAAGGAAACTGCATCTGTGCCATGTACTGGGCACATTTGTTATTCGTTTCTCTTTTGATGAAGAAAAGGATGAATCAGAGAATTTTGCAATTCTCTGGGAAGAGAAATGTTGTTGTACAAAGGCAGAAGTCAGGAAAAAGCATGTTGCTTTGAGGAGGTTAAGTAGAAGGTTTGGTTGAGGGACCACTACCAAAGGATAAAGAATATGTTTGCTCAGGAGAATAATTTTGACTTTTTAATGTTTTGTTGCTTTATTGAATTGCATAGCCCTTGTAAAATAATTTCTGATTGTGAAAAAATTAAAATCTCTTTCAGAAAAATAAAAGCAGATTCAACATAGAATTTARATTATTTCATTGAGGAGTAGAAAAGCCCTTCCTTATTTTTTTTTAAAGTCTCTCTATATTTTTCAAGTTTCCTCTCAATTAAAATTACTGAAGGTGTAAAAACTTCCTCACAAACATTTCACTAGGTGGCCTTTTATGTCATCAGTTTGTTTCTCATCAATAATTTATGAGGCCTAAGTCTTGTTTCAAATTATGTTCATAAAAAATCAGTTTTAGGCTAACAGTACTTTAAAATCTTTCCATGAAACAAGGTTAGTTGATTATATTTCAGCAGTGAAATTATATATAAATAAGGTCATCCTGTCAACCAGTAGATAAAATGACTTAGATAACCACTGACTACATGAACAGTAGGTTTTGGCAGCAAGCAAGAGAATGCATTCTTCTTGCAATGATTTGCAGACATGTAATTATTACAACAGTTAGGTTCATAGAAAAACTCTAAGGAAAGTTTGAGTAGGAAAAAATGGCAAACAGCATAATCTGTTCAAAAGAAATTAATGAATTGTAAATGAGAATATTAACTTAGTATAGTTCAGTTTCTTGGTTGAATCTCGGTCTCTTACTTTGCTATACCGGTCTTCTATTTGCAAATAAGTATTACATATGCACAAATGAAAAAATTACAATGTAAAAATATTGAAAAGAAGAAATTATTGTCACACTTGCTAACTAGTATTCGTGTTAGGCAGAATAAATAAATGTTTTTGAAAAAATAAAATGTTGAAACAAATGTATGAATCAAGACTGAACATTTTTGTTATGAAGACTGCAAGTCAATAATTCTTCACAGTGGTTCATGTAAAAGCAATTTTCTAGAAAATCAAAGCTGTATATTTTTTCCTGGTTTCTAAAAGTACTTAGCCCCTTTAAAGTCAAGATTCAAATTTTATCCATGTAGCTAAATGTTCTAGTAAAATCATATGTAAAACTTACATGCAGGAAATATAAATTTTCATACAGTCACAATAAACACTAATTTGCAATGTTGATCATGCAGGGAGTACAGTCAGAGGTTAAAATTATTAACTTGTCAAGTGACATAACAAAGCCTATCCTACCTTTTATAAGTASGTAGTGTTGGATTTTCTGTATTTTTTTGACAATGTCACGTGAAAAAATGTGCTTTGAAAACATTTAATAGTATTAACACAAAAAAGTTCAGTGTTCAAACAAAATTTTTCTCTTGTTTTCTGTCATAATATGAAATAAAATCTATTTTCTCGTAAAACACAAACTTATGAGAATTGCCATTTCTTTATCACAACTGATATTTCCTGTGAAAAATGTAGCACACATTGCAGGAACATTACTGTTCKGAGGCCCAGCTCACATCACTGTCACAATATTGTTAACTCATTTTACCCAAATTTATCCATGCTT
This sequence comes from Amblyornis subalaris, assembly GCA_018881555.1. Lineage (NCBI taxonomy): Eukaryota > Metazoa > Chordata > Aves > Passeriformes > Ptilonorhynchidae > Amblyornis > Amblyornis subalaris. Next base: position 105,823 of record JACAXG010000239.1, read on the forward strand.
AATATGGTGGAGTAAAGAGAATAATTATGGAATTGACTTCAATTACATAATTGTATACTATTCTTTTCTCAYAACTCTTAGCCACTTTCTGTGCATAGAGGAAATGTAAAAGAAGACAGAACTTTCTAACAAAAAGAGGTGCATTCTTATTCCATAAGGACAAAAGAGTGCTGTCTTATTGTGGACAAATCATTTGAATTGAAGAGACTTTAGAAAAAAACCCCAAAACAACACAATTCATTCCTGCTGGATGCGCAGAAGCTCCTTGGTGCCCGGCATAAAGCAAAAGGCCCTTCATTTATGATTTGTATTTACCATTACTGTATGATGCTCATGGTGCTTTGCTAAAAACAACCGGAATCCCTGTCTTGTAGACCAGGACAATGGTCTTTGTGCACCAGCATTAACAGCTGTAATTTTTTTGGTGCTTCAGAGGGGATTAATTATCTGGGATGGTTCCTAAAGCACCTTCTTTCTTGTTCCTTTGTCCACTTGCCCTTTCCAAAGGAAAACAGGGACCCTTTGAACTTTTTTTATATCAGTGGTTGATAACTAAAGTCAGTTAGGCACATAGCAAAACCAAATTGCCAACACTTTGTTACAACATTCTTGTAGAAAGCAGAGTCAAAACACAGGTTCAAGTGTCCCAAAATAGTTGGAGGATTGCACCTCAAATTTATTTTCCTTTGTATCCAAGTGCAAATATAATTTTATTTAGTTGTTTCTTATATTTACATAAATATAATAAAAGCTGGTTTACTTATTGCTACAAGAAGTTGCTTAATTCTCTCTCAATTTTCCAAGCGTTGTGCATAAAAGCAAACTGAATAGAGAGTGTTCTTGGTACTTCTAATTATAGGCTAATTTGAATGTCATTGAAGGGAAAAGGATGTCGAAATAGTGAATGACAAAAGAGAACAAGAAGGGTAGGCATATGACCTTGATTATAATCTAGAGTTGTCACTAAACATTACACAAATCCTTAGGAACTGTTGTTTCATAAATTATTTGTGACACTCTCAATAAATATTGAATTAGATGTCCTGTGGTGTACTTAGAACAAAAGGAAAGTGTATTTAAAGTACCGAGATAAAATAGTACTTATTATGGCTCTAATAAAATCTTATGTAGCTTTACATATGCTACTTTACCTCTACACAGAATTCCCAAGACTCATGTACTGTGCAGACTTCTATTCACAGGGGCTTTTGGGTTTGCTTGATTTTTGGTTCTGCCTTAGTGTGCCCATTTGTAAACTTTGAGCCTTTATGAGTTTCCCTTGAGTCTTACCTGTCATGAGTTTTATAGCTTCACTCATGCTATTAGTTTAATTTCTCTTTTTGGTTCAATACCTGCTAGAAAATCAGCCAAATTCAGTAATGTGCTTTTTATGTACCTTAAGAAATAATTTCATAGTTAATGTATTGCTACATGATGGCCTGAATAAGTAGACACCACGTGTTTATTCTGGGGTTGTTCCACTTGTGAGAAGAAATTGACAATGGAAAGATTCCTCTTTAGGTTTTCCCAGAATCCCTACTGTGTTGGAGACTGCCTTCACAGTTATACACTTCTCCGTGTTTCTTCACTAAATGCCTTCTTTTTAAAAAAACAAAGGATGACACAGCCTCCTTTTTCACCCTTACCTCCAAAGACTGGGAGGTGTCTCAGTCAATGAGGTGTAATTTCCTTCTGTCTAAATGCGGGGGAAATCCCTTTTCAAGACTGTAGCACTAGACCTAGCTGTGAATTTCCCTTGAACTATGAGGTCCGCTCTCCAACACACTTTTTCTGCACATGGAGCAGATGGCGCGTGAGAATGTAAAGGTAAAACAACCCCCTAAATATGGTGGTTTACACAGTTGCCAGGAACATGGAATGAATTGTGTTGTTTGTTTTGCTAACTGCTGAAAATTGGAAAGTGATTGAGCAGCAGACACAGCAGGTGTGGCGTTGGCATATTTTGGACTCCAGCTGAATCATTAAAGCAAACCAGAAATACTGAACAGATATTTTCGATGTAATCAAACAGGAGGAAATATTCAGGTGTTACATTATTCACCGCTGACTTGAATTGTTTGAGCATAATTGAAATGATTTATTTTTCTACTGCTGTTCTGCAGCTGTCTGGTCTCAAGGATATGTTTTAAATTGTTTGACAGGGAGGACTGTTTGACAGGATGCACTGTATTATTTTGAGGTTTAACTCTGAAGAGATAAAAATGCACTGGGCCAGAAATTGCTAGCAGGTTTCTCACCAAATAAGTAGTAGTACAAGTTTCCCCCATATCTTCAAACAAAATAAGCACATGTTCCTATTGTGTCAGTTGCAAAAATTATGAGTGACGCAGAAAGAGAAGGAAAAAAGTCCTCTCTTGAGTAAGTGAAATAAGTAAACATCAGAATGTCAGATCAGCTGCCACTTATGTAAATTTTGATATTTATAAACTAGGCTTGTTGAAAGAAACCTTATTGAAACAAAGGGACTTTGACCTCCCTCCATCATTGAACAGACACAAATTTACTGCTACATTTCAGACACTGGCAGAAAGGCAAAAAGTCCTCTTGTGGAGGATGGACAAGCTGTATTCAGAAGGAGAAAGGCCAGAGCAACTCCTGCCTTATCAACTCTCTGCACTCCGGATGTGGTAAGCTCCACACCACGAACCTTTTCTCCATCACATCAGAGTGGGCAGAGGAGCAATTGCAGCACCATGTCCCATGGGACCTTCTTTTTCTTTTGCATTCAGGGTCACTATAAATTGCTGAAGAATGAAGAATAAAGCAAAACTGCTAAATGCTGTAAATTTCTGTAAATGCTGTGGGGCAGTGGGACTTCCATTTTGTACTGCTGAAGACTGCTGGGGAATGTGTGTATGGAAGAAGGAGATACATGTGTGAAAGCTTCAGAAGAAGTTGTGAAAATCAGTTGTAAAATGTAGACTTTGTCTTTAAAGGCAAGGCTCTAAGTAGGAAAATTTATTTAATCCTTTTCTGTTTAAGAAAAAGAGTTGTACAAAATCACTGATAAAGCTGTGGTCCCATCAATTTTTTTGGTTGTTTGGTTGGGTTTTTTTTCCTTAGCAACTGGATCAAATGGGATAATGTAGAACTGGTATCTTACAAATACCTTCTTATATATATTTTTTAAACGTTCTAGCCTTTAAACAAAAAATAATCAATAAGTTATTATTAGTGTGTAGTGGTTTTATACATTTTTTTAAGTGTCTGCCTTAAAATATCCAAGTGTCAGAACAGTGACAGACAGTGATAGTGCTCTCGATTCTCATGTCTCTCTTGTTCTGCTCCTCCCTCTTGTAAATAAGAAGGGGGGGAGAAGGAATTTTTCTACAAAGGCTAAACTCTCAATACTGTCAGGACCCTCAAACTTCTAATGGTTTTAATGTTAGTTAAATGGCTGTTGACTGGCTGTTGACTGTTAATGCTTCAGTTTAGAAAGGGATGAGAATGCATGTTCACAATATTATTAAAATAACTAAGCAGAAGAAAGTGAAAGATATGGTATCAACAGTTCTCATACAGATGAAATTTCTATCATACATATTCTCCACTTTCTCAGGCTGGGAGAAGAAAGGCATCACCAATTTTATTAGAATTTTTAAAACTTGGCATTTTTTTTCCTTTCTGTGTAAATACTTGATAATATTTAAGTAATGGTCAAGAGAAAGAGCTAGATGTCTTTTGACTTCTGTTGCCAGTATGAAGGAATGCTCTTGTAGTTTACAATTCTTGGAAAAGAAAAACGAAGATTCAGGCTCAGATTTTAGACATTTGCATAGAACTTATCTTTTCACTTTAAAAGCTTACTTTCCTATGAATATGTACTTTTCCACCTTAAGACAGTGGTTTTTAATATAATGAATATGCTTTTTTAAACAAAACATTTTCAAATGTATTGTCTGTGATCTTTCTCATACACTATTTCAGATGTAATACAGACATCAGCTTCCCATAGAAAATCTGAGTATTTTCCAGTTTTACATTATTCATTTTGTGTTTTCCTAGCAAATGCAGTTGATGTGACCAAATTCTTGTAGTTTTTTTCTTTGTTTTTTTTTAATCTTCATTGAGGTAATGTCGCACATTGTTCACATACTTAGCAGTTACGCCATTTTTTCATGTCTAGAGGGACTGAGTAGGGTTCAGATCCCTGGCTGAATAAAGAAATCACTTAGTACACAGAGGAAACAGTCTTTGCTAATTCTACTGTAGTTTAAATCTTTATTGAATATATTGTTTTATTTGACACATATTTCTTTTAATATGTTTGTATTCAAAGAAGAGCTATTGACTCTGAAAGGCCTTGCACTGTTTTTTTAATTTTCATTATTTTCTTGGGCAGCATTTTAAGAAGATCATTAAATAGTCTATGCAGAGAGAACCTCTCTTTTTGTTGGAATTGTGGCATTTGCTTTGAGATGAATAGCTCTCAGGTTGCTTTCACTAGTCTTCCCAAGACTTCCAGCTCTCCATTTAGGTCTCATGTCTTATTTCCCTGGCCTAGAAATCTGTTTTTCAGTCCTAGAAATCAATTTTCCTTTTAAGATCTCATTCCTTTTTTCTTTTTTTCCTGTTTTTTGGGGGGCATTCTTTTTTCTGTATTTGCCATTTACATGTCATCTGGTTGTGGGATGGGAAACAGACATCCCTCAGACATCTAGATTAAGGTGATTTCTCAGAACACCTTCATTACTGAATAATTGCATAATTACCCACAGAAGCATATCACTGCACAAAAGTGATAAATCAGCAAAGATGAAAATACACATACCAGTGAAAACTGGGATGGAGAAGAAATAGTGTAACTGTTAAGGCAATAAATATATAGGCACCTTACATGAGGAGTAGGGAGTAAGAGATAGATCACCACTACACTAAAAAGAGTAAATTAGGCCATTCAATTTGGATGTAGAATAACTTAGCTTTTAATTCCTCGTTATGTTAATAAATATTCCATTTTTAATACTTTAACTCAAAAGAAAGAAAATTCACCTAAATTAAGAGCGCTACGTATCTAAGTTAAGAAAACATGCAGTTTTGATTTTAATTTAAAGTGTATAAAGGAAGTTTGTTTTGAGTTTTTGGCTTTGAGGACTTCAATAATTCTTGCCTACTTCTGTTATAAAAGAGGGGGTTTGTGATTGCAAAGTATTCGTAAACCATTTTTTCAACTGAATCAGTGTTTCTCTTCTAGCCCCATGTTCTGTCACACAGTGGTAGAATTGAAAGACAAATAAATTTGCTATTAAAAAAATCCTAATGMCTTCTTTTTCTTGAAAGCCAGTTGAAAGGTAGCAGCAGAAAAGGTGAGAACCTCAGCCTTCTGACTGATGATAATATTTTTTCAGCTTTCTTTGTCTTCTGACTTTTCCCCTGCATTTGACTGCTGTGCTATGACAGCAATGATTTTTTTTTTTTTTTTGTTCAAATAGCTTTACTATAACCTTTGACCATATCCAAGAGAGGTCTAGGTATCCAAAATAAGGACCTGGTTTTTACAGAAGGAGGTGACCAGGTGGAAATATGTATAGACAATTCAAACAAGCCCCAGTATTCCACTAGGCCGCTGTGGATCAAAATTTATTTTTTGATTTAAATCTGTGTGAAATTGYCCATGTAACAATAATCTGCACAAGAAAAAAATGTTGTTTAAAAAAAAAGTGAAAATAGGTTTCAAACAGTGAACACTGTTTATATAACACACACAGAGATTTCTATTTCTTTTCTCTAAACACTAAGGTGTTATTATTTTAGTTCAGGAAGGAAAACCAATGTCAATATCTAATATCCTTGAAAATCACTTCCCCACTGTGCATGGCTATATCACTTTCTTGTACTCTCCCCACAGCTCCCATTTCTCTTTACTAGATAGATATTATTCTCTTTTTCCTCTTCTGCCCTGATTACATGTCCTTATATACTTACTCAATATTCTTTGTAGATGTCTCAATTTTTTCTTGAATACAATTTATCTCTTAGGCCTTTCRCAGACTGCTATTTCTGATTCTTTATGTTTGGTGTACTCATAACTGTGATAAATTACTTATTTTACTTATTATCCTTATTTTAAGGATACAAAATCTGATTCTGAGTTACAGCACCATAGGCTATATTTTACTAATTTCAGCTGGGACAGGATTTAAATCATGTTCTCATCCTTTCCTAAGAGAGAGAGGATTATATATTTAGATATGCATTTGAAAAAAAACAAGCTCTTTAGACCACTCTGTTCTTCAGTTGGAATACAATTCTTAGCTCCCGCTCCAAATGTATTTGAACTTAAGGGTTATGGTTTCCATGGAAACATGTATCAGCCTGTCTGAGCATCAAATATTTCCCTTGTTGTAGATACTAGCTCAGCAAACTGAGCCCACAGTTTAGTGTTGGACTTGGCAGTGGTGGGTTAACTGTTGGACTTGATGATCTTGAAGGTCTTTTCCAACATAAGTGATTCTACAATTCTATGATTATAAAAGGTACAATGGCCCTGGATATATTGAAATCCAGTTTGGTGGAGAAAACAGAAGGCAAAGGACTGCTTATTTTTCCCTGGTGAACAGCTTTGCAACATTGTATTTAGAGTAGAGGAGAAAGTTTTAAGTAATTGTGTAGTCTGTGCTACAGACTATCTGTAGTCAGAAAAATAAATTTAAAAACAAATTCAGTAGTGGTCTTATCTTACATGTGTGACCAACAACATGATTTCCTATGACTTTCTGTCAAATATGAAGAGGAAGGTAATCTAACATTTAATTCATAATGCATTATTATAACATCAGAAGTATCTGAAAGGGTGATAGCACTTCTTTGTCATTCATCAAGTATTGAATTGTCTGAGCTCCAGTGCAAATTTCCTCTCTCCTGAAGTTGGAGAGGTATATTCTCCACAGCTTGGCTTCATGTCATCCAAGTCTCTCCCCTGCAAACTGCATCTACAAGTCTGTTAAAAAACAAACAAGTCAACCTACAGCAACACAACACACTGGATATAGAACTGCATTCCTTCCAGATAAAATATCCAGTGAAGTCAGTAATTAATGCCTTAGTCTGTAGAAGTCCATATCACCATTTAATGACATGAAAACCCCCAAAAAATGTAGTCACCACAACTATTTCTACTTGACATGGGGGCTGTATCTCCAAGAGCAGGTGTTAATGACATAGCATGATGCAAGACAGTGGATACCCGTTTCAGTTACTGGTGTTCACTAGAAAATATTAGAGGAAAAAATAAGTCATTTTTTAAGCTAATGTTTTACACAAATATAAAATTATATTTACTGATCAGATACAAGAATATGCCCACAGTATTTTGGCTAACTAATTGAGCACACTCAGCAGTTGCCAGTTATCTTGTCTAGCTAAACAGTCATGATTTAATCGTAGAATCTTAGCAAATTCTCTTTCTCTCAGTGGAAAAATAAGAAAATTGTGGTTGCATAGGTTTCCATATTTCTGTGCATATCTATATAAACTAGGCATTGTGTAACCAGTTTTAATGTGAGTTGTATTCACAACACTCTCTTTAAATAGGTTTCCACAAACTGAAATAAAAAAAAATTGGAAAATGTTACTATTTTAAATCGCTGCTATTTAAATTGTTTTAGAAAGGCCTTACTTTGTTAAGCTCAAGCTTCACAAGCTTAACTTTGTTAAATGAATCTACTCCACAAGCTACATACTCATGCTACTGTGTAGAAGAATACATTATTTGGAGATACTGTCTGTTCAATAGCTAACAATGAAGAGGGGGAATGAGAAAACTTTTTTCCAAGGTGGAATAAATATTTCAAATACATGTATTTAGAATATCCAGGAAAGTAGAAGAAATGCCTGCCAAGAAATCTCAGGAGTTTTATTCAATGTTCAAAGCTGTGAAGATATATGTTGCTGTAAAAAATTAGCAGTGTCTGGACAGATATACCCTACTAAGTTCAGCTTTTTTTTTTTAAGGATACTATATTCTGATGCATCTGTCCAAGGGATCCTAACTAGAGCAGAAATCATCTATTAGTTGTATAAGGGAGACTCATTCCAGCTACATTAGCCCAAGATGACCCAAATGCAAGAAACTCTGAATTTCACACTCAAATACCTCAGAGCCAGGCCTCTCCTGTAAATCGAAAATGTCTGTTTTCACTGAAGTTTATAATTCTACTAGATCAGGAAAATAAATCTCAAAGTGGTCTTAAGATGGCTATAGATTCCACATATAGTTAAGAGATTTGGTGGTTTGGTTTTTGTGGGTTTTTTAAACTGATATGTGTGAACAGGGGCTTCCACTGATTAAGTCACTGATAGTACTGAGGATTAGAATAAAATGCAGGGAAAGGCTCCTAATTATACAATCTGGTGCATGCTGCAGAAGAGGAGTTAGAAGCATAAGTCTAAAAGGAGAAATAATATATTTGACATAGAATACCTTGATAAAAGTCTGATTTACATTTGAAAGCCAGCTGAGTACTGCTAGAAGGATTATTTTTTACAAAAGGGAATAAACAAAAATGACATTAAAAGTATTAGAATTTTAAGCCATGCAGAAAGAGTCAAATCAGAGGAAGAATTACTTTTAACATAATTATTTTAATTTCCTTCAAAGTCTACTGCACCCACTGACAATATTTTTATGCAGCTATGTTTACTTTTTAACTCAAATTACTTTGAATGACTAGTGTGTCCATAGGTAAGAAAGCAATGTTATTTTCGCTGTGAAATGGAGAGGTTATTTTCTGTAGTTCATTGTATTTTTATTAATCAGTGACTTACTTTATCATAGGTGAATGATACATTTCCTTTCCTGACAAGACAGCTGATTCTCTCAGCATGCACACTGAGGTTCAGTCATCCTTGCCCCACTTGCTTCATGCCTTCCAGTCAGTAGCTCAGTCAACCAATTCTTTTTGCTGATAGGATTTCTTTGGCACCTCCAACATGTAGTTTTGTTCATTTCTTCCAGCATGCACGTTCACCACTGAGTGAAGCCTTTCACAGCTTTCTTATGCAACTGCCACTCTGCTCCTACTTTTTAGGAAATGGGTTCTGTACCAAAAGCATGTATGGATTCTGCTAATTGTCACAGTGTGGATATATCAGTCAGAACACTTGAAACAGAGAAAGGAATCTGCGGTTGATTACATAGTCCTGATAACTGAAGTATGCTGACATTTATAATAGAGTTATGATTAAATTTTAAACACAGTAAGTAGCAAATTCCAACTGTTTGTAGGAAAATTAACTCGATCTTTCTCATTGGCAAGAACAGCTCTGGAAGTGGTTGTCATGTATGATTCATTTTTCTTCTGCTTATTGGAAAGCTATGTTGTGATGCGATATACTGTTATTATAATATTATTATTATTATTATTATATGATTATTATTATTATAGGATAATAGGCAGGCGGGCCGGAAGGAGAGATGGGGAAGATACTTGTACCTTAGAGGAGGATTGCAAGAGCAGAGACTGAGAGGACTAAGAAGAACAGGTAGAAGACAACCATGATACACAACAAGCAAAAGGAAAAAAAGATTTTTTTTTAAGTACTCCATAATGTTTGGTGTAATCCAGAAATCCACTGACAGTTGSTGGCTCGAGAATAAACTTAAGGAAAAAATCTACTCTGAAAGACTGCTGGAGAGAGGAGACATTTGCTTGCGTAACTCTGACTTCCATTCTCCTCAGATACTCTGAGTTTTCTACATCTAATTAATTCATTTTGAAGATAAAGTTCCAATAAAACACAGCTTTGGTATTTTGCTATGTCCTGTTCCGAAGTAAATGTTCAGGCTGTTGTACCCAATCTGTGTACACTCAAGGTCTTGTCTCAACACATCACTAGTCTGACCAGTACATATCCAAGAGAAGTGTATGGAGAGAAGAAGAGATTAATAGATTTTGACAGGTTACATGCTGAAAATCATAACTCATAATCTTGCAGCTGGTGAATATCTCTTCTGGTAGTTGTTTATCTAGAAATGCCCCAATACTCTCCTGCATGCCGGAGTGACAATCACAGTTCAAGCTCAGATTCTAACTGGAATGGCCAGGATCTTCCAGCTAGTGACAGAAAAGGTTCATTATATTATTTTTGCTCAGGATGTTCTATTCCAAATGTGTTTTCCTCAGCTTCTTGGGAGATATCCCTGGTTTGTAAAACTAGATTATTCTGCAGCAAGTGTGTCTAAACTGTTTTAGCCTACGTTTTGCTCATATATATTCAGAGAATTTATATTTTTCTTTTGGTAGGTCCAAAAATATCAACAAAACCACAATCACATCAATCAATAAGAATCAAGTTATATAGTTAAATTTATAAAGCTTTTAACTCCTACATAAGTCTAGCTCTCCTTTTATAGAAATGCCTTAAAAAATAGATTTGAGGATTGACAAAAAAGTTTCAATTAAAAGGTTTAATTTGCTGAAGGTTAAAAAAAATCCAGTTTTGTCAGTCAGTAAGCAAGCAAATAGTTAAAAAAAAACATATCAGCAGGGTCCTGTGTGATATGTTGATGCTGCAGGTATTTACCCCTTATATGAGTGCCTGCTTCAGGGTTYGGGTTTTTTCTTACATTATGGCTGAAATACACCAGAAAGTGATGCATCCTCTTTTGAGGAAAGCTTTTCATGATGATCCTCCTACACTCTAACCTCAACAACTGCTCACATTTTACAACTGTCATCCTGTATATTTTTGTCTTTAATTTTGAACATGTTAACATGCTATTTATGAGTTATTATATCTGTTTAGCTCATGAATCAGTCACCTTCCAGAAACAATCTTTATATGAATATTTCTGCAAAATCACAACTCAAAAGTTATCTTATTCTGTTTCATTATAGAAAGACCTTTAGGGAAAAAGCATTGCTTTCTTATTCTTCTTTCCCCTCTTCCAATAATCTGCCTTAGACTCATTGCATTAGTTTATATTCTAATGTCTCAGATTTTATAGATTTTTTCCCACTGCATCTACAAAATATAATATTAATGAAAGGAAGTGAAGAAGGGAAATAATATTACTAAAAGGGAGGAAAGAAAAATAGTATCTTTGTCCAATCTAATTTTTAACCCATACTTTCGTGTTCCTTTTTTTCCCAGTATGTTCATTATTTTTTCTAGATTAAATTTCAGTGTGGTTTTACTGTATGTTTAGTCTTAATAAATTTCCTTGTATTTAGTATCCAACAATCAGCATCTTTGTCATATTAGAAAAGCATTGATATGTGTTTGTCATCATCATGGCTATTATATGCATAAATTCTACATGCTAAATATCCTAATCAGCAAAGAAAAGCTCTTTTTGTTTGATTTACCCCATATTAAAATTTCACAGAAAAAAAAGCACCACACCGGATCATTGAGAATGTTTAATTGAGAAGCAATGAGAAATGTTCTAATCCTGTGTTATATTTACCATGACTTTGAAATAACAGAACACTCTGGTAAAAAGCTGCAGAAATAGAAAATCATGATGGTTTTGTTAATAAATGTTAGTTAGAAATTATTGTGAACTGCTCATTAAAATAAATTTTTCTTAATAATCTGTGCTTTAAAACAGCAGAGATTTCTTTCATTAAAACTGGAAGGTCACACTTGGGAAAAAAATCTATAAGTACACTTTTGAGATGGTTAATCATACTGTCAATGTACAGATAGTTAAAAAGACTTAGTGTTTATGGTAATTAACACACTGAAAGGGAGTTGCTTGTTCCCTGTCTTTAGTTACGGAATTTAGTCATTTAGTTTCTTGCATCAGAAAAGTAAAAATGACAGGAACAGAAGGCTGGTGAGGCACTGAAACAGGTTGCCCAGAGAAATCACAGCTGCCCTATCCCTGGAAGTGTTCAAGGACGGGTTGGATGGGGCTTGTAGCAACCTGGTCTAGTGGAAGGTGTCCCTGCACATGGCATGGGGCTGGAACTAGGTRATCACTAAGGTCCCTTCCAACCCAAACTATTCTATGATTCTATGAATCTGAAATATTCATTGTCATAAAGTAGTAGTTATTTTGTATGATTATGTGAAAAGCAACATCTATATGAATTCCTATCAGACTGAAATTGGAGCAAGTGGCCACTAATTCAATATTTCTTTTTGTAACTATTAACCAGGGATTAATGATGTTCAAAACAAAGCAAAGAACTTTATTTCTTCTGCAAATATCATCTGGTCCTCCTCTTATCATCTTCAAATGATAAGTAGAACCACAAGGGAGAGTAATTTAAGAGTTGAAGAGAATATTGCCTCTGTATTGTCTAAACAACTCTCATATTATTCAAGCATCTTAGAGATAGTCCTACTGATATTWAATCAAGTTTTAAAGGAAATGTTTACTGATAATTAAGGAAAAGGCATTTTAAAAAAAAAGTAATTAAGTAATTATGCTGAAAGTTCCTTATTAAAAAACCTTGAAGCAAAATAACTAGGAAAAAAAGTCTGGAAGGAAGACCTGTTTTCTTAAATATGCCATCTTTATATAATACCCCAGCACAGTAAATGCAAATCTCTCTGTGGTAGTCCATTAGGATCTTTCTGTATCAGGCTACAGTTAAGAAGGCAGCTATATTGTAGTTTTCTGTATCTAGACTCTTGTTCAGGTTACTCATAAAAACTTGTATTCCTGCTTTCTCAGTATATACCAAATAATGATGCTGTTGATACTTTTACTTATTTTCATTATGTACCAATCTCCTCGGTCGTCACTTACCAGTACACACCTGTGCTCTTTATTTGGGTGTTGTGTTCTAATATGAAAAGGCTAGAAAATATATGACTTTACCATCAGATAAAATGGAATGAAAGCCACTATTTCCCTGGCTATATCCTCAGGGTAGGGTTAAATAGGGCAATTACCTGTAACTTGTTGTGTAATTAAGTCAGTTTCAATGACACAAAAAGTAAATGTCCATACCTAAAGTAGTCTTGGCTAAGTTGAATTATTTACAGGAGCAGTTCAATTTACAGGACTACGTTCAGCTTCATAATCTGTGTTTTCTAGATATGAACTGGGAGTTTTAAGAATGAATTTTTCTATTGACATAGGCAAAGAATAATCAGAGGATAGGCAAAGTATATTCAGAGGTCAGTTGTTTTTGGAATTTTATGTTTACAGTGTGATGAATTAATACAAACAAACACAAAGAGGATGGAAATATTTTGGCTGGCTTTATAAATTAGATAAACAAAGTAATAGCCTTGAGGGGGCTTCTCTGATCTTTCTCAGTCTGTGCTGCCTGTATTCTTATTAAACAATCAGTGGTAAACAGCTGGAGTTTGAAAACCAGCTCATCTTCTGTGAGTATGAATGTTTGTGCACAACTTTGTGTGTGTGTGTGTTTTGGTTGTTGCTTATTTAACTGAATACTGAAAAAATCTTATTTTTTAGTTGGGTTGGGTTGATCAACATAAGTGCATCTCCACTCTCAGGGAAACTGAGTTATAAACGTTGCTACTGTCCTTTCTGAATCTACTAACAAAAAAAGGCAAACTAAAGGACTAGAGTCAACAGCATGTGACTTAACATTCTCGAATAATCTGTTTTTCTGTGTCTAAAGCTAACAATGTATGAAGATTTTCTTAACTCTGTACAAGTTCTGAACAGTTCTTTGTGAAATCGAATAAAGTACAAACTTGTTTTCTTAGAAAACTTCGTATGTACTTAAGCTATTATCTTGGAAAAGAGCTTTGATTTGATTAATTGACTTTTATGTAAAACTGTTGTGTGCAAATTTTCTTACCATGATTTAATAAACCTGTCACAGGGAGCAGGAGTAGCATTGCTGACAATCTAAATTTCTGTATTGCTGTGTGTTAAAGGTACAATTATTGGATTTGTGAAGGGCAGGGAAAAGGTATAYGAAGATAATAATTTTGTCTTCTGTTTTCTTCTACATGTTTCTACAAATTATTCAGAATGTAAAGCCAAGTACTTGGAAGCTAAAAGTGCCATAGTAGAGCTGCTTTCATACCTCTAATTGGGCATTTTACAAGTGAATTATGAAGGGGATTTTTGAAAGGATTTCCAAGTTCTGAGAAAGCACACTGAAGAGAAAGGAATTGTGGTGGATCAAAATCAAAGTGTAAGGCAATATGGAATAAATTATAGTTTAATCTGACTAAATTCAGTTTTACAATGGYCTGAAACTCAAGAAGGAATCAAACAACTGGGAAATTATGATATTACTAAAGATTAAGACAAACTGCTAAAGCATGACAGAAGAAAATCAGGAGTGATAAGGCACAGAATAAACCACTGAAAAGATAGTGACAGGAAAGAAAAAAAAATGCATACGTAAATTAGTAGAATACAACCAAGAAATGCCTTTGTGAGGTATTCATTGAAAACAGAAGGTTCATAATAGATGATGACAGGAATGACAAGTTTCTGAAGCTTTTCTTGCTCAGCTTATATTAGCATAAGTAGTATCAGAAGCTCAGTTCCACTAATGACATGTATAATTGTGGAAGCTAACATGAGGACAGGAATGTTTGGATTTGTTAAAAGTTTCAGATAAAATGGACCTACAGTTATTCATATAAGCTACATAAGGAACTGTGAGTTCTCGTACACTAAAAATTTAAAAAATTAAAATCAGAATTTGTGAAGGAAACATATATGTTGCCTTTGAAGGAAGAAAAATAAAATAAGATGGYTAGGGATTTGTAGCTAATTCAGCCTAGCATCAGTATACAAAAAAATATTTTGAAACCTGGAACAAAAACATAAACCATCTATTTTTAACAGTCAACATTCATCTGTCAACAGCAAAACAAATCAAAACAGCTTAATGTCTTTTTATGACAGGACAAAAGTTCTTGCCTGTGAGAGAAGAGTAGCAAGTGTCACAGAATTTGAGATCAGAATACCTTTAAAATTTTCATAGGGATGTCAGGCAAACATTGTCTAGATGAAAACATAATAGAAGGGTATATAGACAGTTAAACAATGTTGAATAGTCCTTAAATTGAAAGTTGTATCAAGTAGGGCATTCAAAAATTCAAAAAGTCTGTTCCAGGTTTCCTACTACTCAGTTTTGTAATTAAACATTTAGACACTGTGTGAGAAAAATGTTAACCAGTTTGTAAAGTATATGAAAATTCAAGGAAAAGCACCGAGCCTTTGAATACATTAAATTACTTGGAAACAGTCCAGTGGAGAGTAACAGAGCTATTCAAAAAAATAATTGGGATTGTTTAAAACAGAAAACTGAGAGGATGACACAACAATGGCATGTTAAAGGCTGTTAGTAGGAAGAAATTACACTGCTGTGTCCACAAGATATAGGACAAAAAGTAATGGTCACAGACCAATACGAGTATCCATATACTTCAAATGATGATTTTGATCCCTGCAGTTACAGACATGCACAGCCAGAATTCAGAGCTCTATCTTTTTCTCACTAATAGAGGAATATCACACGACACCTATGAATTGGGTCTGTAGCCATCAAACACTGTACTGAAAGTTGGAAAGAAGTGCATTGAAGGGGGATATGATCTCATCTATGAGATCATTTCCCTAATTTTACTTTTTTGGGGTTCTCTAACTCGTACAGATACAACAATAACTGTGCAGCAAAGGAAAACATGAGAAGTTTGTGGTTTAAGGTGCCACGCTACTCAGATTTATTTTGAAAGCAATTTATATACACACTTCCCCATATTTTAGAGTAGCTGGCTGTTTCCAATAAGCTTTAATGTGTAGGCTTATTCATCCTAATGTGCAAGGGAATGTCAAGAAACCCTTATTCTTTCTGGTAGATTTCGCTAATGTAGAAACAATCAATCAGTAGCGCTCACTTAATTCCTCATCTAACAAACTGTTTACCATGGAACATTTGTGATGTTGCCTGTCAGTTCTCATTACCTTTTGATCAGTAGCAATTCAGGAATGGCACTGCCAGAAGCAGTTGACTTTGATAATAGAAATGCATTTAATAGATCACTCTTACGTGTAAGTTAGCCATTTCACAGTAGACATAAGAAATTATGTTAACTTTTAGAGACAATTAAAGCTAGGCAACCTCTAGGGTTCTGTGGTTTAAACTAGATTTGAACAAAGATAATGAGCATTTAGTATCAAGCAAGCCTCAAATGTTATGTTCTGAGAGAAAAAGTATCTTTGTGGTCTAAAAATACGACATAGCCTTTCTTTTAAACTTTCTTTAAACCCAACAATAAAAACCTGATTTTTCTTTGAATACATTCTATCTGCTGTATGCTTAGATCTAACAAGGTGTCTACACTACTAGTTGAGTCAAGAGAGATACTTTATTGAGCAGAAATCTTGCATTTCTCTCTTCACAGTTGTCTTCTCTTTCTGAAATGTTTTATCACTGGAAAGATCCTCTCACATCATGCTCCTCTTTACATAAATACTTTAACTTCTTGAAAGCTGATTTTAAAAAAAAATCTAATTTTCCAAAATACTATAGTTTTAGAAAAGAAGTCACATACCACTTACACCAGAGCTACACAATGAGATCTGTGTCAAAGTAGAACCTTTAAGTGGTTGTTGAGTTAACCAAGTAATTCTTTCATAAATGTTACTACACTGTTAAAAGACTATTCCTGAGGATAAGTATTGCTGCAGAGACCCTCTGCACTCTCTCTGATGTGTGTTAGCCAAGTCTGAGAACACACACGGTGGCTTAAATGTGGGAACTCCAGCCTYCTTAGTCGCTCCAGCGAGTCTACTTCTACCAGTCTTTGTCAATATCTTTAGCTGTTTTTCTTAATAATGATTTGTTTATACCATCCTCCCCTGCATTTATGTTTTTGTGAATATATTCTAATTAATTAATTTTTGGTAGTCTTTTGCAAAATGTGATCCAGTAGTAGAAGTGAAAAATAAGTATTTCTTGCAAGTTTTGTGAAAAAGATTAAATGAGTGGCATCAGAAAAGAATCAACTTACACCTTAAGGAGATATTAAGGACCTAGTTATTAGATGTGGGAGTCACTGAAAACCAGGATCACAACTGTTCTTATACATGGGATGACTTTTTTCATTTTCCAGATAGTTTACTTTTTTTATACTAAAATTTCACCCAAGTGTTTCTTTGTCTACAAGTTATTTTCTTTTACTTTCTTGATTCCAAGCATATTACAGATGGAAAATAAATGCTGAGAATTGATACCTTCTTTTTGTTAAAAAATAACCTCATAAGAACATTTCTGAAATTCTCTCTCAGCTTATGGGGCAAGCACACTGCAGAATAGAGGCTAGCCTACAGTTATCTGACAGATTACTCTAATAGCACACAGTTTAAGATAAGAGTCTTTCAAATAGAAGGAATCCACCCAGAAAGAAAGAAAGAAAAAAAGAAAGAAAAAAAAAAAATTAAATCCCTGAAGGGCAAAAAGAAAGAATCAATTTGTTTAAAAAAGATTGTTTGACCATGCTATTAATTTAATGTGACCAGATTTTAAATATAAAGACATTAGTTACATATTATTAGTAATGATCAGTAAGACATAATTAGTCAAGGAAAAAATGTGCATGGACAATGGGGCAAAATGAAACACTGTCATGACAAACCTTTGTACTGTTCTTTGATTTTAAGTAAAGGAAATATGATAGATTTGTTATCGCAAGGAAAAATGTAAGCAATTTAACATGCATTAGGAACTTAGGCGGATACAAAACGTAGAGTGGTTGTGTTAAAATAGGAATTCTGATTTAGGGACACTCCCAATGAATTTTCATATTTGAAACGGAGTTCTTTTTAACTTGGTGATTAACCTAACGACTTTGGGGAGGAAAGGCTTGAAAGCATAAGATTTGGTGAGCAGCGGAAAATAGAGTTGTTTTGAGGATGGAAGACTGAGTTGTTTTTGCTCAAGATGACCTTTGCAGCGAAGGGATGGTAAGAATATTCGGTATGGGAAATTTCATGTATTGTGCTTGCTTTGGGTTGTTTTCTGTCTGTCATGAGAAGTGGAGTTTTTGTAGAAGATACAGAAAGCTGTCAAAGACTTAAAAGTCTTCTTCATGGACAGGCTTGGGCCTCCCTTTGGGAGAAAGAGAGATAAGAAGCTGGGAGGTTATAGAAAGCACAGCATTGTGAATTATTGCCCATGTGCAAGGCCCTTTCATACGTTGAGACCAGGAACAAGCTCTTGTACTTTTCCCCCTGCTAAGGTGGCCTAAGCGTAGCAGTGTATGTGTCCCTGCTTGTTTTCGGAATCCTCCAGCCAGCAGGGTGATGGAATAAATCTACTCTTTGCACTTTAGCTTTGGGTTGTGGTCAGCTTGGTTACTTGCATCTATCAATTCACACATTCACAAAACTTTAGGCAATCTCAAAAGAAGAGTATTATTCCTTAAAAAATATTCAGTCATGACTTGATAACTCTTAACATATAGCTTAAATGATTTGCAAGTTCTCCAAAAGTTTAGCATTGTTCATAAAGTTTCATAACTACTGAGATTTAAATCTTCATCTGTTCCCCTTTTCATGTAAACTCACTTAGTTTAAAGCCATGATTTTTCTATCCTTTTATTCTGTTGAAATAAACTCTTTACATCACTTTTCTTCTTGCTTTTCTTAAAAATTATTCTTTTTGCTTTTTTGAGCCTTTTAATGGTCTCATATGCCATAAGGATGAAATAAAACTCCTCCTGAATTTGTGGGATAATATATGAGCTCCAGTATTAGTTTCTTTTTTTTTTTTAAATTGAAAGCTAAAGCTATTTATGTCAACAATCTGATCAGAGTTAAAATTAAGATTTTAAGTCTGTTGTGTGCATCCATTTATTACAGTACCTAAACCAATGGAAAGCCTTTTTTTTTTTTTTTTTCCTGAGCCAATTTCTGGTCTATTTTTTAAGAAGTAACAGAGTTTTAAAAATGCATCAAATCCTGGATATCCTATGCTGTAAACCGTATCTCTCCTTAAGACTAACAAGTAGAATATATTTGCGGACTGATATGTATGTAATAACTGTGCAACCATTCAAAAGTCTGGGATTTGTTCTATAAACACCAATAAGGGGCATATGTTGAAGGGAGGAATTTACTCTCTTTAGTTTGGGTCTCTCAGTAAAGGTGTTTGCTTAGAAGATAAGTTTCCCAGGCAATTCTCAGCAGAAAGACAGTCTAGCTTGAGAAGAAATCTGACTTAGATGACATGACTAAACCTCTCTTTATAAAACAATGCTTTAGTTTAAATAATATRCAAAAACTATTCTGTGATGAAGCCAGTTGACAAACCTCTGTTCCTGGGCTGAATTCCTATACAAACTTGTGCAACTGATCTAAGACTGCACAAGTTTACCTGTGATTTATGTATTGACAGTCCCAGGCAACAATCACATCTGCTCACTTCTCAGGGCAGCTCAACACTGTACAAGATGAAGTGAGGGCACCTCCACAGAAGCATATCTGATCTTCATATAGAGAGCTTATTTCTTCTCAGTAGCTGTTACAGTGCTGTGTTTTGGATTCAGAATGAGAATGGTGTTGATAATACACTGAGGGGTTTGCTTTTTCCTAAGTCGTGTTCTCCTAAGTCAAGGACTTTTTTCTTGTTTCATGCTCTGCCAGTGAGGAGGTACACAAAAGAAACTGGGAGGGAGCATAGCTGGGACAGGTGACCAGAACTGACAAAACAGATATTCCACACCATAGAACATCATGCTCAGTATATAAACTGGGGGGAGTTACCCAGAAGAGGTGCTGATCTGGAGGGGGGTCTGGCATCATTCAGCGAGTGGTGAGCAATTGCATAGTGCATCACTTGGTTTTCCCTTATTATTATCATTATTTTCATTTACCATTATTACTGTATTTTTACTTTATTTTTTATTATTAAACTGTTATCTCAGTCTACAAATTTTACCTTGATTCTGCTCTCCATTCTGCCGAGATGATGGAGAGAGAGGGGAGTTAAGTGAGTGGCTACGGGGTGCTTAATTTCCAACTGAACTTAAAGWATGACTGCTATTCATTTAAAGAAATGCAAAACTAGAGTTGGAGAATGTTGATTTTATTAGTAGCAGAACAAAGAAATAACCTATAACATGCATTTCTGATGTATAATGGTCAGTAAATTGCTTATTCTAGAAACATGAAAAAGCATGAAACTGTATTTAATATGCAAGGCCCAGATTTACAGCAACACTGCAGCACATTCCCACCAATATCCAAGAACTGAATTCACGTACTACTGCTCTATATCTAACAAATTAGATTCCAGGCAATCTGTCTTAGATTTTTCCAGACAATACACCTGGATCTTTTATAATAACAAAAAGAGACAGAAAAGCATCTTTTTTATGAAGGCTTTAATAAACTTTCAAACATAGATAAATGCGATACCATGAGCACAAGCAAAAAAAGTAGTAATCCTAAACTCATTGAGTGCTGCAGGAGAATAATGCTGTATACAAAAGCCTATCTATCTCTACTGCTGTCTCCTGTTCTGAGTATTTTGCTACCACAAAACAATATCAGTCGTGCAACAAATAACCACTTAGAGTACTTTGTGCCCTATGTGATCTTTCACCACAAAAATGCAGTGTATGATATGTGATCACCACGGAAAGAATAGTCTTTAATATATTTGGGAATATGTTTATTTAACATAAATGAAATATTCTAGTATAGTTCTATAAAAATGTCACTGAGCTGTGCTTACACATTTTGAATATATAAACTCCTCAGCTGTGTACAGCTGTTTGCAGCACTACTGATGTATTTTTGCTTAGATGACCTTGGCGAGTAGACAATTGCTTCAAACCATTGAAACTGTTTGGAGAGAGAAAAACACATAATTTGGACAGAAACATTAACTGAAAAAATCAAATASAGCCTGCCAACAGATTGCTAGATGTCCAGATTAGTTCAAATACAATTACAAAGGCCTGGATATAATCTGTGGGCCAAATCCTGGGGTCAAAGCCATTTCCCTTGGAGAACAGAATTACACATTCAAAGGTGATATACCAGAAACAGTCCTGGTACTGTTTCTTTGCACAGATGTTTCCTTTGTGTAGGACTACAGCAGCCTAAATCTATGTTTCAATTGCTTGGAATAGCAAAGATGAGAGAAATCCTTAGCTGCTGTAAAAGTAACAACTATGCAGAGGGTCAATATAACAGTAAAATAGAAAGGTGCTATTTAGGCCACTCATATATGTATGCTCAAATCTTTCTGATCTGCTTTTGATGCTGATCAGTGAGACACAGCTATTTTCACAGTGCAATTTTCAGCCATTTAAGGTAGTAGTCAACTATACTGTGAAGCAATCTGAATTTCACCCCTGTTGGCTGGGATGGCTCAAGAATTGGACTGAATGTTGAGACAGATAACTCTGAGATAATGGTGTATTTCTGAAAGCCTGGAATATTCTTCTCAACCTAGAAAATGCTAGGTCAGGATTTAAAATGCAAGTGTATATTTTGATCATTGGGAAAGCAGTAAATGAATTAATAATGTCAAAGGCAAAAAAGAATGCAGTGTGGAATATTAACTAAAAGCTCGTCACCTCAAAAAGAGTAGAGAGGTGTCACAGCAGTACAAGCATGTGCTCATTTTTTTGTCTTGATCTAGAAAAATCACTTCAATGGAGAATATTTTTGACTGTATCGAAGTAGAAAATACTGCTTGAAGCCTGTAAAAGTTTGAGGAATATCAAAGTTCAAGATTAGAATGGTCATATCAGATCAGTCTGTCCCAAAACCTATCTTCAACAGGATAGCAGAAAGTGCTTGAGACAGGACAAGAATAAGGCAAGTGTGTGCTGATTGCTCACTTCCCTGAAATACCTTTCTAGATCTGTGGCCCTGAGACTTTCCGAACGACATGAGCTGTCTTCTTTCTTTAATATGTTCCAATTTTACAATGTCAGCTATGCCTGCATGCAGCCCTAGATGAAAACAAAATCACTCATAATCTAAAAAATGTGTATATGATTTTGTCCCTTCCTAAATATTCTTCAGTTGGCAGTGACTGCATCATCTTTTAATTTCCATAAAATGCCCTAAGAAGCGTTCATCATTCCTGCTTCATGTATTTGCCCTATAATTATTTTGTAGAATCACAGAATATCGTGATTTGGACAGAGCTGCCAAGGATCATCAAAGTCCAACTCCTAGCCCTGCACTGAACAACCACAAGAATCATACCACGTGCCTGASAGAGTTGTCCAAATGCTGCATGAACTCTGTCAGGCTTGGTGATGTGACCRTTTCCCTGGAGAGCCTGTTCCAGTGCCCAGCGACCCTCCAGGTAAAGAACTTATTCCTAATATCTAATCTAAATCTCCCCTGACACAGTTCCATGGTATTCCGTCATGTCCTATCTCTTGTTAGAGAAGAGAGAAGAGAATGATTCCTGCCCAGCCACTTCTCCTGGAATTTTTAGACCATAATGTGATCTCCGCTTAGTATCCTCTTCTCTAGGCTGAGCAAGCCAAGTGACCTCACACACAAGTTCTGTTCCTCATAGGGCACCTGCTCCTCATACAGTTTCCTGCTCCTCAGGAATTTGTAATTTGATCTTTTTGATACATTTCCTCTGATAAAAATGGCTTGTAACCATCTTTAATTTTCATGACATTTGTATGACAACCACTCCCTGCATATATTGGCACTTTTGTTCACTTAAAAATTTTGTGCCAAGTGCTTTCATAAGGTTGGTAACCCTCCAGAGACATTGCCTGGATATTCATGATTGTAAAGTTATGGTTTTAACCATGTGCTGAACTTCCAGTTCCAGCTGCAGTTCCAGTTAAAACTTACTAAAGAATTCACTAGAAAAGACTCAAATTTCAGGATGGGGAAAAACAGTGCTTCCATTAACACGTGAAGCTGCCTAATGTGTTCAATTTTGGACTAGGTAYTCTGGAGAGATGTGGTGGTTTTCTATAGGACAGTCCATGATTTGTTTTGGCAGAATCTGATTKGTCATTTATGGTTTAATCTGTTCATTCATCTTGTATTTCTTTTTTTCCCCTTCCTGCTGGAAATATAAAACAACTAGAGAGGAAAGGCATTAAAGATTTGCTTAAGAAGATCAATTGCACTTTGATGCACTTCCTTTGCTTATTAAATTGAAAGTTCACATTTTATCAGTTTGACATATGCATAAAAATGAGGTATTCAAAAAAAGAAATAAGAAAACCCAAAAATTCATAGAAGCGTCACATTTTTTTTTCCTGATTATTACACAGGGGTAGACAAAAAGTAGCAATAGCAATCTTTTTCTAGTGACAGAATATGTGGCAGATTAATGATTGTTATTTGAATCTACATTTTAGTTCATTTTGCTTCAGGACATAAGTTAATAGGATATTGATGGCATTTGAACTCAGAACTACGTGTTCTGTAAACAAAGATTGTGTAAATTCTAATAGGTCATCTTGCCACCTGATCTCTGTACCCTCAAAATGTGGATATTTTCCTGAGAACTGTTATAGAAAATAGAAATATTCAAAAACGACACATGCACTTCTCCATGCTTTTTTCACTTCCCAAAGACAAATTTTCACTCCCTTGTTTACAGAAACTCTGCCTCAGGTTCTGTAAGGACTTAAGTATAACAATATGTTATACTTAACATAGCASTGCTTTGGTAGATGCTGAGCTTTTGAGCTTTTTAAAGTTATTTTTCAAGTGGACCWCTTCATTATAAAAATATTGCTGTTCAGCCAATCAGTCTCAAAATGGCAACTAACTGGTTAGTTGGTCCTTTTCTTTTTGGAAAAGACTAAGACTAAAAAAAAGCAAACAAAAAATCCCAATATATATATATTCTTATATAATACAGAGCTGTATTTTGGTTAATAAAATCCAGATTCTGGATATTGGATCAAAATATCTTCATTTGCAGGGCATATTATCCTCCCTCTGGCAGTCAATACATGGGATAAAAATCCTACTACTTGCTTATAACTTTTTATGCTGTCAACTTTGTGTTCTGAGCAGTTAAAAGCAAGTAAAATAACACTATTTTTTCAGTGATATAACTTACAGAATGAATTAGTATGCTATATGAAAAAAGTTCATAAATATTTAATTTGTTAAAAAAACCATCGCTTTATTTTAGCTTCACCATTAGCTTCATTTATTAAGATGAATATGATATCGAGTGAAACTATTATACATTTTCAAAGCATAAGAAAGTGCATTTCTTCAATTTGCAAGAGTTTTAACTGTGGTGTGCATGAGATCATATTAAGAAAATATCCTTATTAAATTATTATGATTGAGATAAAATCACTTTTTAGCCCTTTACAAAAGGGCTTCCTTTACTGCTTCCTTTACTCTTCTCTGTTTCTTTATTTTGTTTTTTATTCTCTCTCTTAAAATCAGTTTAAGAAAAAGCCCTATTCTAAGTCCCTCTATTTTTTTAASTGCTTGCAATAATAAATCACAGTATTATTTTAATAAATCCTATTTTTCTGAGCTCTTAAATCTCATTGGAGAACTTTTGTTATCACATTACATAGCAAGAAAACACAGTATAAGCGTGAGCAAGTGAGATGTCATTTGCTACAGAACACTTTCTCACACATTTAAGATCCACTGGCTTTTCCAAAACTCAAGAGTACCCYTGTCAGTTCTGTTGACTTTGTGGGTCATACACTCATGTACCTTTTATCATCCATAAACTAAAAAAAATAAAACTTATAAATATATATTATATATATATATATGTCTTGTGATCCCGTGATGGTTGATATAGGTGGTCACCGCAATAATGTTGTTTATTTATGCTGTACCTAGTGGAGSACAATGTGCGAAAGAAAACYGGAAGAAAGAGRAAGAAAAATAATGAATCATAGAATTGTTTGAGAATGGCATTTTGTGGCATAGCTCACCATCTTCCTGCTGTGCCAAATTAGGAGACACTTCAAAAACAAAATAGAGAAACATATTTCAACATGAATAAAGAATATGGAAATATGTTACCTTTSAAGATAACATGTTTTAAGATTTTTGAAAAGTAAAATTCAACTAGAGGTTGAAATTAAAATTGCAGTTTCTCAGTGTTTAGAGATGGAGAACGGAAAAGAAATTAGTTATGGTGRTGTCAGAATGCAAAGTTTCAGGTTCAGTGCTTTAGAAAGCAGTGTGGAAAGGATTAAATGATGGCATAAAGTGATACAGCTGCTGACTCACTGAGTGTAGAAAAAACAAAGTCAGCTAAATCAGTTTTGTGGGGATTTCAAAAACACTGATGGGATGACAGAGACTGAAAGACAGGCTTTTTGAGAGATCAGACTAGTGATTTTCACATTCCTTGTCCCTTCAATTTTTCTGGAGGATTTTTCTGTTTTGTCTCAAACCTTGTGAAAACACAGTGAATTTTAACTCCTTGGGCTAAGGGGTGATGCATAATGGAAACAGTGTTTGATTGTACTGAGAGTCATAAAAGGTCTAAATTCAACATGTTAGTTCAGAATTGCTGCAGGAAGGTACTTAACTGCATGTGAAAAATAYTCTAGCCCAAAGGCAGCAGGAAAAAATGTTCTAGCAAGTTAGCAATTGGTAGTTTCTTAGTCTATCTGTGGTAATGCCTGCACAAACAAAGGAACAGGCTAGAAGTCCTTTTCAGTTTCATTTCCCTAAATATAAAGAAATGTTTACTCAGTAATTTATGCTGGATAGAGGTTGGTGTCTTCAGTCTTTTAGGAGAGCTGAATACATCAGGCACAGGTCAGGAAAACTTATCCATTTGTGCCTTCATTGTCCCAAGGCATAAGAAGGCACAAAGTGACACAGAGGCTGCTGAAATAATTTCTTTTTCTTGCCTGTAAAAGCTCGGTAGCTAAGAACCGCATGCATTGCAGTCACCCTCCCCAACACAGTTCTCTGCCTTTTGGAGTGCATATTATCAATCAGTCTACTGAAAAACAAACAACACTTTCCCACACATAAAGTGTGCCCAGTATTTAAATAAACTCAAAATAATTAAATTTTTCAAAGATTGTTTCATTCATATTCTTTATAATGCTTGCATTTTATTCAWGGTTATCTGTTTATAACGTGTTAAAAGACTATTTTTTATGGAAGATAATTAGATCATCTCTCTGGTTTATAGTACTCTGTTACATAGAGTTCCTGATCCTTTCTTTTAAAAATAAACCAGTAACATATTTTTCAGGATTTTTTGCTTTTTTGCTTTTTTGTTGTTTTTTGAAGAAATAGGACTGATAGTTTTATGCAAAAACTGCTATGTCTCATAACTGACATATTTCTTCCTTGTACCTAAGGCAGTAACTAGCTGATTCAACACTGCAGATGGTCAAGGGCACCTTTTGGCTGACATTGCTTCCCATATTATAATAGAGTAGGGGGACAAAAGAAGAGCAAGCCCCATCTCCATGTTCTGATTACACTTTTAAAATGGGCAGATTCTTTAAAGATTTAGGAGTTGTGGTTAAAAAAAGACACTGATTTCAATTATTCCTCCTTTTGAACACATAAAAAGCTTTTTTTGGTACTAATAAAATTCATGATTTAACCAGGTTGCACAAAAAAATATTATGTTTATATAGATTTATCTCTTAAGAAATAAATACAGTTTGTCTCTTTTAAATTGAAAATCTGAACTAAAACCTGATGTGGTACTTCAATCTAAGGCATAGATGTCCCTAATGAGTCTTTTTGGAAACYTATTAGTTAGACACAAATTTATCCCTGATTGTTTTGTTTAAAATTAACTTGATGCTTGCAAAGATCTCAAAACTAATCTCATTCAGTCATCTTCATATCTCCTTATGTGTTCGGTATAAATCCCATGAAATTTTGATGCCAGTGAATTTCTTTATTTTGCTTAACCATGACGTGATCAAAATCCAGCTTATTTTGATTTATTTTAATAATTAGTTCTGAGCAGATGCATCTATTGAAATCTCCACTGAAATTTCCTTTTTSTAATTTGTGCAAAGATTAGATATTACCCCTTAAGACAAGAAGCTTGCAACTCACTAGTTTTGCTTTATATTTCTTTTATTTGGAAGATGGTATTCTATCCTGACAYAGATCAGTGCAAAAGGTTAGTGTTATCCATGGTGCAGACTTTGCACAGAACTCATGGGATGATTTCAGAATAAGTCCATTGGGTTAATTTATTTGGCAGACTTTGTTAAGTCCAGGGGTTATCTTCTCAGGCAACTCCTTCTTTCCAAGGTTTGTGGGTTGACCTTGGCTGCCTATCAGACCCCTACCCAACTGCTCTCTCATTTGCCCTCATCAGCAGAACAGGGGAAGAAAATAACATGAAAAAACCTCGTGGCAAGATAAAGGGGCTTTACCAAGTAAAAGCTGTGYGCAGAAGCAA
Organism: Amblyornis subalaris; assembly: GCA_018881555.1. Classification (NCBI taxonomy): domain Eukaryota; kingdom Metazoa; phylum Chordata; class Aves; order Passeriformes; family Ptilonorhynchidae; genus Amblyornis; species Amblyornis subalaris. The sequence continues at coordinate 133,131 of JACAXG010000239.1, forward strand.
AGCTAAAAGAGGAATTTTTTCACTACGCCCTATTGATAGACAGATGTCCAGACATGTCCTAGGAAGCAGGTTCTGAGTATACATATTGGTTGCTTTGGAAGACAAATGCCATTACCTCCAATGCTCCCACTCCTCCTCATTTCCCTCGACCTTTATTGCTGAGTGAGACATCATGTGATTTGAGATATACCATAGGTCAGTTTGGGTCAGCTGTCCCAGCTGTCACCTCCCAGACTCTTCCACACATCCAGCTTACTGACCATCAGGGCAGGGATTGCAGGGAAAGTCTCGATACTGAGAGCCCAGCTCAGCAATAGCCAAAACACTGGTGTGTTATCAGCTCTGGTTAAGCCACAAATGCCAAGCACAGCACTGTGTAGGAAAGCTAACTCCATCCCAGCCAGAGTCAGTACACCGAGGAATGCTGATACATATTACTCATGTGTTGCATTCGTACACCTGACCTTAGTGAGACGTCCTCTATTCTCTGAAGTTCAAATGAATTGCAAACTGAGGTTGCGGAACTGAAAAAGCTTCAGGGGATAAATTTGCACAGTAAAATATTAAGCTTAACTTAATTAGATGCATTAATGACCAGGCTTTTGGTAAAAAGCAATAGGGATTGTTTTGCTAATTTTCATCACGCAAACAAAATGCCAAAGATCTTGGAAACAATTCAGAGGAGAACTTATTAGGGAGAAAATGAAAAACATTAAAGGGGTATGGGGAGGGGGGGAAGAATTAAAAAGAGAAAGAAAAGTTATTGCCTGCTTCCCGGCAGTCTTATTCTGGGGGGTTTGCATTGTAATTTAATTATTGTAATCCCATTTGAAGTGCAGTGTTTTACACACAAAAAAAATATCCTAATGACTGATGTTAAAAGAGAGAGAAGGGAAGGAATTAAGCTAAATTATATTACAGAAGGTTAAGTATTGTATGTTTACTGGCTTTTCAGTGAGCTAAATAATAAGATTAATATTTAATTAATACACATTAAGGAACAACTAGCTACTTTCCATTTTGTGGCTGTGTGTATAAGGAAGAATTTGATTTCTTTCTTTCCTCATTGAAAAGATGGAGTAAAAACAGGCTTCTTTTACAATGATCTTAAAATGGCTAATTCTTGAGAAGACACTGCACAGGCCAAGGCATTCTTTCAGCCACAATAGTGTTCAAGGTCAAGGGGACACATCTACCAACTGAGTTTTTGCTTCTCACTTTATTGAATGTAACGTATGCCAACAGACATTTATTTCACTCTTTATTCCCAATGTAGAGCAACAGTTGCTCAGATTGATTTTGTATTTTCTGCAACAAGAGGGAATGTGTAGATGTTCATGCATATATGATCATTTACTTGCTTTGAAGTTTTCTTCTGACATAGTTATTTCTTAAATATAGAAATGTGTGTGTTTAACGTATCATTCGACATAAATTCAGTTCCTCCTAACAAGTATTTTAATAGGGGAAGTGAAAAAAAAAAGCTTACTGGTCTTCAAAAATTCTAACATTCAAAAATTATGCTCCTGGGAACAGGAGATTTGGTATACAGAGCTCAGTTTTTAAATGGAACTGCTGAAAATCTCCACCATCTGTTAAATTTGTCATTATATTTGTATTTGTCATCTGTTTGAAAACCAYTTTCTAAAACCACAGCAATCAGATTGCTCTTTAGTGAAAGCTTGGATTTGTATCTAATTTTCCAGAATCAGAACCCAATAGCTAAAGCAAGAAAATACTCTTAACCTTAGAACCCATAATAAAATTATGAGAGAGAATTTTGATGAAATAACTCCTTATGTTGGTTCCTGGGTTTTTTTTTCTCAGACTGGCTTCAATAAAGGATACTCAATTTCATTCAGAGGCAAGTTCTCTTTGAAAAATACCACAATCAATCATCCATAATGTTCCAGTTAATCTTAGAATCAGAGGAGTCAAGGATGGAACCACCCTAATCAGACGCTTTATTCTGAGTAACTCATGGTAATATATTGTCCAGTATTATAGCTAAAGTAAATGAAATTTTAAAGTGTAATAAAATAATATTAAAACAGAGGAATTTAAAATCTTGCAAAAAGTTGTATAACTAATACAAAACCCAAAAATACTAATGAATATTTTTCATTGTTATCTGTGRTATTTTGGCATTCCTCAGAGTGACATACAAGAAGAATGATCAAATTAGTAACACAATATAAACATCAGCTTAGAGTTATGAAAAACCCAAATTTTTCAAAACTATACTGGAAATATAAAACTTTACCTGTGACTTATCTGGCCTGTTTTTATCTGTGACCTGTTCAGAAAGGTGTTCCTTTCCTGAAAAAAATAAACAAAAATTATTGCAAAAGATAAATATTACAGTATTTCTCTGTTGCAAATATTTTAAAAATTATTGCCAGTGCTAGTCATCTATATTATCAGTATGTTGAGTATTTTTCACTYCTTTTCAATCTGTATGTACTTAGTTTCATACTAGGATATTTTATTCAGCAATTTGTAAATTGGGGATGATGCAACACTAATTTGGGAATAAATTATCTGTATTTTTGGGAAGGGAAGGGAAGGAAAAGGGAAATGTGGTTACAGTCTAAACCTACACTTTTAAAATCAAGAACCTTCTTCCTTTTTCACCTTCTGAATGTGACCACACTGGTGGAAGAGCCGTATGGTTTTCAGGTCATAGGGTATATGCACAGGAAAGCAACAAGCAATGCGTGATACATAGGCATTAGTGCTCGGATGCACTCAAATCCTGTGTCATCATGGTAACAGTCTTCAGAGCTGTCTTGTACAGATCAGCATAATAGGGTATGACATGATTTGTCCAGTCATGAGAAAAACTTAATGCCAGTGCTTAAAGTTCTAATGGTTCAAAAGCTGCAACTTCTGAAACAGCATTTCTGAAGGAAAAAGGTATTTTAAAATTGTCTCCATTCACTAATGTTGAAAGACATATACTATTTCTTTAGAGATGCCTTGAGAGAAATATATTAATTCTCTAGTCCTTCTTCATTTCATCCACACAGAATTCTGTTATCAGTTTTCACCTTCTAATATTTTTATTCACCTTTGTATTTAAAGTATATGTACAAACATATTCACAGGGTGTCATTTGAACATTGACATACCATTAACAAAGCTTCATTCGTATTCATCTACATATTCAGCAGTTGCTCAGTGTTATGAAGCTAGCAGGAAAGGCACGTATTTCACAGGAGATGGAATTTGGGATGATATTAATTAATTCATCACTATAAATCACTGGAAGAGAGCATATCTTGTTAGCTTCAGTCACTCAGATAGCAATCAGTGGCTCATTAGCTTTAAAAATATCAACCTGGTTAAGCTATCGTTGCTCTGCACAGTAGACTGATGAGCACACAGAAAAATTGCTTTTACCCATTATCCAAGCCACATGCACAAAATCATATGGGAAAATCATTGTAAAGACACTCACTTAGACAGTGACCAGAAAAGCACTGTAACTGATCACATTTTTTGTGCCTTATTTTGCTGCTAAGTGCTGCTTAACCCCCGTTCTATATGCCTTGTACAAGCAATGCTCTGATTCCTTCTAAACAAGGGAGTTCAGAYTACTTCAGAAGAAAATAATTGGGCCCCATCCATCTTTGGTGTTACCAAAAGAAATTTCTCACCCATTCCCGAAGCTTAATGTTATAAGACATAGAAAATTAATCACAAATCCAATAGTAATACATAATTATAATGCAAAATTTTAAAAAGCATATATATGTCAAAGAACATTTTTGAAGTGTGAACAATAACACCGTCAATACTAAATGAGTCTCCTGTAATTAACATGGTTACACTAATGTAAGTGTTATCTGGTTTGAGTTGCTCTGTGTGCTCCAAAAGGACTGCAATTTTACAATGAGACAATGTTTATTCAGTCATTTCTGCAGAGGTTTCCAGGTACCTAAATAAAATGAAAGAGAAGAGCACAAGCAGAGTTAAATAGGGGCTCGGCATTCATGAAAGGTACTCCGAAGTGTCAGAATGCTCAGCCAAATGCAATAGATGTAGTTTTCTGAAAGACACAATTATGCCAAGACTGTAAGTGTAGGCATAAGAGCAACAAGCCTTCACTAGTTTCTCAACATTGAGCATCAAGTTGATTTTAACAGCAACATGTAAAAGAAATGTACACTTGTAAATTCAGAAGAATTTACAGAGTGGAAGATGTAATTAAATGTCTATCTCTGTTCTCACAATTTGCTGACTTGTCAAGCCACAAACTAAGGATGTTTGCCGGACCTCTACCTCCTGTTTCTTCATGTGGCACCTGGAGTGAAAGGCAGCCTGGAGCATGTCATTTGCAACAGAGGAAAAGGAAAGCAGTCAGCAGAAGTAAAATCTCTGGCAGCAACTTAGTACTGTGCACATGTGTGAGTGACATAGCATGCCCCTGGGCTCAACCGTCAGAAAATTCTATGTACAGTCTCATCCATCAATTCCTATCTGCATAATGTCCTTCAAGGCATGAATTTCTCATGCTACGCTTCTGTTAACTTAAAGGTCTGTATCTTGTAATCAGTATAATTTATACTGCAATCCTTAAGCAGTTATGAATAAATGTTTAATGTTCAAACAACTTTACCTGAACTATTACGAGTTTGAAAACATTCACTRATTTAACTAGTCACCTTTGAAGTGAAGATCTTGGTGCCTTACTAATGCATCTGGTTTTAGAGCAATATTGTAATTTTTCAAGGTAATTATAGCATATTTTCTCACAGCTTAAACTACTTTTCAAATTAAATGTGAAGACACCATCATCAAAATACATATATCTGCTGACYTCTCTTAGAATGCATGCCAGCACACTATCACTGCTCATTCTTCATTATTAGATTGCTCTTAATTAGTAAAATAGAGAATCAATTTATTTTATAATTGGGAACATGTGATGGCATCCAGAGCAGTTTCTAAGAAAAATTACAATAGTCATGGAAATTCATGCATAAGTAAGCTTTTTCCTTCTAATTGTATTTAAAAAATTCTAAATGTGTTTTTTCTTTGATTAGCTCAATTTGGTGGTGTGTTCCTTTGATCCCAAATATTCAACACTGAGCTCTGAAATCTGAACATAAAAAATGTCTGGGTTATCCTTCACTAAAGTCAGAGTGCAGGCTGAGTGGAGAGTGACACAGACCTTCAGGTTAATGCGTTGTGCAAAAGTTGACCTTTCCCTTCTGTAATTCTTTGTTTTCCTATTTCACTGTCAGACTAGCAGGACTGGTCATTTTTCTCCTAGACTGTAACCTGGTCTTAGATGAAGATAGACATATGACACTCTTGCTCTTTCTTCAGAGGATTTGTCAATCCGTAGTGATGGCTTCAGATGTCACACAACCTTCAGAAATGCTACTCTTACTGGCAAAGACTGTCTGTTCTGTGCTTCAGAAAGTGTCCTTCCTCTGAGTCCAATACTATGCTTTTTACGTGATGTGAACCCAGTCCCTACAAGGAATGTGAGTGAAGTGAAACCAATATCTATGCAACAGATCCCGCACCACTGGCAGCATGTGAATCACAGCAAGTAGTGGCATCTACCTCCTTAAGTACTAAAATATGCATGGATCTTTGCTTTGGGTGGCYGGAGTGCCTTAGTTTCCTGTATTTTGGTGTGCTTTATGCTTTGAAGTGCTGCCCATGACTTTCATGTCCTTGCTCTATCTGCCAACTGGAGAAGAGATGATGAACAAAATAGAAGAAGAAATGTAGATTAATCCTATCTTGACCTTTAAAAGATGCTGTATCTTACCCCGATTTGAAAAAAAAAAATTGAATAATAACATTAAGGCACATAAATCTCATCTCCCATGCCCACAGAGGAACCCAGAAGCAGACAGCAGCAGGGGATCCCCAGTGCTCCAGTCAGAGACACGAGCCCCTGCCCTGGCCCACCTTCTCCCAAGGATATCTTGGAGACCATCATCACCACAGGTCCTGCAGGATGGAGGTCATTATTAGATGCAGGAGAAGAGCAATCTGGGGTTGTGCAAGACTTATCATGGGAGAAATCAAACATGGGGAAAGGGAGGCATTAAAATCAAATGRGGCAGAGAAAGAGTGAGACAAAAGAAGAAGGACATAAAAGGTGTCAGTTGCTGTAAACAGCTTGCTGGTCAGCATGCTGGTCTGGCCACATCCTGTGCCTCAGCAGCATGCTCTGTCCTGTCTTCTCATTAAATTCCATTTCTAACTCTTTTCCTGGGTGAGGTTCTCTCTCTTCTCTGTGTGTGTGTATGTGTGTGTTTGGGGTCTGAGTGCAGCAAACTGGAGTCTGCATGTGCTGGGTAGTGAATATTAAGCAGGACTAGCCAGTGAGTAGAGGGAGAGCTTTAGAGTCAGATATCTAAGATGGATCCTGGAGGGACTGGAGGGTCTGAGGCCTGACTATTGGAGGGTCAGGAGATCTCACCCAGCTTCCAGAGAGTTTGTGTGGTCTGGGGATTGATTGTGAGACCGTTTGTGCATGAGGCAGGGGTGGCTAGGGCATTCCTGCTGGGGAAGTGCCAGTTTTTGAGCCCAGCTGCTCAGGGGATCCACGTGTGTGTCTGTGCCTGTGCTGCTGTGTGCAAAGAGGTCTGGTCTCTATCAGCAACCCAAGTGGGGTTGCAGCATTGAGGGCTTCTGTGTGCAAGTGCCAGCCACTCAGAAAACTGGGATCCAGAGACTGATATTGGGCAGAGTGTCTGAGCCTAGCTTCTGGAGGGATCCACATTGTACATGTTTGCAGATATTTTCCCAAAAATGGGCCTCCACCTTGCTCAGCCAAACAGTGAGAGGAATCAGTTCATTGGCACCGTCTGTGATCATGTGAGAGCTGCATTTTCTGTCTGTGTTGGTCTGTGCTGCCAGCTGTGTGTATATGTGTATATGCACGGTGTGCATTTATGCCCATTGGGAACACATGCTCAGCCTTGCTGCTGGGTGGACCCAGGGACAAGCAACAGAAGCTTCATTTCTATCAGGCTATGGGATTTGGCAGCAACTAATAAATGTTAAATAAGTCTGACATATGCAGTGAAAAAGGATGAATGTGGCAGTGGGAAAATTTCAGGTTTTTGTTTTTCCTGTACCTGTGTGTTAGGCACAATCAATACACCTGATATCCTCCACCTGAAAGACTGAGTATCACCTTTGTGAAATCCTTAGGTCCTAATCAGTGAATATGTCTCATGTGATTGCTTGCCACAGCATCAGGTTCACCTCTAGCAAGCCCAGTGACAGAATCTGGACCTGACTGCAATCAGGCAATAGTGCCAAAGGCTCACAGGAACAAACCCTGGCCCCTTTACACTGTTAGAATGTGCAAACGTAAGAGTGTCATCCTCTGTACTGAGACTAAAAGAGGTAAAGCTATTGCAGTATCAGGTTCTTTTGCTACACTTTCCTTGTGCAAGTTGCTTTGTTTTGCAGTGGAATTATTCGAAATTATAATGATGCAGGAGGTATATACCTGTCAATAATGTTATGCACAATGATATTCAGGTTAATGTGTTTAGCCAGGGTTTTAGAAGGATCATCCCCCAACGAGATGTTCATGCATCTGCTGCTTTTTCTGTCTGCTCACATGTATAATGTTACAGAATCATACTTAGTGTTGTACTTACTTTATTCTTCATGTAAGACAAAGATTTTGTTTCCTGCCTACAAATACACTGTCAGTTCACAGGAATTTGGCAGGTTAAAAGAGGGAGATTCAGGGATTTGTATATTCAGGTTAAATGAAGATTTCTGTGAAATCTGCCTGTTTCATTAGTCTTAGGAGAGCAAAGCTGCAGTGTTACATTATTCTGGCATGAAGTTATGCTGTATGGTGCAAAAAGTTTTAAGAGATGCTGTAACATCCCTTTCTCCAAGCTACATTTGGCAAAGAGAAGCAACAAGTACCTATGTGAATATTATCTCAAATACCTGACATTTTATTATCCTCACCATATTAGATCTTTTTTAATTTCTTTAATGCCAGGGCATGCTCTGATACTTATCAGAAATAAAAAAAATTAGAATTAATCTAATAATAAATGAGTAAATAAAAGTTAACCACTGAAAACAAAGACAAAATATATAAAAAATGTACTAATAAGTAGACTTTAAAATATATGCAGGCTTTGCATTAATTAAGCTTTTTTAATCTTAAGTCGAAAAGCATGGTAGATAAAAGCAGAAAATGAAATTTGTGGTAGAAAAACAACAGAACCATTTGCCTCCTTACTGTTGTGAAATGGGCATTTAGAGAGTTAAATGGAAGATGACAGTTTACAATTTTTGCTGGACCTTAAGCGCTTTGAAGCAGGTTGTTTCCCTGAGTTCACGTGGCATTTAATGATATTTTTAATACTTTTTTAGATGGACTAAAAATTATGCTTAGGTGGTGGTTTATACAGGGATCTCTATTCCTCTCTAGATAGTGAACTCCTATGTATGGGAAAAATACTGGGAAAAAAATCTCAGTGCCCAATTAACCAATTATTCCTTCAGGTAGGAAATACCGTTATACTCCATTCATTCCATGTAGGAGAAATAATTACCATTCTAAGACAAAAAGTGCTGTTTTTTTCATCACAAATGTTTGTAGTTAGACTTGTGTTGAAAAAGGTACCTGTGTTGGTTTTGTAGGGCCTGCTTTTTGGTAGCGGGAGGGCCACAGAGGTGGCTTCTGTGAGAAGCTGCTAGAAGCTTCCACCATGTCCAGCAGAGCCRATCCCTGATGGCTCTGATGATGGATGTGCCACTGGCCAAGGCTGGGCTAGTTAGAGATAATGGTAATGCCTCTGTGGTAACAGATTTAAGAAGAAACCATAACAAAGTTGGTGGCGTAGTTGTAATTTTCCAACTAGAGAAGAGTAGGAGTGAGAATATGTGAGACAAACAACAATGGAAGCCCCAAATCAGCCCAGAATGTCTTGGGGTGACTTTATGATGCTGTATCCCCTATCACCTGCTCTATGCCAGACATGAATTCTGTGCCTTTAAACCAGGTGAATTCTTCAGCACAGCTTGTGTTCAAGGACATACAGACTCCCCCTGCGTTCACCGCTGCTGCAGGTGAAGAGGGAGCACTTTTTTTTTTAGCCAGCTCTCGGCTCTGTTTCTCAGGAGAGAGACGGAGAGTTAAAAATTCTTTGCTTTTTAGCTAGCCTGGTAGCTGAGGCAAGGAAGTTTCCTGGGACTGTGGTTTTTTTTCCCTCTTCCTTTGTTCAGCTGAGCTCCGGTCTGGAACATCATCACCAGGAGGCCCTACATCGCAGCCTGGAGGCGCCCATGCCGCACCCCAGCTCCGGAGAGAGCAGAGCCACACCTACAGAAAGGACTTTGAATCTACCCAGATCTTCTCCACCGTGAGAGGTTTATTATCTAACATTATTCATCTTTCTTTCTTTCTTTCTTTCTTTCTTTCTTTCTTTCTTTCTTTGCCCTGTGCCTGCGTGCACTCTGCTTGTTAAATAAACAGCTTTTGTTTTTTTCACTTTCCTCCGAGAAATTCCTGAGGTGGTGGGGAGGGAGTTTTTCAAATCTTACCATTTGCAGAGGAGACAGCCCTAGTCTTCCTCCTAATTTGTCTCAAACTGGGACGGTACCTATGAGAACTAAGATCCATAATCATTCCTCTATGCCATTACTTCTGAGTTAGGGACACCTCATACTGGCATACTGTAGATCAAGGTTAGCTATGTTAAATTTTATCACAGCCCCTAACTCTAAACTTCTGCAACAGAGATCTGTATGTGAGATAGTTGTCCAAACTCCCTTTATAGTCAGAGGAGAATAAGAGTGCTTCGAGAGAGTGATTCATCTGGCCTATTTTAGATGTCAACCTTGGGAGGAGATGAATCACAGTTTGGAAATACTTATTTGTTTCCAGTGACTATAAAGGGAGTTTCTATAATTAGCTCAAATGTGGATTTCTCCACCGCAAATGCACAAAATTTGAAGTGATGAAGCCCACCTCTAGTCCAGTAATGAGGAGTATCTTCCTTCCTGAATTGTCCTATTAAAATCAATGGTAAAGAGTAAAACAAAAGTATTAATTTGCAGATGGTTCATTTCTGCAAAATTTATAAGAGCTATATAAATTTTGAATAAATGTACCAAAGCTKCAGGAAGTAGGGGGAAAAAAATCTATGTGCAGTTTCAGAGAAACTGTAGGGAAATCATGGTAAGTAAACAAATGGTTCTATTGAAAGTGGAATTAATGAAGCTTAGGTTCCTATGGATTTGTGTTTCATGCTTGATTTATTTTGTAAGTGAATTTTAATACAGCTGCTGTTGAAACTCGCTTCTTATTAGACATCCAAGATTCTGCAGAGGCGAGAACCATTATGACTACCTCAACCAGAGGAAAAGCTCCAGTGAGAAGATATGCATTATTGACTCTGAAGCAACCATGTAGGAAAAAACTGCCTGAAAAGTTTATTCACTGGTGCCTAGCAAGGCATACATGTACTTTGGCTTTGTTCAAGTGTTGATGGGATCTCTCTTCCTTACCCAGACCGCCATCAACATGAAATGTCTGGGGATTTTCAGACCTCTCCTGCTCTATCAAGTTAAATTTTGCCAGCAGATATTCATCAGAAGTAATTGGGATAAACTAACAAAGAGGAGCAGAGTTTTGCACTGATGCACCTGTGCATTTACATAGAAAATAAAGGGAAAATATTAGGATGTCATTTGTTTAGGCCATTATAAAGACCCTTTCAGAAATCTAATTTCTGAGGACTTCAGGTTTTACATCTTATTTGAGAGATCCCCTTCAGTCATTTTATGCCCCCTAATAACATTCTAAGGTGAATAGTTCATCACTAACAAAGCAAAGTGCTACCTGCTGCTCTTTAGATGTCTTATCAAAGCTGTGAAATGACCTGACCCAAAGATGTTTATCCAGGAAAATATTTAACCACTTGATTTCACAAAGGTCTGTGGGAAAAAGTCTTTCTTTCATAATTACACTGTTCTCAAATTAAACTAATTTTCCAGCCCAACTTCCATTGGTTCTGCTCTTGAGAATTCAGATATGTATTTGAAGTTTGAGGGGTTTTTTAATATTTACAAGCTGTTTTCACACCACCTTATTTCTTTAACTGCTGGAGAACAGAAATGGATCCACTTTGTCATGGTTTATTCAATGTTTCTGAGAAAACAGGCTGAACGTAATTTTTTTTCTCATCTTCACAACTCCTTGTTCTCCTGTTTCTTTATCAGGGAAATGACGTGGTAGCTGTGATAGTCTAATTACTGGCGTAAATTCAGGGTGAAGTTGTTACTCCATGCTGCAACTCTCAGCCTCTATCAGACTCTATGACAGCCTACACGATAGACTCCAAACCACAGGAAATCTCAGGCATCTATCTGTGTATATAGATATTTTCACTACCTGCTTCACCAGGATAGCACAGCACTACACAGAAGTAGCAGGGCAAGGGACAGCCTAGAGATGCAAGCATGGAGCAGACTGCTCTCTTGTGATGCACAGAAAGGGAAGAAATTTTGAACAAGGAAGAAGTCTGAATCCTGCAAAAGCAGGAAAGTAGTGGCAAAGTAAACAATTGCCCTTGAAGCTATGCCTCTATAAAATGTTATGATTACTGTATTTGCATGAGCTATGTAAAAATAGAGTGCAGGAGTGCCACATTATGACCTTCCAGGTTTTAGGTTTATTCTTTGATCTTCTGTAAAACAAGAGGAGAGTCTACAGCATTTGGAAGAAAAGTCACTTTACACATATTGCTGTGGGTAGTTGGATATATGTCTCTGGTGACATGTTGAAGGAATAAAATCAATTTCAACAAATAAAGCTCAGGACTTCACAGTCTAAAACCTCTTAGCTAATGATCCCTACTTATTCCATAACAATCAAAACAAAAATAAAAAATATAAAATTGAAAAGCAAGTGCAGACAGGCTGAAGAAAGGAATGCCTTCTATAGGTGCAACTTACAAGCTATCATTTCCCCTGTCTCTTCCTTCATGGGAACTATATTATTTTTGCRTCAGAGTAAAAATCAGTGAAGAATGATTAATCTTTTTCATACATTTGTTATGTATATCTGTTATGGAGTATTACATTTGGTCTGGAATTTGTTTTGTGCTCTACCTTCAGAGTTCATTAGCTGCTGCCTTCTTTGACACCAGAACTCTGTGCCTTTAGTTTCCACTGAAACCCTTATAATAGAATTTACTGAAATGTGATTACTAGATTCTTGGGTTTATGGACCAAGACTGGCACCTTCTGGTGAATGAATTTAAATTCACTACAGAAAGATGATATCCTAACAGACTGTGCTTTTAACAAGTTGCTATTTAGAGATATTCCAATGTCATAGATGTTTTCACTACTTAGTTTAAATATAAAAAGTCATTGGATTTCACAGTATGTACRGGAATACAGTTATACACGAGGATTTACCTGTAAATTAATTGCTTTATTAATTAGTGGTCATCAAATTGAACAAATTATTACATATACATTGATTTTTGATTCTGACACTAGCAAACTGGCTAATATGATGGATTTTTTAAATGAAATAGAAGTTATTTGAGCTTATGGAACAACAGAAATAGGATTTAAACTTGAAAAATACAATTAGTGAAGAGGTGCATTATTTCAGATATTTTTACCAATAGGTTCTAAGACAGCACAGAAATGTTTACAAAAGCTGGAATGCTGGTCATTGGGGATGACAAAGCAGAGTATATTTTGCACACATTTTGGATTTGTTTCTTTGAATTGGTGCCACGATTAGAGACATTTCTGTCACAGGTTCTTCAGCTACCAGCACGTCCTAGGATAAACCTTGGTACTCAGCTGTCCACACCAGAATAACCCATTAAATCTCCATGACAGCAAACAGAAACTCTTCTGTGGAGTTATTTGGATGGATTTTTTAATATACAAGTTATAAATGTCACAAGCAGGGAAAGAATAAACTTTTCTTGTTTTGGGGTCAGACAGCCTAGCTTTTCATGTGCAGTAGCCATTGGAAATGGGAGCAAGACACAGATCTAGTCTCCTTGAAAAGTTGTACGTGTTGTCTAGAAGAAGCAGCTTTCTAACATCCCAGGCAGAGATTGATTTGTGCCCTCTAATCCACCCCTACTGTGCTATACTATCAGCAGAAGATGGCCTGAATTAAAAATAGAAAGTATCTAGGGAAATGTTTAAAGGATTCTTAGGTATATTTGATTCCTATCCTTTTTTTTGGTTTGTTTTTTTTCATGGGATTGATATTCTTGCATGACCTGAATGCTGGAAAAGATGTGTAGCTAATAYCCATTCATTAATTTGCTACTCAAAATTAAGATAGCAGTCACAAAACCTGGCTCATTGAGTTCCTTCTGCTCTGAGTTTTGCACTTTCCCCTAGCACCACTATGAGCCATTCACCTTAAAAGTGATTTGTATTAACACAATTCTGCTAATTAGGTCACTCAAAAACCATTTTATTTTTATCCTATGTTAGTGCCAATTCCACCATTGTTTTTAAACCTCCAGGTAGTTACTTACCAAGTCCAACTTTCACATAAGTCAAGGAACAGCCATTGCTTTGCAATTCTTTGATGCCTACAGACCAAATTAATCAGTCTAAATGGTTTCACACCCCACTTTCTTATCCCTTGTGTCACCCAGTCCCAACAGATTTCTGCTGACTTGAATCCCATGTTCAGTCAGATGCTCACTCCTAGCATCTCACGTTCCTGCTGTGTCTGCTCTCCACATCTCTTCCTAACTAGGTCAGAATAGAGAGATAAAGAAAACAGTACACCAATTTGTAGTTTTTCAGCCTCAGACAGTACCTGGCTGGATGCCATTCACATCAAGAATAAGGCAACTTGCTGTCCTTGAAATAATAGTGTAAGAGCTGCCAACCGATTGTGCTCGATGGGACATTATCACTGGATAAATTGTTTTCCTACAGCAGTACAATTCACTTTTAGGATTTACTGCAGATAACTATAATGGGAAGGTTGTGATAGTAAAAGGGAAGAAGAGTCTCATAGTTCTAATTTGAAATATTTCTATTTTACTAACATAAAAATGCTTGATAGAGATCATACCCTGGAGTATGCAATCTATTTCAATGTCAAGAACTCTAGTAAAATCAAACCATGTCTCTCCAGGTGATTAGATGGGAGATACAATTTTGTCCACCATCCTCTTTACTTTTGTCCAATTTTTTTATTATTACTGTTATGAAAACTTACCAGCAGCAACATGTGTACTGTGGAATAGTACACAAAAATTATCATATTTTACTATCTTGATAGTAGTCCAGATATGTGTTTACTTTTGAATTATTATAGACCCATCATTCCAAAGAAGGCATAATTTTATTCTGAAAATATGACTTGCACATCTTTTTGTATGTTTTATTAGGGGAGCTTCTAGAACTCAAAAATAAATGTCTCCAGAAAGATTTAATGTTGCTAGAAGCTGAAATGACAATGAGTGATAAGCTTTGCTACCTAGATATTGCTTAAGAACCTTGTATTGTAATTAGCTGCAGCAAGAAAGCAAGTTGGTCTATATTTCTTCAAGCAACAGTCAAACACAGCCTCAGACAAGTTGTTAAGAATTTTTCATAACCAATTAACATCTGCCTTCCTATTTAACAAATGTTTTAACATTCTTAATGGGGAAAGTAGAGTGTTTTCAAGATCAATATCTGTTTTGAATATTTCAGCCAATTGACACACACGCTGCAACATTCTGGCTGCTGTGTAGTATCACAATTCTTTTTTAAAATACTAAAGGAAATAGAATTTGCTCCAGGTGTTTCCTCCTTAATTCTGCCACACAGTTAAGAATCCATGTGCAGCCACACAGGACATGTCACTGGGACTGTGTCCATGAAACCATTCCAGAAAAAAACCCAAACTTGCCTTTCCAAGTCAAGGAGTAGTGAAGAGTGAGATGGAAGGGGAAGGTGGAGCAGGAGGGACTTGCTCTTAAGAATTTTTATGCTATAAAAATATTGGCAGACCTGAAGATTATGGTTCTCTGTTCGCAGAACAAATATAGCAGACAGCTCTAGCATGTGTTTTTTGCATCCTCTCTTAGAGACTACACACACTGGAGAGAGTAGGAGAGCTGTCATTGGGTGAGGCAACACGAGCCAGTGCACAGGGCGTGGGACCATGAGACCTGAAGCTGATCCTCACTTGATATAAATTTATTGCAACTCCATTTCACCTTTTCTGTCTCTGTGAGACTACCCAAATTTACAGTGCTTGAAAACTGATCCAAGAGACCTAATTTTTTCCCTGGCAATACTCTTGAAGTGCTGTATGTGAATTTGGATAGTTCATTTTTCTATCTAAAAGGAAGAGAGAGCATTGCTTTGCAAAACATGAAAATACATGAAAGGAACTGTGAAAGAAAGAGATTAGCATTGAGAGCTAAAGTAAATGCATTCCAGTCCAAACTGTGGATATCTAACGTCTTTGTTATCAAGGAAAAATTAGAGCTGCAAAGTGAAATTACTCGTACTCCCCTCACATGAATCTAATGAAATCTCAGTTACCGCATCTCACTGGGTATGCCCTGCTGCTCCCTTCTCTGTTCCTACCACTTTTTTTCCCTATCCAGGTTTGCATATAGCAGAAATCTGTCTAGGATTTTTGGGAAGAATTTTGTGAGTGCATTTGTGCACTCACAAATATTTTGTGCATTTTCCTGAGTGAAATATCATTTTTAAAGTTTTTTGCAATTATGGGAAGTGGACTGGATTTGATGGCTCAGCTAGTCCTCCTTCAAAACCATGTTTTTATTTTGCAAAGTACATCTTTATGACTCAGAATCAGATGCCTTGCACATGACAGCTCTGTGACTGTTGTGGAAAAGTGATGAAAACCAATTCATTTAAATAGTCACAGTATAGATTTTGTAAACTCTGAATTAATTTTCTTACAGATCAGACATTCTATCTAAAAAAAACATATATATGGAATATCTGCCACGGTGGAAAGGTGAGGATATTTCATGTGTAGAAACAGAGAATTTTGGTGGTTTTACATGTTTCTGCTCCAGGAATTCAGAGTTCTTTTTATGACAATAAAAACACAGAAGGTAATAGAAAGCTGTCAAAATCTTAACAAAACCACTTTAATTTAAGCAACAGATTCTGTTGATAGTATCTGATTGGCTTGTTTTACAGAGGTAATTTTGCAGACTGACACAGAACAGTCACGTATTTATGCCAGTGTAATTTAGAATATAAACATGAATTATGTGACTCTTAAACCACTCAATCTATATCTTTGCCAGGCTGTTCTCCATTGTCTATACACTGGCAGGTTTTTTCACTTTCATTTAAATTTTCCTTGCTATAGAGTTTCTATTACTTCTTTTGTGAGATCATCCTCAAAGAAAATAAATCTGTCTGTAAAGGACTCTTTTTTGATTTTTGCTTTCATAATTTCATCCCTCCGCTTCTTTTTACTCCTCTTTTTATTAAGCTATAAAATTTGACTGTGCTGCTGGTTGACCGCACCCTTCAGTAACAGTCTGCCAGCACATTCCCTGCTGGCTACTCTTTGCCAAGCTATAGTACTTGGCCTTTCCCATGAACTAGTTCCTCACTGCTACTATTGCCCATCACTGAACATTCTTGTGTCTGTCTGTATTTTATGGTAATTTGGTGCCTTGAGATATATCCACTAATACAGATATTGAACTATGTGTATATATTACAATACATACCAAAAGTCCTAAAGACAGGAAATTTTCACCATGGTCTGATAATATTTCTCTGCCTATAAAGATCACTGTTGCTTGGACCTATACCTCAATTGCTTCAGGGATTTTCCTGACACTGCAGTTCTCAGACATCTCCCCTCTGCATCTTGGACTACATTATCTCCCAAAGTTATTAATTTGAGCCTCCCTGCTTCTAATGCTTACTGATCTTTTACATTTTCTGTTGCTATTTATGATTACATTGCCAAGCCCAACAACATCTCTGGGTTTTTTTCCCTTATTTGTTATTTCATAATGAGATACCTTTTACCATCTCCATAGTGGTCCCTATCTTCCCTCTTTGGGAAATTCTGTAGTGTGATTTTGCAGTATTTATTACATAGCAGACCATTTATATGTCATTTAATTTGAATTTTATCTAAGATAACAAACTCTACTAAATACATTATTTTGATTGTTTATTGCATCTATTTATTTTCTTTTATACTTTTTTTTTTTTTAAACTGGTACTTTAAAAAGCCAGGTACAATTTCTCTCCGGATCTTTTTTTTAAAAAACATATTATTTATTCCATGTAGAAGAATTATTTTCCAGGAGCTAGAAAGTGCAATTTCTGTTGGGAGTGTGGCAAAACTCTTCCCGTAATTCCAACAGTCAACCACACGTGCAATATCCAGGTTCTCTTGGTATATAGAATTAGTTTTGAGGTTTCAGGGAGCTGAGGTGAAGTAAGGATTTACCAGTACTCTGTCCCTCAACCTTAGGAAGAATCCAAGAACAAGATGTGATTGTGAGTTAGTAAATATTACCAGAAAATTTATTGATAATAAGATAAGCATTATTATTATTCTATAATTTATATACCATGGAATAATAAAATCAGAATCCATTTTACTACATTGCAGAAGGAAGAGCATCAGGAAAAAATTGAATTGCACGGCAATTCRTGTAGATTAGATCATCTGCTTGCTAACACAGTTGTTCTGAATTTATGGATAGATTCGGGTATTTTTACACATTTATCAGGCCTGCTCTGATTTAAAGAAGTTGTGAAAAGATTCTTCAAAGCACCTGAAATTTGGAACAGTTGAGACAAGGACTGTGAGCATTTTGAATCACTAAGTGCCAACACGTGATCTCATAGTTGATACTGTCTCAAAGGCCRCTCGCGTATTATCAGCAGCAGGGTCTGTACTTCATCAGTGCCTATGGGAGTCAGTGGGCACGTCCTCTGCTGGATCAGTCATCCTGACTTCAGGGAAGTCAGTGGAGCCATGGTAGTCAATACCAGGCATGTATCATTCCAATGAAAATACTCCACTTCCTACTGCAATGGGCTTTATATCAATATCATAGCTAATGAGTGAGTACATTACACTGGGAGCCAAAATTAGAAAGAAATCTTATAATTAAAAAAATATATTTGATCATAGGTGCATTAGAATTTGTTGTCAATAATACTAACAGACCTAATGAGCACAAATCTTCCTTCACTGCAGTTCACATTAATGGAGACATAGATGACTTGCTGTTATTTGTAATCTGTTGCTCTTTCATCTCCAGGTCAACAATGCAGGGGGRAAAAAATTATTACCTGATTTAAATATTGAAAAGTTATGAAATGTTGCTCATTCCAGCCAGCAATTCCAGCTGGATAAAATACAGTATCAAATAAAGTTGAAATTCAGATGAACTCTTTCAACTTGATTAAGAAAGAATGGCCCAAATACAAATTAAAATCTATTTACTGCTTTGCCAGTGTAATCAATCTGCTGCTTTGCCATGGTAGTGCTCTTCTTCTCAGTCCTTTAGTAGGAAGTAGAAATGCAGCCTACAGCTATCTGCAACAGAGTCAGTCACTTCAATTTAACTTAAAAAAAATCTGGCTGGCAGACAGGGAGCTGGTCTCCACAGTGGTAATTTTATAACAAAACACAAGTGTCAGGTAAAATTATATCTGGCAACTAGACTTCTACCACCTTATTCATCCAGTCAGACAAATAGAAATATTACCTGCAGTCCCTTCATCAGAGGTTATTCATCTGCAATACACAGTAATTTTTCATTTGTTTCATATAGTTTACAACCTTCTTCCACACACTGTGATATTTCTATGCTTCTAATTTCAAAATTCCATTAAGAAACCTTTGTTCCATGTTCTTTGTATGCCTTTGTTAAACATGATCTATTAAAATTATTATAGTTATTATTTCAAACTATAGAGATGCCACCTGAAAGAACTGAAATCCTTGATCACTTCCCTCATCTCCTTAAAAATCAGTGCCTGAGTAGTCCAGCTGCACCTCCTAATCTTGGTCATAAACAGACCCACAGCAGATTCTGAGATGGCTTCTTGCATTGTAGAGCACCAAAGGATCCCACCAGAGACAGCGGGCTGCTCAAAATTAATGAAAGAAAATGCATTTAGCAAAGAGTATGTACATTCTCAACCCACAGTGGGTTTCATCTCACCAAATTTAGAAATCTGGAACTATACATTTAAATCTAAGATGGCAGCCTAGAGCCCCTTTTGAGTCAATAAAGAGAAACAGGCTTCTCACCAAAGAGAAATAGGCATGTCTGTCTCCAGTCAGAGATTTCTGAGAATGCCAGGTAATTGCCCAAAACAGGTGTTTTCTTATCACTGGACTAGAGGGATGGTTTTTTGCTGCTCTTGGCAAGCAGAAGTCTGCAGTGAGAACCTAAGAGTAATCTACCAGGAACAAGTTTCAGGAGAAATGTGAGGAGTGGCTTTTAAACCGTTAGGAGAGTAACAGTAAGGAAACACCAGTAACAGGAACATCTAATTACCATGCTGGGATATAAATATTAATATAAAACAAAAAACTGTAAACTAAGGATTGCAATAGTTCTGCAGCTCAGGGAACAACAAACATCAAAATGGTCTCAACATAGATTCCCCCTACACTTCTGAATATTTAACAGATCAATAGGTTCTTTACAGAATTCACAGAATTGAATTCTTTCAGCAGTACAATGCAATATGTCATTCAGTACTTGGCACCGACTTTTGCAAAACCAAGCTGTCAGAAGCCCTGAAGCAGCACTGAATCAATGGCAAAGAGCCTTGGTGAACAGAACAGACACAGCTGCCCCTAGTGTCACTCAGCTTTTTTCACCACCATTTCAGTTCTCATTGTTCTCACAATATGCACGTAGGGTCACATGTTGTTGGATCACCTCTGCTGGGTTAACAAGCTCTCTTTACCTCTATCTTGTCTGATTACACTCTCAAAAGAACATGTCACAGAAACTGACAGAACAATGACCTGGTCAAGAACTGAAAGAACAACCACAGTTTTCTCGCTTTTTGAAGCAGCAATAAAGAAGGAACAGCAAAAAGATCTGGTGTGACTCAGCTCTATATATGATAGTAAACACACCTCAGATWGTGGAAAAAAAAAAGAGGCTCTATATGTCTGGGCAACTGCCATTCCCCATCTTCCTGTGCTGCTCCACAGGAGGAGATTGAGAAGTCAGGAATTAAGTTCAGCCCAGAAAGAAAGGAGGGGAGTGAAGAAGGTATTTTAAGGTTTGTTCTTATTTCTCATTATTCTACTCTGATTTGACTGGCAATAAACAAAAATAATTCCCTCAAGTCAAGCCTGTTCCACCCATGATGGCAATTGCTGAGTGATCTCCCTGTCCTTATCTTGATCCACAAGATTTTTGTTGTGTTTACTTTCCCTGTTTACTTCCCTGAGAGAGGAGTGATCAGTGGTTTGGTCAGGATCTGACATTCAGCCAGGGTCAAGCCACCCTATTTACCATTTACCTCAAAGCGCTATTTGTGACATGTCCTATGGGAGCCCTCTCTAATAATCTGTTTTCTTATACAGAGGTATTCTGGACTGTTCTCATCTGATGCTAACTGAAACATCCTTCAGAGCATTCTACAGTGGTCAACTTTTAGATTAAGATGTGTGCAGAATAGCACTAAATAGCTAATCTGTAAATCATAAATGCCTATCTACTTGCCAGAGGAATACTTGAATACCAAATATTTTAACTACTTGAGCTACTAACTGCTCATAACATGCCATGACAACAGGAAAATGCTATTCCTTTCACTTGATCCCATAGTAGCATTAGTAAGTTCACCATTTCCCTGCTTTTTTCCTTGAAATCCTCTGCAGAATTTGATTACAGAATTTACCAACTCATCTAAGCTCTCTGGGATTTTCTTGGAGCTACGGTGTCGTACTGTAAAGGAGCCTCCATGTGTTCCCCAAGGAATTGGCATAACTTGAATGTCCCCCAGAAAGATGTATATACTAGGAAGCTAAGTTTGGGTCTTTCTGAATGTTTTGTTGCACTTGACACTACCAAAGACTGGCACAGTCATGATCCTGGCCAATATCTAGGAAGAAAAGTTGTAAGACACAATCTGAGAAAAACAACCCTTCAGGACCTCAACATTAGGATAAGAATAAAGACCTTGATTCTAAGGTGTACCTAGTGCAACATGGTCACTTTAATCCATGTTGTAGCAAGTGAATGATCCTGTGGCAGTTGTCCATAGTCGAGCCAGGACAAGTGGCAGTGCTGGAGTCTAAGAGCTGCAGACACACATAGTGTTATTACCTACTTTTACATACATATTTTTCTGTTTGGGCCATAAAGTGTGCAATAGGAGAGTGAGCTAGAACAAGGTATGTGCTAGGGAGGCTTGTGCTGTTGAAATGCCAAGGGCTTGGGATAGCTCTCCTGCCATGGTGTGTATCTACTGTGTTTCAGTATAGACAGAGCATAAATACCCTGACACATGATCAGCTTAAGGACGAGCTTGTGGGTCCACTTGATCTCACACTCTTCAGCATAATTACCAAACACAATAATCACAGAAGTACAGTCTCAGAGTACCATGGGAACATTTCTGTTCCCATCAGTAGCGCATAATTTTTTTATAGTTTTTACATTAAGTTACATATCTTGTTTAATTCACTGCTACCTCCCAATCTTTCCAGATCTTCTTCCATCTTTTCCCAAACTTTCTTTGTCATTAACTTGTCAGATTAGCTTTATTTCTGCCTGCCTTCTCTCCCAGATTTGACGTCTGTCTTTTTTCCTCTTTTTCTCCATCTAAAATATTTTCCTCTTATTTCCCCTTTTCATCATTGTCTCAGCTAAACGCCTTGAGAAACTAATATGACATTAGTAGGATATCACTCAGTTTATGGTTTTGCTATATTTTATATCTTTCTCCGCCTTTGTATTTGTTTCATTGTTTAGATCATAGAATCATAGAATCATTAAGGTTGGTAWAGGCTTTTCAGATCATGAAGTTCAACCATAAACCTAACACTGCCAAGTTCACTAACAATTCATTCATGGGACAGAGGCTTCCCAAATTTTATCTGTGCTTACCTCACTGGAGTCCTATTCTCCATTTGCTCTACATGGTAAAAGTTTCTGAACAGTAAATAACATTATTGGGAAGCTTAGGTCTAAAGAAGACATGAAAAAGCCTACCAGACAATGGAAAATACAGATTCAGTTCTGCCATTTACTGCAGAGTTCTGTGTCTATATGACAAGCTACAAAGTCTGGGGAAGTATCCATTTCTGAAACTCTATCTGTCCACAAACTGAGAAAACAGCTCTTCTGCAGATTGACAGCAGTGTCGTTACAGAAAGCCAAAGGAGATCTCAGTCCCACAGCATGGTTTTTATTCAAATAACGTAGGAGAGTCAGCTATGAGACTTTAAAAACGAGAAAAACAGCATTTAAATTTAATGAGTTACTAGAGGAAGAAATGGATGCGTTGAATTTGGAGGCTTTAGGAGGGCAGGTAGGCTGGTGAGTTCAGCAAAAGGCAAAGAATGTTGGTTGAATTAAAATCAACAGAGGTTTACTGACACACAGGAAATTACTGTGTTCGAGACAGAAATTACAAATACCAGTTAAAGGACAGATCTTACATGAGTTCATTAAGCCATTTGATTTCCAAAATGGTCTGCTTTTTTTCTGGCTCTTCACCAATAGGTAACAAGAAGTGGCAAGGAATCAACAGTGCTGCTGGGGTTGCAAACTCTATTAACGATTTGCCAGATGTCTTCAGTGGAAGGAAGTAGGAAAATGACAAGTTCTCCATCACCATCCATGTTTAATCTAAAATTTTCATGCAGCTACTGGTTGCTTGCCAGAGGGATTTTTTAACCAGTAGAAGTTACAATAATCAAACCCCAGCCTAGATAGTTCACTATAAACATGGATAATGTACAAAATTTCATCCTCACAATGGGTCAGTGATTTTTTTTCCAAACAAAATATATAAGCACAGACCATTCAAAACCTAGAGCAAAATTATCATGGAAAGCTAGATTGTTCTGTCTGGATAAAATCTTGTACTTGCTCTAAGGAGGTCCTGATATGGCTTTCTTTAACATCTATCTACCTAGCTAGCTTGCTATAAAGTGTGAATAATAAATAAGGTTGTTCTAAAACCCATAGGAAACATATCGGTGTGTTTTCTTTACATTGACGCAGTATCACATTTATATATAACCAACTTATGTGCTGTCATAGAGTGTTCAAATGCAAGCTGATCTAGCTATAAATCAGTCTTAAGGTGATAAAATATGACACAATAGTCAGACAAACACATTTTTAACAGTTCAAAAGCAAGTCAGTTACCTTTTAGAAGTGAAATACTTTTATTTTTAATACCTTTAGAAAGCACATAACTTTCAATAGTTCATAGCTTTTCTAAAGGTAAACAGCTACAGTCTAAAGCTAGTCAAAATTTTATACAAAATTATGATTCTAGAAAATCAAAGCATTTTTGAGAGATTACTTCTTTATCCAGCAGAAATGCTGGGAAATAATTAAAAATTTTATTTAGTTTTGTTTGTTTATTTTATTGTATTATTTTATCTTGTTTTGCTGAAATATTGTAGGTAATTAAATAAGAAAAATATAAAGCATCATAACACATCTCAATAAAGTAATATGAAGTTCAGTTGAAATGTTTTAGAATATTTTGCCCTACTTAGCTTGAAGTTCTTTGAAAGTCTTTCAATTCCACTAGAATTACACAATTATTTACTTCTTCTATGCAAACAACCTAAGCACATATCTATCTGCTCTGTTGCTATTTGATTGCTTCCAAAATATGTCCTTGTTTACATGACTTAATAGCCTTAATCTGGTGAGATATTAGTCAAATGCTATCCTTTGATGTAAGTTTAAAGAAACTGGTTTCAGAACATCGAAATCAAGTAATCAGAATGCCCCACACGAGCACGTACACTCTTGCTAGCTTTGCTATGGGACAGGTCAGTCACAATATTCATTATTGTTTGACTGTGACATTTTCTTACTACTGTAAGGAAACATTTGAAGCAGTACTTTTAACAAACTGATAACTAATCTTAGGGTCAARTAAGTTTTGGTGTTTTTTTCCCAGCTGTTTCGCTCTATGAGAAATGCATTTAGAGGCTGTTCAAAAGCTCAAAGTCGATCAAAGAGACTATATTTGAGTGCTTTTGTGGAATTGTTCTTAGCGGGGTGTTATAAATATGTTTCTTATAAGATTAACGTGTGACAAATTGGAAATAATAACAGGATATTTTAGATTACTTTTTAAAATTAATTTGATTGGAATGTTAAATTAATTTTCATTGTGGGACAGTGTGTGGACACTGTGATTGTATAGCGAGGATGACATCCATTAATACAGCATAATTATCAACTAGCTTTATCATAGAGTCATAGAACCATACAATAGTTTGGCTTGGAAGAGACCTTTAAAGATCATCTAAGCCACCCCCCCTGCAATGAGAGGGACATCTTCAACGAGATCAGGTTGCTCCAATTAACCTAGCCTTGAATGTTTCCAGGGATGGAGCATCTACCTCTTTTCTGGTCAACTTGTTGCAGTGTTTCACCCATCTCATTATAACAAAAATTCATCCTTATATYTAGTCTAAAACTACCCTCCTTTCTTAATGGTTTCTAAAACCATTCTTCCTTGTCCTATCACAACAGGTCCTGCTAAAAGTTTGTCCCCATCTTTCTTGTAAGAGGCCTTTAAGTATTCAAAGGCTGCAATAAAGTCTCCTCAGAGTGTTTTCTTCTCCAGACTGAAGAACACCATCTCTCTCAGCTTTTCCTCTCTGGAGAGGATCATCTTTGTGGCCCCCCTCTRGACCCGCTTCAGCAGGTCTCTGTCTTTTCGGTACTGAAGACTCCAGCTGGACACAGCACTCAAGGTGGGCTCTCACGAAGGCAGAGTAGATGGGCAGAATCACCTCCCTTGGCCTGCTGGCCCCACTGCTTTTGATACCACCCAGGATATGGTTGGCTTTCTGAGATGTGACTGCACATTGCTGAATCATGTCCAGCTTTTTTTCCACCAGTACCCCCAAGTCCTTCTCCTCAGGGCTGGTCTCAACAACTTTATCCCCCAGACTGTATTGAACTGGGGGATGTCACCTCATATTTGAAGTAACTTAGCAGCATTGTGCATATAAGGACAGAAATGAATCAAAAATATCTCTCCAATTTAGCCCAGGAGATATTTCAACAGAAGATGCTCTTTAAAGCTTTCTGATTTAACATGAGAGCAATGCCAGAATTAGTTTTGTCTGTTGATGTGTATAAGCCGTGGTCGGCAGTGTTGAAAGGCATATGTGGAGTCGAGAAGCAGCACAGTTGTACTCACTGACGAATGCAAGATGCCTGAGGCAAATAAGGGCTTTGGTGCATGGTCTTTAGGGATACATCAAGACAGAGGTGTTAGAATGTGCCTGAAGGAGGTGGGAAGCAGAAGGATGCTGGATATCTGGACTTGAAATGGAATACACAATTGTTACCATTCAGGAGGAAAATGAACATAGTAAGCTCTTTTTGATGGCACTTTACAGTGAAATGCCTTTCTACATTAAGTTAAACATGATAAGTCTTGATTTATCAGTATCCTAGTTAGGTACAATGATACAGCCACTGAAACGCTACATGTGCCTACTTAAAAAAAAAGAAAAAAAATCAAGCCTGGTAATTCCATTATAATTAGCACATAGAAGTGCATGATTAAAGTACACAAGAGAAACACACCAATCAAAAATGAAAACCTGAGAGACATACATTAGTGGTGTCTGATAAGGATTTCAGACATCTAGAGATACCTGATAAAATCTTATTATTTGAGAATTATACAACCTTAGCCCAATAGCTGTTCTCTGTATGAGGAATACATCATATACAGAATCTTCTGGGGATCTGGAAAGAGAAATGGATAAGAAAATTGTTAAAAAAGATGCATGCTTTTTTCATCTCTATTTAGCAGCAAATCCTCATCCATCTTTGATTTCATATGTCTCTTATTCAATAGGCCTGGCTTAGAATAAGCATAACCAAAATGCACAAAGGTTCTCTTTCAAGTCTGGGTGTTACAATCTTCTTGGCTCAAAATTATTGACCTGAAATGCAGCTTTACCTTACGTGTACAAAAATAAAAGTGCTCTAGTATTATTTTTTCTACAAGTACTGTCACACAATCCCAAAAGTGGAACTGGCATCAGACAGCTCCTTCTCTCCAGTTCTCTACAGGTCAACCTTTTTCTCTGGTATAAAATGTAACTATTTGAAAGGAAGTTCAAATAAGAATATTCACTCATGCAATTCCCTCTCACCACAATTCTGACCCTTTCTTTGGCCACAAGCATTTTTAGCCTCACCTCGAAGGAAAGAAAGACAAATAAATCAAAAAATCTCTAAGGCAAACTTAAGATTACACTTGAGTTAATGAATTTTAAATCTGATCTTCATGAATGAATACTTGAACATGAGACAGCAAAGTGCACTTGCAGACAGAGCTGACCATATAACTGTATCCTGGCCTGCATCAAAAGCAGCGTGACCAGCTGATTCTCCCCCTCTGTTCTTGTGAGACCCCACCTGGAGTATTGCACCCAGCTCTGAGGTCCTCAGCACAAGAAGGATGGTGACCTGTAAGGGTAGGTCCAGAGCAGGGCCACAGAAATATTCAGAGAGATGAAACAGCTATGAAGAAAGGTTGAGAGATGAGGTTATTCAGCTTGGAGAAGAGAGGCTCTGGGGAGACCTTATTGCTTATAAAAGGGACTTATAGGAAAGATGAAGAAAAGACTTTTGTGTAATGAGTGCTTATCAAAAAGATAGAGAAAGACTTTTTACCAGAGTCTGTAGTGACAGGCCAAGGGGCAATGGTTTTAAACTGAAAGAGGGTAGGTTTAGGTAAGTGTCCTGTTCCAGTCAGGCGAGTGTTAATTTTTTTGAGGTAGCCAGGAGTGAGCACAGCTAGGACATGGAAGTTATTCTATACCACCTCGCACCATTGCTGGGGGCAGAGGGAATGGACTCTCTTCCAGGCAGAACGGGTTCCTTCCTGTCGAGCCAGTGTGGCAGACGGAGCAGTTTGGGTAACGCTGGTTCCAAGCCGGAGGGAGCCACGGGGCGGTGCCTGTCCAGAGCCAGAGGGAGTGGTCGGAGTGGCGTGGCTTCGGTCGGGTATTGAGTATTCTCGGCGGGGTTCTGGGATGAGCAATAATGTTTCTTTCTTCCTTACCATCTGTCATTAGTATTGTTGCTGTTTCCAGTAAATTGTTCTTGTCTCCACCCGTGATCTTCCCCTTTTGTGCCTCCGATTCTCCTCTCCAGCCTGCCGCAGGGGGGAGGGGAGAGGGGGAGCAAGCAAGCCGCATGGTTTGGAGTYTCAGTGGGGACGCTAAACTGGGGAGTACCATTCCTAAACAAATTTCACGACAATTAGACTTAAGGAAGACTTTTTTTACAGTGAGGTTGGTCAGACATTGGAACAGGTTGCCCAGAGCACCTGTGGATGCCCAGTCATTGGAAGTGTTCAAGGGCAGGTTGCATGAAGCTTTGAGCAACCTGATCTAAGGATAGCTGTCATTGTCTATGGCAGAGGTCTTGAACTAGATGATTTTCAAGATCCTTTCCAAACCAAATCATTCTATAATTGTATAATATTTAAAGTCACTTGGTCCAGCTGGACATTGTTTGTTTGCTTTTTTCTTTCACTCCACTGAATAAAAAGTGTAAGTCACACTTTTTTTTAGACAGCAGAAAAAATATGAGAGGCCTTCCACAACTCCAGAGCGAACAAAAGTTTCAGCAAGAACTTAATCATAGTGAGAAGGAATTTTTCTCTGTAGAATTACAGGAAATTTACAATGTCAAATAGCAATTAATAAAAGTCACAGAAATACAAAGTTTTGGTCAGTCTACAGAAGCAAATAAAGGTTAAAATGCTATGTGACAAAAAATCCTTTCTTGATCTTTTGCTTTTATTTCATAATTCTTACAGAGGGTCTGTAAAAGTCCTTGTAGTGCCAATTTAAAAATAATTTTTTTTCTGGAAAATATGTAAGGTGTATTGGTTAGCTAATTAAATAATATAAATATAAGTTGTCCATAGATCTCATAATTGAATACAAGCTGTAGAATTTTAATAGTCATATTGTTTAATCCTTGGAACAACTGCCAAAAGCTAGACAAATATTTGTAATCTGGATATTTAAATTATCCATTAGAGGTATGTTTTAAGGCACATGCTCCAGATTCCAGTCTCAGTAGTGTTGGGGTGTATGGTAGGGAAGAAGACTCTCAAAAGCAAGAAAGCAAGCAAGCAACTAAAACCTTAAAAAAAAAAGCCCACATGATTTTATTTCCTGATAAATCATAAATATAAAACTAAGTAATTTACCAAAGTAAATTGGCTTAGAATGGGCATATCCTGATTAAATTTTTCCATTATAAAAGACAATAGAAAACATAGCAAATATAGATCAGACTAAACAAGAGACTAAAATGTAGATCATCTTAAAGAATGGAAAAATAGAAATGATACCAAATATATCATTAGAAATCATTAGAAATTATAATATTATAAACGTAAACAATGTTAAAAAGAACTTTTGCTGTCACACATCATGCTGAAAATAGTGATGACAATGCACCAATGTTTTAATTATTGCTGAGCAGTGCTTACAGAGGATCAAGGTAATTTTTACTTCTCATCCCACCCCACCAGCAAGCAGGCTGATAGGACTGCCTGCACATTTTATTTTAGAAAAAAACAGACCAGAGAAAATAAAATGAAACCAACCAAACGAAAAAAACAACTGAATCACCCACGGACTCTGTGACCTGCTTCCCCTTTTAAGACGAATATTCTGATCATTGCATAGCAAAATCAAGTTCTCACTTGCCTACTTTTCCTCTGGCATAAGTTAATAAGTCGTCTACTTACTCTCTCTGAGTCTGTCCTCCCTCTATTGCATGGTCTTTTGAGAAGGACATTCCAGGTTTGAATTGCCTGAGACTTCAGAAGAGAAATTAAGCAAGACCTAGTGAGATACTCTATAATTTATATAAATACAATTTAGATATAACAGTGGTTTACCTAAAAAAAAGATAAGCAGTAGCAGAAGCTAGAGGACACTAGGCACAACTTAAACATTCCTCTGCCTCATCTGGCAATCTTACCACAGCTTAAGTGAGAAGCTGGCACCCAGCTTTTCACTCTTAAATACTTCCTTTATGCATGCAGGTGTCAAGTGAAATTTCACTCTGGAAGGAGAGTATTTACTGAATAKGAGGTATCTTTTTTCATCACTTTCTTCGAAAGAATCAGTTTCTTCTCTTCAAGTCTCATTTTAACTAACACAGCAGACACTCCGAACCTCATCATGTGTCTTGTACAAAGATACTACATTAGATTTTGTGAAAACAAGTTCCAATTAACCTTCATTTACAGGATAATTATGATTCTGTGATTTGGTATTTGTTTTCATCTTTTTGCCCATGGAAAAAAATTAAAATGTTTAAGGGAAAGAGGAATACAAACTTCACAAATTCATAATGATATAATGCACTAGCTAACTGAAGACATGATTAATTTATTAATTTAGCAACTATTCCTAGGCACTGCRGCTTCCCTGAACCATCTGAGTGCTGGAATACTACAATGGCATGGATGACTAATTTCACTTACAAACACTCAGATTATA
The DNA here is from genome assembly GCA_018881555.1 of Amblyornis subalaris. Lineage (NCBI taxonomy): Eukaryota > Metazoa > Chordata > Aves > Passeriformes > Ptilonorhynchidae > Amblyornis > Amblyornis subalaris. The sequence goes on from JACAXG010000239.1 coordinate 162,895, forward strand.
ATTGAAGTATGTGGCTTCAATTGAGCACAGTGTCTTCTAACTCACACACAGAACTACTTGCTTTAGTGCAAGCTGAAATTCTTGACTGTGAATATTAAGGGAAATTATCTCCACTGATAAATTATGATTTTCACCGAGTGTGCTCTAAGGCTTGAGTAGTAAAAAAAAAATTGGCTTAAGTGGCTACTCTGTGAACTCACTATGTGAAAGAGTTCTGCACTTCTAGAGCTCCTATGCAAAGCAGCTGTGTTAATTATTCTGCTTTCCACTGTCCTTTAGATGTGAGAAGAGCAGGCCCTCGACAGGCAACAATTACAATAGCATTTAGGGCAGTCTGTATTATACCAGGTGCTAACAAGACAGAATTGTATTGGGAAGCAGCCTTATTCCCATTTTTATCGTGTCCATTAGCATTGCAACAATTGTGAGCTGCGGAACAAGCAGAGTTCAAGCATTTTGCCTTAAACCATGTACTGAGCTAAAAACTTCACTGAAAATTATGGATGAGAGGGCAGAAAATAAATTAAGAAAATTAAGTGCCATATATAAGAAAGGTGCTCACTGCAGTATGTGTAATTTTAACAGAAAAAAAATACTCCATATGTGTAAATTCTAAAACTTTTATCTAACAGTTTTTGAGAGAGAAATCTAATCTGAACTGCTCCCTAAACAGCACCTGAGAGTAGCAACCTCAGCATGAAGAGAAGTTTAGTATCAGGAAAACTCAGCTCTCTCAGGAGTGCTTTTACTATCTAACTGCTGATCCACAGTTACATTAATACCAACATGGCAAGCTAATAACCATCATTATGTCACCTGTCCTTGTGGTGATGTCATGGTTTGACACTGGCCAAACGCCAGGCACCCACGAAAAGCCCACTCACTCATTCACTCTCCTCTGCTCTGCAACTGGACAGAGAARAGAAAATTTAACAAAGGGTTAATGARTTGAGATAAGGACCGGGAGAAAACACTTCAAGGGCAAAACAGGCTCTACCTAATGATATAAAGTGAATTTATTACTAATAAGATCAGAGTAAGAGAATGAGAAGTAAAATAAGCCCTTAAAGACACCCTTTTCCTCCCCTCAACCCCTCCCTCCTTCCCACCGACGTCGCAGGGAGACGGAGTGGGGATTTTGGTCAGTTCATCACCCAAGATGTTTCTTGCACTGCTCAGGGAGAGGAGTCGTTTCCCTGCTGCACCGTGGGCTCCCTCTCACGGGAGACAGTTCTCTGTGAACTTCTCCGACGTGGCTCCACTCTCATGAGCAGCAGCACTCCCAACACTGCTGCGGCGTGGGTCACTCTGCCCCGGGGTGCAGTCCTCCAAGCACAACTGCTCCAGCCTGGAAGCAAGGCRTCTCTCTCCAGTGGGACTTCCTCTGGATCACAGTGTCCTGGTATCCACTCGCTCCGGCGTGGGCACCTCCCCCATGGGCTGCGAGTGGATCTCTGCATCCCCCGTGGACCCCCATGGGCTGCAGGGGCACAGCTGCCTCACCATGGCCCTCACCACAGGCTGCAGGGACATCTCGGCTCCGGTGCCTGGAGCACCTCCTCCCCTCCTTCTGCACTGAGCTTGGTGCCTCCATTGTTGTTCCTCTCACATGTTCTCACTCCTACTCTTCTCTAGCTGGAATAATTACAACTGTGTACCCCAACTTTGTTATGATTTCATCTTAAATCTGTTATCACAGAGGCATTACCATCTTCTCTAATTGGCGCAGCCTTGGCCAGCGGCACATCCATCATCAGAGCCATCAGGGATTGGCTCTGCTGGACATGGTGGAAGCTTCCAGCAGCTTCTCACAGAAGCCATCTCTGTGCCCCGCCTTCCCCCCCMCCCCCACCACCACCACCAAAAACCAGACCCTGCGAAACCAACACAGGTGACATGATTAAGCTCAGGTTTTATTTTTCTCTGCTGCAGGTTGCCCAAATCAGGCTGCTTTTGTCGCTAGTGCTTAAAACCAAAACCAAGCTGTGCAGGAGATTTTACACTAATTTTTTTTATGAACACTTCTCTTGATCCTTCCTGTTCTGGGTCCCTCTCTTTGGCATTTGTAAAATAAAATAATTCAACTTTTAAAGCATAAAACTTCTAAAGGCTAAAACTTTTTCTTCTACAACACATGCTAACAGCTATTATAATATCACCAGACATTCATAGGCATTGCAATGCACACCTGCAGTACTGTACATTCTAGGAACACTTCTTGTTCTTACTGTCCAGCAAACACCCCTATCAATGCCAACATCCATCACTATGGCTCACAGGTACTGCACAGGGCAGATATGAAGAGAGCAGAACTGTGAGAATTATTATTTTATAATTAAGAAATGGAGAAAGTGACTAAGGTGTTTCATTTTTTAATTCACTGAACAAGAAGGCATTGAGCCGAGATATAGCAGCATGAATAGAGAATCTTTCATTTTCAAAAGGATAAACTTTTAAACTTTTCCTTTCCTACTCAACTGCATGGCCTTGGTCTGAGTGATCAGTGTTAAAGTTAGMACATAAATAGAGCAATAATATGACAGACAAGGATCAGGTTTCAAACGCATGTAAATATATCAGTTTCATTTGACAGTGACCTGAAATTTCTGTTCTTACATTGAGGAAATGTAGAAAATAACTACAAAGAACATAGTTATTTCTCATTTTCTGTCTTGCACCATCATTCCTAGTTACAGGCTACTAGTTGCAGTGAGATGCCTATGTGAAGCTGCACTGTGGAAAAAGCTGTGCTACCAACCCCAGCCTAACCTCCATGAGAACTCCGAATTCCTGTACCTCCCCTACTTTTTGCTCAGTGGCTTCCTGTCTTCATACAAAAGAAATTTCARTTGAAGATATTACTGGCCTCTGTTCTTGTGTTTCAGTCCATCTCTAGCTGGCTTTCTGTTCAAATTGTCCAGTCATAGCAATGGGGTTATTCTAAGAGGACACTTTTTCAACTTTTTCAGTTGGACTCATCTGGTAATGTCTTCCTTAAGCTTCTGTGTAATTTCCTATAGGAAGAGATTATTTTCACCTAAATGATACCTGCAAAGACATTCTTTTTGTGTGCTGCAGCATGGATATTTACACAGGACAGCAGTATAACATAAGAATTAATCAGAAAATTGTATTTTTATTACATACGACACAGTAACAAATATTCAATTACCCTATTTCTAAAAAACGTTATACAAAATTTTTCCACATAGTATTCTTATTATCCAAAATGTCATTAAAATCAATGTTGCAAGAATCCTATTGATTCAATGGCACTTTGCTACTTAACAGAAACATGGAAAGTTAATACTTCCCCTAATAATGTTTATTAAACAAGGGGAAAAAAATATTTTAACAAAGCCCAATAGGATGTGTCTATTCTCTTACATTAAACAATGTCAAGGAATGTTTCCAGACAGTGGAGTTTGCTCTGTACTCTTAAACTGCTGGAATGATCCTTGACACACTTTGATCCAACTTGGCTATCAGTCTTGGAAAGAAAAATCTCAGGCAAGGTTTGGTAGTCAGCATGAACCAGGAAGACTTCTCAGGGGGCACATTGTAGAAATTTGTATTAGAAAATTAATTATCACATATGCAGCTGCTCCACACTGCTTGGCCTCGGTGCCAGAGAACAATTCCAGATACACAGAGGGTACAACTTCAGTAGTAATTTAACATAGCTGGGTTTTTTTCTAACCATACTGGAAAAAATATTCACTTAATTTTCCCTGTGAAATTCTATGTGGTGCTTCTGTAGGGACCTCACTAGCCAACTCTCACCTTTTACTTGCTTTGTCTACTATATCCTTACTTCTTCAGACTTCAAATGAGCATTGGGATGCCAGTGGTCAAGGTGCAGGCTATGTTTTTTGTAACTTGCAGAAGGGTAAGAAATTTATTCACCCAAGCTCAGGTGAATRACACTGTAAGGCATTAAGAGGGGAGGAAGAGAAATGAGGTTATAATTTCTGTCCCCTGAAGACACATAAGTCAAAGGTTCTGCAAAATCCTACCCTCCCCTTTCTTTATGGTGTATAGTATGGAACACTGAGGAAGCAAGCCAAGAAGAGTTGACTGAAAACCTTCTTTACTTATATATTTTAAATTAAAATGGCTAATATATCTTTTCAACATAAGATAATTTTTTGAAAGTATGGGTTGGTTTTTTTTTCTTTTATCAGACATTTTCAGCTTTTTTATTTAGCTATTTTAAGCACGAGAAAAAAATAATCCCCAAATTCAATTGTTTTAAGTCCCTTGGAAAATAGACGGCACTTTTCTACCAACTCAGGACTCCAACCCTATTACTAAAGCAGCATTAGTACAGCTAGAAAATTAGTATCCACATAAATAGAGACTCTAATAGGTTAATAATGTTACCATATCACACACGGAAGCGTCCTACTTAAAGGACACTAGGATTCTTTTTTTTTCCCTTTTACCAGTTCTAAACCTCCATTAACCCTTAGGGGATAATCAGATCCTTGCTTTATCTGTATCGTTTTGTTTTTACTACATTTTTAAATGATAAAACTATTTTTTTCAAGCATTTGCTTGTGCAGATAAGAACCTTATTCAGAYATCTGTGAAGTCCCTATAGAGAACACATCTGAAGCTGACTTTTGAAATGTAGCAAAGAGCCTAAAATCACCCTCAGTAGACTCTAAATTGGACATGGTTGAGAGCTGTGGGAGGAAAGACCTAACAGAAAGATCCTAGAGGATAATGAAACATTTTCACCTGAATCACCTTTCATAACTGGTTTCATTGCCTGTAATATTTTCTGGTTTTACAGTTTACTCTTTATGTGTTAATTTCTGAAATGTTCTGTATGGCAGGTGCATAATATTTTGCAGTAATTACTCACACCTCACCATAAAGAATCCAGGTTTAAGTCTGCTGGCATTTCAGGGTGGAATGTCTATAGAAGATTAGTTTCATCTCCTTACTACCTCAATGACACAGGGAGGATGAAATTTTCATGAAACATTTCTTAGAATTAATTCATGTGGTGCTGTTTTCTGATTTTAATGAGATACAAAATGTTCACACCTATTTATGGCTTGGTCAACAAAGACGCATTAGTGCTTAAATTCTTCCAACACCAATGTGAGTAGGACATCTGCATGGTTTTGTGGAGATGGGTTTCAGTTTTCTGAGTAGAACACAAAGATTTACTATTCCGTGCAGAACTTTAAGACACAAGTAATTAAAATCCACAGAAGCCCAGACGGATGCACTATCTTGTCTTGACCATTAGCTAGAACAAAGTAGTTCAGGAGGATAAAGACGTAACGACAAGTTTTTGGGTACCCAAACTACACAGAATTTGGCATGGCACACAGAAATTATGGAGTCCGTGCGGTATCCCAAATAAAACGTGGCAAGCTTCAGGCATTTGAGCAGAAGCATTGTCTCAAGGCCAAAAAAAGAGGTGTAGAAAGGACAAAATGCATTGGTATCTGGACTGAAATCTGTCACCAGAGGTGCTTTACCACTACACATTCTGGCTGGTGTAAGGGAAGAGGCAGGCAACATGTCAGGGTTGGAGACATTTTTTGCCTTAYGTGTTCCAGCTAGATCACACCCTTTCTCTGGCCTGGTCACACACTTCAATCCAGGACACTGGAGCATAACCGATGTGCAGGAAACTGTCTTAATTAGTGGGCTGCCATCAGCACCAAACAGCCTTCTTGCTTGGAATGCAGCAGTCAGCAGCTCAGGAGCTGACCAAGTGTCCCTTGAAGTAAGTGTAACTCCACTGATGTCATTGAGTTTGGGATCAATAGCAGTCAACAGAAGTGTTGAGTGAGTAAAATCCATGTACTGCTTGTGTGCCTGAATTGCATGTTACCATTTACACTGCAGTGACCAGAAATGATGATTGGGAGGCCACAGTGTGACTCAGATTATGTTTCTGAAAGTTTCCTTATAGTTCTACACATTGAGTCCTATAAAACTATACACCTGCCTCCATAATTTCACAAACACTATGCTCTTATGCCAAAAATAAAATAAAGTATGATGAAAATTAAAACAAAAAAATTTTGCTCTTACAATTTTGTTTTTATTTTTGAGTACCAGATGGCTTTGTGATGAAGAATACTTGCATATTGTGAAGTCCCATACAGCTTTCTTGTACCCCATTTATCTACAGGTTACTGCTTCACTAATCAAATAGTTTCATTTAGAAACATCCRTTTTCTCCAGTACTCACTGTCTGTGAAGGTAGGTCAGTGACCTACCTCTGTGCTATTGAATTTCAGCATAATGCTTCATTTACCCTCAACAACCCACGCACATACACAGAACACCAGCTTATACACACTTTGTAGCAACACCCTTTGTTCACCAAGCTTTTATCCAAGAAGCAAACTGATTCTACAAACTTTAGATTATCGTTTTCTTATGGTTCCTGGTGGGATAGAGTCCTTTGAGCTGGTAACAATAGATGAGGGTAATGATCTGGGGAGATGGACCTTGCGAGGAAGAATCAAAACCCATGAGTGAGAAATTAAGATGTGTCAATATTTTATTATTTAGAAGCTTTCTTTCTCTCATACTTCACACAATTCCCTCAAACTCAAAGTTTTAATAACTTAAGACAATTGTATATTTACTTTAATTGGAAATTTTCTAGAGGTAACATTTCAGCTAAGTTTTTTTACAGCCTAAACTTTCTGTCCGTATTAACCCTCTTTGTAGTAGAAAGGAGGGGTAGAATTCTGACCCTGGTTAAGTGACTGGAAGTCAGAACGGCCAAATTTCCTGTCCCCAGATTTGCACTGATAATGATACCCCAAAAAAGGAATTTGAGAGAAGAAATATTATATAAAATGGGCATGACTAACTAAGAAAAAAATGTAATGCACTATAAAGTTTTCATAAATACCAATTAGTACATTTCCTGTAATTATGTTGGTATATTATACGTAACTAATGCCCAAATTTTGCTTAAAAATTGTAAAAAGCCGCAGATGTATGAAGTGGTGGAACAACACTACAGTATTCTCTACAAAATCAAATTTTATTTCTCCATCTTATTTATGTGAATCATCTGTCTTCCATTTAGAAATATTTGTTGATGTTATAGCAGTCCTCCTAAAACTTTATTTTCTTACTTTACTCATGGCACATTAGTTGCCATATTAGTCACCATTATTTACTTCAATTTACAGAGCATCTTTTTGCATAAAAGTGCTGGTCAAATCACTTGATTTGCAAATCATAAGACTACATCGTTTTAACTTGCACCTTTTTTTGGTAATGGGGGATTGCAGGGCTGGCAGCTCTGAGAAGAAGCCAAGGACTGTCCCATGCCAGACACAAGTTCCGGCTGGCTCTGCAATGGATCCATCACAGGACATAGCTGTGCCTATCAGCAAAGCAGTGGTGCATCCAGGAAAACATATTTTAAAAGTGGTGCAAAACCTCATGGTGGGAGGAGGAAAAAACAATAAGATTGAGAAGCAACACCAAGGGAACACCAAGATCAGAGGAGAAAGGTGCTCCGTGATAGAGCAGGCACACCCTGAAGTATAAGCACCCATTGCAGCTTAGGTATAAACTGACACTGACACAAATACTTCCCAGCAAGGAATGTGGCCCTAGGAGGACCCATGCCAGACCATAGGTAAAGTGTGAGAAGGAAGGAGCAGCAGAGAGAAACTGCTGATCCTGACCTTCTGCACCACTGCTGCCTCTCTGAAGGGGTAGTAAAGAGTGATGTAGTGAACCAGATGGCTATTGGGAAGGGGAGAGAAGAGAAGACTGAAGTGAAGTCGAGGCCAGAAAATGGGGAGGAAAGGTGTTTTTCCTTAAGAGTTTTAAATGTTTGCCTCTCTATTTAGTCTGTTGGTTTCCCAATAACCAAACTAGTAAGTAAATATTTATGCTAATTGGCTGAATTAAGTTCAATTCTCTACATCAAATCTGGTTTACCCATGACAGTATAGAATCATAGAATGTTAAGGGGTTGAAATGGACCTTAAAAATCATCTAGTCCCAACACCCCCTGCCATGGACAGGGACACCTCCCACTAGACCAGCTTGCTCAAGGTCTTATCCAGCCTGGCTTTGAACAGTGACAGGGTTGGGGCATTCACAGCCTACCTGAGCAACCTGTTCCTGTGTCTAACCACCCTCAAAGTGAAAAATTTCTTCCTAATATCGAACCTAAATTTCCCCTCTTTCAATTTGTACCCCTTACTCCTTGTCCTATCACTACAGTTCCTAACAAAAAGTCCCTCTCCAGCTCTCCTGTAGGCCTCCTTCAGATACTGCAAGGTGCTGTGAGGTCCCCACACAACCTTTTCTTCTCCAGGCTGAGCAGCCCCAATTTTCTGCGCCTGTCTTCATCGAGAAGGTGCTCCAGTGCTCTTATCAGCTTCGTGGCTCTCCTCTGGGTTTGCTCCGACACTTCTATGTCCTTCTGATATTGTGAATACCAGAACTGTATGCAGTACTCCAGCTGCAGTCTCACAAGAGAGTACATAACTCGGTAAGTGATTTCCTTCTTTTATCCTGGCCCATGAGTTTTCTCACCCTCATTGTTCCTGTTCTCTCCCACCTCCTCTTGGTGGGTGGGAGTGAGCAAGCAGCTGGGTGGGTGCTCGGCTGCCAGCTGGGGTTAACCAGCTAAAACTTCCACTAAGAAAGTATTTTACTTCTTCCTCACTTCCTCCTATTGGTGCACATAAATATATCAGTTTTTGAGCTTTTCCTCATAAATAATTTTTTCTCTTTCAATGCATAAAATGCACGTGATATCTTAAGACAAACACCTGCAGTTAGAACAGGCATTTGAACAACAGAAAAATATATTTCCCCACTATCCCAAACCGTGCCAGCCATTGCTCTGAGTGCGGGTTCATTGCTTAAAGGATGGTGGAGATAACATATATATATACATATATGTATATATAKAKAKAGAGAGAGAGAGAGAGTAGATAATATAACTTTTCTCTTCATTGGCAAGAAGTTCTTCCAGTGTTGATCTAATGGATTCAGAGGATGTATTAATGCCTTGAAACAGCTATTGGGAAAGGCACAATGTCCCAGGCATTGATCTCATTAAAGTAAGTAGGAGCTTGGCAGTAAACACCTCTTCAGGTTTTCATATTTGCAGGAAAAGTGTAAGATACTTCTGGCAGCCAGGTTAAAGGGCTGCAAATATAAAGTGAATGAACACCATTGTAGTGGGCATGAATGGCAGTGTTTAATCCAAAGGGGGCTGCAGTGCTGACATGGATGGGTTGTGGTTTAAGCCCAGCCAGCAACCGAGTACCATATAGCCACTCACTCCCACACCAGTGGGATGGGGAGAGAATCAGAAGAGAAAAAGTGTGAAAACTCGTAATTTGAGATAAAGACAGTTTAATAGGTATAGCAAAAGCCATTCACACAAGCAAAACAAAAAAATGAATTAATTCCCATGAGCAGGCAGGTGTTCAGCCATCTCAGAAAAACAGGGCTCCATCACACGTGACAGTCACTCTGGAAGACAAACACCATCATTCCAAATGTTACGCCTTCCTCCTTCCCCCAGCTTTATGTGATAAGCATGACTCCATATGGTATGAAATATCCCTTGGGTCATTTGGGGTCAGCTGTCCCAGCTGTGTCCCCTCCCAATTTCTCATGCACCCCCTCCTCCTTGCCAGCATCTCAGTACAAGAAACAGAAAAGGCTTTGTCGCTGTGCAAGAACTGCTCAGCAATACCAAAAGTATATTTCAGATATGCAGCTTTGAGCACAAATCCAAAACATAGCTGACTACCATGTCATAACTGGCGTTTGGATGATAAACTGACTTTAAAAAATAGCCTATTTGCTAACAGCCTGTAGGCTCTGAGACCYTGTGCTCTAAGACAAATGAAAAAAAATATGCACCTTAGGTATGTTTCTAATTATATGAACCTCTCCATAAATCTCCAAATAAACCCTTAATGCAAGAATCCACTGAAAAAAATAGCAATGGTGCTTTTTAGTTATTCTGAAGGGTAATACTTGAACCATGTTGCTCTGAAACTATATAAAATCATCAGAAACACTAGGCTCATACCCTGCCTTTAGGAAGCAGTTAACTTCACATAGCACAGACTGAACAGATGCACATTTCTTAGAACATGCTGCATCATTCAGCTGCTATTTGTCTCTCCATCATAGAAATCACTGCCTGGTCACTTCGCAAGTAGACTTTTCTAGACACCATTCTGGAAAAAGATGCTCATATACCTACTCATTATATGCACTCAAGTCTAGTGTTGTACTAAGACTTAGTAGTGTGTACTAAGGCATAATGGATTTAGCCTTTAGGCTTGGTAATTTATTTTCCCTTAATAGCACATGCAATTCTATACAATTCTTTAAGTCAATCAAAAGATGCTCATTTATAATACCTGTCTCCTGGCCAGAGGAGCATATTGTAACATGTCATCAGTCACACACCTATTTTGAGTATTCCTCCCTGCAGGCACAGTAGAGAGGCACAGTGGAGGCACACAGACATGAAGCAGGACCGCTTTAAATTAGCCAGCAGGAGAGTACTGATAACACAAGGCCCTAAGGTTACTTTATCTGTTTCTCCCTTAGCCCTTGAAAGTACTTTTTGAGTAGGGAGCCAGTAGAATGTAACACATGAAGATCTCCTACCCGACCTGCATTATATATGTCTTAACAATATCCTTTCCTCTCTGAGGTGTTATTATTAGCACATTCTTGCATGAGATAATGGTATTGACTATGGTCACCTATTTCAATAACTCTCTTCACAGACATTATTAAAAATCTGGGTATTTTTACCCCTCAGAAAAACACTTCTGAATATTATTGACATGAAATGGCAAAACAAGTCTTTCAAAGACATCCACTTAACYAGTTTGTTTAGCTCACAGTATTGTCTTTCATACAGTAAGTTTATACTTTTTTTAATAATGCTAATACAAGAATAAAATGTTCTTCAAATATATGCCTGGCTGTGTTTTGAGGCAGATTAGATGTAAATTGAAAATATCTCACAAAACCAATACCAGTGGTTATACTGAGTGGTTACACAAGACTCCTAACACCTGCAACAGCAGGGCAGAATTCTCATTATCAATTAGTTTCTAATGTGCAGGCAGGGAGGACAACATTCCATTCTGCATTCATTTGTCATTTATCTTATTTGTTTAGCTTGCAAACCCATAAGGGTAAGACCGTCCATCTCTATATATTATGGTGGAGTGGGATTCTTCTTGGGACGAGATGACTAGTAGCGGTATCTAGGTAGATAGGAGCATTGGGCAATCATCAGTGGCAAGAACAAATGGTGGATTCTGTGCCTACAATGGAATAGCATCAGGAACAATTATAAATTTGGAGAGGAGTAGCTGGAGAGCAGCCCTATAGAAAGGAATCTGGAGGTGCTGGATCTGGGGCAGCATCTCAGCAGGAGTCAGCAGCGTGCCCTGGCATCTCAGAGGGCAAACTGCATCCTGGGGTGCATCAAACACAGCATGACCAGCTGGGCTAAAGAGGGGATTCTCCCACTGTATTCAGAGTTGATACAGCCTCACCTTGATCAATGTGTGCAGTTCTGGGCCCCACAATGTAAGAAGGATGTGAAGGTCCTTGAATGCATCCAGAGGAGGACAACAAAGCCGGTGAAAGGACTGGAAGACACGTCCTGTGAGGAGCAGCTGAGGACTTTGAGCTCGTCTAGTTTCAGCAAAGGAGACTGAGGAAGGAACATGAAGAGGAGGTGCTAAGCAATTCTCCCTGGTATCCAGTGCAGTGGATATATGCTCCAGCATGCATAGGAATGTTTCAAAGATGAACCATTCTGAACCTCAAGGGGGGTTCAGACTGGACATTAGGAAACATTTATTTACTAAGAGGGTGCTCAAACATTCAAACAGATTTCCTAGAGAGGTGGTCAAATCCCCAAACCTGTCAGTATTTAAAAGCATTGGGACAATGCCCTTAATAACATTCTTTATCTTTTGGTCAGCCATGAAGTGGTCAGGTACTTGATGATCACTGCAGGTCCCTGCCAAGTGAACTATTCTATTCTATTCTGTTCTGTTCTGTTCTGTTCTGTTCTGTTCTGTTCTGTTCTATTCTATTCTATTCTATTCTTAATTTTATCCGCCTAAAATATAAGCATCTATTCTAAGTTCACCACCTTCAGCTTGTGCTAAGGTTCAGTTTAAAGACAGGCAGAGGGAATCAGCCTCTGGATATTGCTGTGTCTCTTCTTGGCTTGTAGGGTTGAGGAAAGGTGTCCACACCTATAGCTAGCCTCAGACTAGATGGCAAGCGTTAGGGGAGGAGAATGTCATCATCAGTAACCAGGTTGGCTAAAGATTCTGAATTCCTATGTAATAATGATGGCTATTACAATTTCTAATTTAGGATCATGCTATCATATATGGCAACTCAGGATCCATAAGGGTGTTTCTTTTCAAATCGTATTATTAATTTGAGCTTTTCTTTAGTTTTTTTTCTATATTTCTACTTCTATAATCTAGCCAAATCTTTCTGCTCTTTCTCTCTTGGCTCTCTCTCTCTGTCTCTCTTATGTTCTTAAGTAAGYTGAATGATTCCTCATAAAAAGAACTGCCTTGCACAGTAATTACCATTGCTTTATAACCTTTGCCAGCTTCACACCTCAGTCTCAACAGGTAATTAGATGCAAGTAGCTCAGCAAACTTTGACATTTATACATGAGTGACAACCATTACTTTTTCTGACAGGAGAAACTCAGCAACTATTACTTGTAGGTTCCCTTCTCTGTTTCAACATGAAAACACAGAAAATGTTATAGGACTTTGAAACAGGAAATTCAGCTGCTCCATAGAAGTCAAACCTGTGGAGTTAAGCTAGCTCAGACATCTGTCTCTGATTACAGTTAAAAAAAAAGGGTTTGGATATAATTTTTAATGTAAAACATTTGCAGTTTCTTCCTGTTGAGTTCTTGTGTTTATGCAATATGGAAGTTCTAGTCATCAATCTGTAGATAATTTATAATAAGATGAAATATATATGTGTCTCTGCAGTGAACTTGTAATTTCAAAGAAAATTGTGAAAAAAAATTAAGAGGCTGGAAGGGTTAGCTTTTGGATTGGGTATGTGTGTTGTTTAGGGGGATTATTATTGTTTGGGGGTCTTTGCCTGGTGTTTTCTTGCCTGGGGTTTTCTTTTAATTTCGTAGCAATTCATGATTTGAATGTGTGCTCTCAGACCCCAATAGAGTAGCTTTGACACTGTCATTTTATCTGTTCTGATCTTTCTGATCTTTCTCTGCTTTGTATTCCTCCCTAACAATTTCAGATGATCTACCCGAAAAGGTATGTGAGGAACATGAGAAATACTGGCAATTTATGTTAGACAGGAGAATCATTCCCAATTATCTCTCATTAAGCTTTGATCCTGCAAATCAAATGCAGGGGCTGCACATGACATCTGCCCAGTCATAACTCATTACCAGATTGGAATGAAAATACAGACTGAAAAAGACTGACTGAGACCTGTCAGTCAGTAAAAGAACTCAAGCATTTGTCACAGAAGGCAGATGAAATATATTCTGCTTGATAAAATCAGAGAGCTGTCCATTCATTTAAGCATTTAATAGGATGGAAAATGAGGTCCATGTGATTTTTTATTACAGGGCTAGAAGAAAACCACTGTAATTACCTACTCTGGAAAATGAATTGCATTTTAAGGAGAAATAATTTCACTATTTTGGGACCTTCTGTGGCTATCTCTATATTAAAATATAAACCACTATGTATTATAAATGTCAAATTCTGCAAGACACCAGTTTACTAAAGGCAGAACTTAGGTTTGTTGAAGTTAATTAAATCTAAGAAATCTAAAGCTGCCCATAGAAAACAGCCTGACATCTGACACCTTTCTCTGAAAATATACAAAAATATTTTTATTGCCTTGCCAGATGCATTTTCAAGTTATGTTTATTTGTCATAACATATGATGAAGAATGCACATCTTTCAAATGCCATGAGAGAAAGGAGAAAGCCAGTTATTTTCACTTACATCTTGCATTGCACAATGCCTAGGAATTAAGTGGCATTCCTTCATCTGAAAGAGGATCGACTATATCCTGGTTTGACTTAACAAGATAACAAGCAGCTGTTCAAGGCAAGTGATTATTCTCCTCCTCTCAGCTCTGTCTGTGGCATCACACCTGAAGGGTTGTGTCCATCTTGGGGCACCACACTACAAGAAAGACTTTGACATTGCAAGTGAGTTCAGTGACAAAGATTAGGTGACCRAAGCATGTGGCATTTGGTGAGAGGTTGAATGATTTGGACATGTTTAGCCTCAAGAAGAGGAGAGGCAGAAGAGACCATACCTGCAGGTATCTCATGAGAGAGTGTAGTAAAGATGGAATCAGAATCTTTAAGAGGTGCACAACAAGGTGAGAGGCTACAGATTCATCTTTCAGTGTGGGAAATGCCATCAGAAAATAATTCCCACTATCAGGGTAGTCCAAAATATGAATAGGCCAACCTTGGGGATAAACAAAACACAACTAGACAAGGCCATGAACAAGATCCAAACAATTTGGATCTGCCCTGAGCAGGGATTTGGACTGGAAGACTTCTGGAGGCCACTTCCAATCTAAATTATGTCAATGTGATGCTTCTGTGCATGTGAAAACTGGGTTTGCATCTTCCAACCTAAAGTATTAATGAAAGTAGCCAGAATATTTTAAATACTAATGCCAGTCTTTTACAAACCCAAGGAATTTAGAATTGAGAAAATAAAAGTTGTAGCAACTTTCTTTTAAGAATTATGTAATGGGATGAGAACCTGAGCAATTCAAGAAAATTTGTGGGAAGGTATTGGAAAACATGTAAATGCCATGAATCTGAAAATAGGTTGAAGAAAAGTTAGTCATATAAAACAGACAACCTGGAGTTGTCAAAACTTTATCCTGTGAATAAGTCTGYTTTTTTTTCCTTGCACCAAAATAACTGCACAGTAGATAAAGGTAAAAGATGTAGATTTAATAAATTTAGAACTTTGATGACTACTGTGCAATAATCTCATCAGAAAACTAAGAAATCTAAATTAGATGTAGCAGGTGTACTTCTGAAAACTACAGCCAAAGAATGCTTTTTAATTATTCATCATCAAACTGTGAATTAACTGAACATTGCATCCCATAGAGGTCTGCCTTTGTCCCATTAGTATTTTCATTAATGATTTGCATCATGAAAGAGCAAGAGGGCTGTTCGATCTGCAGGGGCAAAGTGCAAGGAATCTGGAGAATACTATCAAAATTATCTTAATAAGCTGAAAAGCGGGGTAAAATGCAGTAAAGGCAAAATTCAGTAAAGACAAATATAAGTACAACTACACTGATATGTCAGTTGCAGATGAAGGGTGCAAAAAAGGACCAAAAAAGATGAAATAAGTGACTAGGCAGCAGTATAAGATGTTCAGGGGATTTTACTGGATTACAAACTAAACGTATGATGCATTTTCATTCTAAAAGGATAGCTTTCACTCTGAAAAGACTTTTTCTAGTTTATTTAGCATTGCTGAGGCCTTGGCTGAAGTAACAAAATTTGTAGAACAAGTGTTACAAATGATAATAGCAAGCTGGAAGGAATCCACAGGAAATAAGAAAGAATGCTAAAATATTARAAAATATGACCTGCCTGCCTGCAAAGAAAGATTAAAGCTGCTGGTTTCCTTTAGTCTTAGAAAAGAGACGGTTGAGCGTAGATATGAGAAGCAGCAGACCATGTAAAATGCCAGTGGAAAGAGGATGATAATAATTTTTCCTCTACTGACAAAGTTGGAAAAACAATGAGTTGTTAATCTAATCTGCAGAAAACGTAAGATGGATATTAAGCAAAGATGTCAAAATGCTGCACTGAAATTGTGAGACAGACTTCGTACGAATTTTATGAATTTTCTTTCCCTTTTAGATTTAAAAATGAACTAAATCTCTCAKCATTCAACTATGAAAACTTGATCCTACCTCCATATGTAGGCTAATGTAGAGCAGCAGTGGTGCACCTAAAGCCTCAGACCTGGACAGGGCTTGTGACCTCAGTACATACAGTCCACATCTGCAGGGCAACACATACTAAGCAGTGATAGATGGTGTTTGTACAGAGCCCACCAAGTCATCACAGGAGTTTCATTTGGTTGTTGGCAAAGAAGAGTGTTCTTCACCCCACAAAGGTTTCTTTATTGTCCTACTTCTCTCAATTTCTAAATTCTGTGTATGACTAGAGGTATAAAAAGATTGCTTTGCTTTTTTTGTTTAAATATTCCAATGAATTTAAACCTCTGTTTGGTGGGGTAAAACTCAGGGAAGCATGGAAATAATTTAGGAATGAATTACAAAGATTACATGGTAAGAAAATGAATCAAGAATATTTTTAATAGGGAGAAATTATRCCAGTAGGCAAACTGAGTCAAAATTAGCCCAGCAATTACTCTGATCAGTAGACAAGTCATTGAAGAATGGATTAATTAGCCTAGCAGAAAATTAATTAAGTTATGAAATGAGTCAGATAGGAATAATTTTGGAATTAATTAAGTATTCAGTCCTGTGACTTGTGTAACAGAGAGCAAGGGTGATAGGCTGAGAACACAATATATAGTTACAAATACAGAAAGTTAAGATAGCAAGTCATGAAAGATAAAGAGATTTATTTCTAGAAACACTAGCCATTGAAACCACAGAGATGAAAATCCAGGAAGAACTGATTTTTTATTATACTGTCAAATTATAAAAAACCAATGAAACACAAATCTGCCAATATCTGGGGAAGCTAAAATACTTTGCCATTATTAAAGCTTCTGTTATTACACCACATGAAAATATTTAGTCAGAATTTTAAAAGCTAAGGCATTTTGAGTTTAAAAAGTGTTGTTTTCCTCACTTAGAAAAATACTTACAAACAGAAAGAAAAGCCAAGATGAAATAACGGCTGTGCAGTGCTCAGAGCACTCTCTTGTGGTATCAAATCTTCTCTTTTGTTCAGGATTTGCTGGGGTTTTTTGTTGGGGGAGGGGGGAGGGATTTGTTTGCTTTGCTTTGCTTTGCTTTGTTGGGGTCTTTGGTTGGTTGGTTGGTTTTTTTCCCCAAAGACACAATTTAGGAAATAAAGACTCCAAATCCCAGAATAACACTCTACCTTCAGAATCCAGAATGTTTATGTAGGATCTTTGTCAGTCAGACCTTCTGAAGCTATTCTAGTTTCTGTAAATTGTACAAATGTTTCTTGTGGTCAGAGGAATAATGTAAAAACATTTCTACAGCCTGATACTTAGGGTACTCTCTATTAATGTAGAATGCCAGGTCCTTATTCATCATTGAAAATATTCTGCTTTTTGAGTGTAGAGGAGGTATTTCACTGATTTGGCAGTTCTTCCTCTTTTGGCATATCATTTACAATGGATAACCATCCAGATAGTCTGTGGAATTCTTTGGAGAACAATCCAGATGCAGAGCAGGTACTTAGATCTGCCTGCAGCTTCTAGTTACTTCTCTTGCAGGCATAGGCTTGTCTTGTCTGAGCTAAGCCTAAAGAAATCGCATGCAGCTGAGGTACCTTTCCCTTGCCTGGACCCCTGTCCCCGCTGGAGCCCAGTCATCTGGTACAGGCTCCAGAGCTACCTGGGAAAATGCTTCCAGAGTCAGGAGCCATGGAAGCTGACTAACAGCAAGGAAAATAAGACAGCCTAGAAGCAACACAATTATTGGAGTGCCACGGAAGTCCACATCCAGCTTGGGACCAGGTGATGAAATCGGACAGCTGTGTTCAGTTCTTGATGAAATCGGATAGCTGTGTTCAGGTCAGACAGCTGGTTTTCAGCTTCTACAGACACTTGTATTCAGTGGACAGGGACTTAAACAGYGAGGAGACCAAGCATGTTGCACTGTCTGCTGTGACAATTTGGAAGTCCTCTAGGATATATTGCAAAGTCTTAGCATTAGAAGTATTTTGGTTTTTTGACTTTTTCACTGTACTGTGCTACCTATTTAAATTTAAAGCTGATAAAAAGTGCCCAGAACTAATAGGAGAGCATCACTTGTTTAAGACAGAAGCATTTAAAATGTTTGCATTAAATAGGAAAGCTTTGAGAATAGAAGAATAATTCTTTTTTTCATTTAATGTGTGTATCTCTTTTCCAACAAGCATCTGTCAATCACTTGTTACTTGGATTGGAACAGGCTTGAGACTTGGCTCAAATTTAACTCCAACCTTGGCAGCTCCTCTGGGACTGAGGTGATGCTTCT
Source organism: Amblyornis subalaris (assembly GCA_018881555.1). Lineage (NCBI taxonomy): Eukaryota > Metazoa > Chordata > Aves > Passeriformes > Ptilonorhynchidae > Amblyornis > Amblyornis subalaris. Next base: position 181,169 of record JACAXG010000239.1, read on the forward strand.
CTACTAGTTAAACTGGTTTTCTGGAGTTCATGCTGAAAGTTCCCAAGGCACTCAGTAGTAACTTTGTTCATRGATTGCATTTTACTAACTTAAAAATAATTTGAGTTTCTAACATCTGAAAAAAGTCTTATTGCATGGGATAAATAATATTCTTACAGTGTTCAAGGCTTTTGAGTATGCATTTTAAAGATGTAACTTGAAGATTTTGCAAATCTTCAGTTTTGAATTTAGTATTTTAATAAAGCTGACATAAAAAGAATTCATTCAAATATTAAGCTTTAGTTTTAAATTTTTATTCGGTTCAGTTGTTAGATCATCCATAAGAACTCCTGGCATGTGTAAGTAGCCTAACCGATTCAATACCGTACGGAAAATGTTCTGCTCTTCTGTAGGATACTTCTTCAGATGTATGACAAAGGCACCAGTGGTAGATTTTTGCTCTTCACTTTATAGAAAAGTATGAAGAAAAGGCGCTCAGATGTCACCATAGCAGCTGCAGAGCAGGATCTGTTTAGACCCAGGCTGTATCAGTCCTTCTTTTTTGTTCACTTATGGGTTTGAACTGTTCCAAAACTTCAGCAGACTGGTCAGGGATGGAACTGACATTTCTCATGAAAAGAAGAACCAACAAGACATTTTCTGCTTGCTGTTGGCAATGATACACTAAAGCCTAGTGAGCAAACACATTCTGTGATAATCTGAATTGCTGCCACTGTCCTAAAAGCAGAACATTTTTGCTCTTGCAGTTCTAGAGAGAAAGTTATTTTTGCAGCTTCTACTTGTTGTGTTTCAGTGTTGTCTGAAAGTTGACAAAACATTTGCAATGTTCTACAATAGTTACCAGTGAGTAATTTGACGGCTATATTCTTATTCCTACCTCAGAGGCCCTGTTGCTGTTGTGTTGTTTTTTTTTTAATTTTTACCCTAATTTTTCTCAGCATGTAATTGTTTCGATTTCTCTCTGATTATGGAATTTGATAATACAGATACAACACACGGGTAATGGCTGTAGAAGTTCATTCATATTTTTCTATGATTACTTGCTATACAAATACATTGGTACCCAAGTCATCCTGCATGAATTATTCATGTCAACCTCTGATGTGCTTAATTAGTAACACACATGTAAACAAAAGCAGAGGAAAACAGTCAAAGAGGATAAAAAGATGCTCTTCCATTTCTTTCAACTTCTGATTATTTTTCTCGGGTGTTTTTTCATGGCTGTTTGAGAATTCCAAACTACTGCACCTAATTTATTGTCCCTTGATGCATGAACCACACAATAGTCCATGCAGGGGTCACGCAAAGCATTTGCCTTGGTGCCTCAGACCTCCTTAGACTCAAAATTTTCTTATATTTGGTTTAAGAATTTGCTTTAATTTGAGGATTGTTTTCGTCTCCTGGAAGAACAGCATAATTAAACTCGGAAAATTTACTTTTAGTATATATATATATATATATATATATATATATAAAAAAAAAACACTGTGATATTGACAGAAATTCTGTAACTCAAATATGACCCATATCAGTACTCTGACATTTTAAACTCAGGTTAAACACAAATCTTACTTTTTTTGTTTTATTAAGTCAACACTATTAATTTTATTTCTGAAGTAAAGCTTGCCACATATATGATTTTAAAAATCATAGAATTTATTAAAAACTTTACACATTTAGATCTCCACTAGTATACCTGATTTGTTCATTGCTTTATTTTTCTTCATGGGGTGTTATGTAAGAAGACAAACTATGTATTTTAGAGACATGCATTTCAGAGTTATTACCTTTTTATCGGTGTTCAATTGCTCCAGGTTTTCAAGTGTGTGTGATATTGAACAAAAACACTTGAATCATTTAGCTGTCTGAAAAATCAGGAAACTGTGCTAGCAGTAAAAATTGCTCTCCTATCTCCAATCTTTTTTGTGTGTGTCCATGCATTTAAAATCCACTTGTTTAAATACTTGCATGGGTTTGTAGTATCATCAAACACAGCACAGGCATACGTAGTTGCAGAATTCCTAGAGGCTCCAAAAGCCACTGAAAATAATTGAAATACTCCTGTTCATTTCAGCGGCCATTAGGTTATGTTCACAGTAATTATTATAATATTTATCTACTGTAGAATTAAGCTACAAAGCAACAACAACCAGAGCTGTTGCTCATAATACATATGGTCAATTGCAATTTAATACATGTCATGTTTATACTTTAGAAATAGAATTATACTCATTAAAATTGCTATTACAGGCATGCCATAAGGATATTTTTTGTTGGTTTAAATATTAAAGTTATATATGCTGGACACCCACTGAAAAAATTGCTATCTTCTCTTGTTAGGATATTTATTATGTTTCAGCCTCAGCAAATTCTTTCAAATTTCACTACAATGAGAAAAAATTCTACCTTCTACCCATTCTTATGTGGATATCGAGATATAGTCCTTCACCAGTCCTATCTCTCACAAAAAAGAAGCAATAATAAAAATTTCTGTTTGTGTTCCCTGGTACTTATGACTTTGCCTCATCAGTGACAACTCAGATGGGAGTTTGGAAAGATGTGACTTCAAGGTGCTACCACAGCATTGCCCTGCATTACATGGACAGCCACATGAAATCTGGTAAGCATTGCTTTCTCAGACTTACAACAAACTGCTTCCAGATTAGAAGACTTCAACGCAGAAAGCTGAACACTTCTAGTTTGACAGATAAAGCAAGAGTACCAAGTGGACATAAAGTAACAAAAGGCCAACCTCTGCTTAATGGTAAATATCTGTGTCAAACCCATGTTGAGTGTCAGGAAGGTACTTGTGTCTGTCAGCTTGCATGAAGCCTGGATTTGGACTATCACAGATCCTTATGTTAAAAGAAGAACTTTTTGGCATCCTCCTAATGGTTTGCTGCCTTTCCCATAATATCACCCTATTGCTGATAAGTAGGATTTGTAAGCAAAACACAACTTTTGAAGATAATATTTTCCAGCATCTTTTAACAAATAACAGTTGAAATGTTTCTCATCTCTTTTGGCAGGTAAATAAGACCATAAATGTATTGAGAAATAGGGATAGTGTGCCTGTCACAAATAATAGGAATTCATCTACCCCTATGATTAATATTTAATGTGAGACATTTCAGACTACTGATTAGCTCTATTAATAATTAATACAATGTTATTGTGGATGATTAAGGCTATTTCTTTTGATGGGATTCTCAAATCCCTTCTAACACCTCAGTATTAGTTCTTTATGATATCTATCCATGCATTAGTTTCAGCAAGCCTGTTACAGAAGCTTGGTAATTACAATTCAACCAACCCTGCAATATCAACAAACAGAAGTTGTATTCCAGCTGTTGTATAAGAAACAGTTGCACAGGARTGCTTTAGGCAGCTGAATGTTGTTTTTCTTTCTTTTTTAGCTGACAGCATTTACTTTATTTCAAGAAGTTTCCTTTCTAATGCCTACTTTACTGTATTTCTACTTAAGAGTAGTGAAATCTTGGCTAAAATTTGTAAGCATCAAAGAAAAATAAACTAAAATATATTTAGGTATGTGAAAATGACAGCAACTTCTTCAAACTTTCTTGCCACTGAAAGTTTCAATTCTGTCATCGGTGGTGATGTAGTTTTGTGTAGTCAGGGAAGACAGAAGGTAAGTTCTGCCTGGTTCATGACAGAGTTGATAATTACTACATTCTATTAAATCATCTGATTTATGTATATGGGCATTACAGCTTCATTGATTAAAATTTATTAGGCTATTGTGGTGGGCTGACGCTTGCTGGCAGCTAAGACCTCACCAAGCTGTTTGTTCACTCTCTGCAGCAGGATTGGAGAGAGAATGGAAGGGCAAAACAAGAGAACTCATGGGCTGAAATAAAGGCAAGGTAGCAGGTGAAGGGAAGCTTTGTCCACAACAAAAGCACATCTATGGAATTCATTGACTACACCCCATCATCAGGCCACATGCTTGGCCAATGTCAAAAAAGAAGGGCCTCAGCATCTGTAATTGATGCTTGGGAAATCAAAGACCTTAATCCCTCAGTGTCCCTGGTATCATATGGTATGGGATATCCCTTGGATGACTGGGGGCCAGCTGTCCTGGCTGTGTCCCCTCCCATTCTCTTACCCACCCCCAGTGCACTCACTGAGGGGCAGGGAGGAAAGAGAGAAAGCCTTGACACTGTGCAAGCAGTACCACAGACACAACAGTCCTGTGTTATTAATGTTGTTTTACTCACGAATATAAAACATGGTCATACAGGCTGCTATGAAGAAAATTAACTTTATCCCAGACAGACACAGTATACTTATACCTGAAAACTGAAATATTAACTTCATGTTTGTATGCTCAAAAGTCCAAAATTATTTCTGTAGAATTACACATCTCTAACATAGTCATTCTTTTTGTTCTGGGTTTGTAGAAAAAGTACTCAAATTAAATTTTATTTAAATCCCAGTATGTTTGTATTGCTAAAGACAGAAATAAAATTTTCTTGGTACTGATCAGGAATGAAATGATGCTCTGAACAGCATCAGGCTCTTTACAAAATTTCTCCCCTTTTAAACCCTCAAAGTTTTGCATAGACTCTGGATTGTTGCCAATGACCATACAGAACTAGCCCAAACTCAACATTTGGTATCAGGAAAAGAACCAGAGAAATAAAGGAGCGGTTATTTCAACACAGATGAGGCAGAAGGTTTGCAGGAAAAGGGAAGAAATAAATGAAGCAGGAAATATAAAGTGCTGTTTTATTCATACTCCTGGCTATTGTTTCATGGTTTCTTACTTCAAATTCTCAGCGTTCAAGGTAAGAGAAAACTTGACATCGTAATTGAAGGTAGGTAACAGATCATTCAAAGGAATTAAATCTCTATAAAATCAATTTAACCTGAAGGTCCTGAAACTCACATTTTTTATCAGTGAAAATGTAGGAATAACAGTGGATTTATCAGTGAGTCTAATAAAAGACCCAGCTTTATAATAGTTTCCAGCTTCCCAGCACCTTAAGCCCTTTCAGACTTATTTTACCACACCCATTTTAGAATGTAAGATTTTTTAAAATTCATTCTTCAACCTGCAAATGAAATTAAGAATATATATGATTGTATGTCTAAGACACATACATTTTCATATTACTCAAATTACACTTTGAAGACCTTTTACAGTTTTATCAAAAATTAGTTATCAGTGGAACCTCTAATATGTTGTATGAAGTTTCATTGTAAAGTTCAACGGTAGTCAAGAAACATTAAAAATAGATCAACAAATGAATAACATTGCCTGTTACATCGATGTCATATTTCTTTGCAACAACTCAAAATAACTCATGTTTCTTTTTAAAGGGATGGGTTAAAAATCTAACCTGAAATATTACAGAAGGCACTGATTATGTCTTGGTTTTATGCTCATTTARGGAGTTATTTTCATTACTGAATTTGATATTTTTCAATAACCTAATTCTAATGAATGCAGTTCTAGAGATAAAAGAACATAACACACTCTATAAATAAGTTTATATTGCAAGTAATCCAGATAAATGCAAAGCAAAATAGCATAATGTATTTTCTTCAAACTACGCAGGTTACTTCCAAGATACATCACACATATTTGTCTCCCTTGAAAGAGCAGGAGAACAAAACCTAACTGGAAAGGAGACCAACAAACCAGGAAGATATGGGCAGGGGAGTTACGGGACACATACATGTATTCATTACAAAAGGTTAAAGAAAATTTTAAAAAGAAGTTACAAAACTTACCAGTGCCCCAAGGCAGCTGTAACTTCTGTACTGAAAATTTAGATGGATTTTTACATGTCCATTAAATTTATTCCGAAGCATGCAGATATTTTAGTAACTTTTCCTTCATTTGAGCAATTGGAGGTCTTAAAGGCCCAGAACTTCTATTTACATCTACTTGTATCATAAAGATCCCTTTTCTTTTTATATTTTCCTCAGTAATTGAAAAAGCTTCTTATATTAATTTCACATGACTATTTTCTATGCTAAGCTTCCTTAAGATGTTTTTAATTTTTATTCTGAGACAAGGGACTAAGGAATAACTGGGGGGGAGAAGGTCCAAGAGAAGGAAGAATGGAAAAAAGAATTAAGATTTGTGTGTGTTTTTCTGTAATAATATCTGTTCTGGCATCCACAGATCTCATGCACAGCATTAGTTCAAATTGACACAGACATCAGCATTTAGTGAATTCAGAGGAAAAGAAGAGTAATCGCAATAGGAGACTCCCTTCTAAGATGAGCAGAGGCCCTGATATGCAGACCAGACCCAACTCACAGGAAAGTCTGCTGAATCCCAGGGGCTCAGATAAGGGACATTACTGGAAAACTCTCCAGCCTAGTAAGGCCTTCTGATTACTATCCATTATTGCTTGTTCAAACTGGCATTGTTAAAACAACAAAGAGAAATCTGAGAGCAATCAAAAGAGACTTCAAGGCCCTGGGACAATTGGTGGAAGGATCAGGAGCCCAGGTACTGATTTCCTTCGGGTAACAGGGAATAATATTGATGGAAATAGGCAGATCCACCAGGTCAATGCGTGGCTCTGAGGCTGGTGTCAGTGGAAAAATTCAGGAGTTGTTGACCATGGGATGATCTACTCAACACCTGGTCTACTGACACCTGACAGGGTGCACCYATCTCAGAGAGGAAAAAGAGCTCTAGTACAGGGGTGGGCCTCATTGATAGAGCTTCAAACTAGCTTGGAAGGAGAAAGGGAAAAACCCAGGCTGGCCAGTGATGAGCAATGGGATGGTGTGACAAAACTTGAGGAAAGGAGCATTAATGGGATCCTTCAATCTGCTTTAGGGGATGTTGGCTACAATGTACCACACCTGAAATGTTTCTACACTGGTGCACATGAGGAACAAACAAGAGGAGACTGAGGCTTTGGCCCAGTCCTGGAAATTTGACATGACCGGCAAAAGTGAAACCTGATGGGATGAGTCCTGTGTCTGGAGTTACAGGCTCTTCAGGAGGGATAGCCAGGGCAGAAGAGGCTGGGGGATGGTTTTGTATGGAATAGAAAGGTTCGAACGTATGGAGCTCACAGTTGGCAATGGCACTGTTGAGAGTCTCTGGCTCAGAATCAAGGGACAACAAATAATGTGGAGGTCATTGTGGAGTCTCCTATAGTTTAAAATGTCTTTAAAATAGAAAAAAATAATTTGCTAGTATGAGCAGTATTACTACAAAAAGTGAAAATTGACAAAATAGCAAAATGAAAACTAGAATACTGGCTGTAAAATGACCTGAATCGATGACACCAAAGTTGGGTCTGGCAAGAAACCATATAGAAAGATCCTCTACATACCCTATGATCTCTGTGATCAAATGAAATCTGCAGAATATACAGGAGTGCAGACAGCTGAGATGTGGACTGTTCCACAATGTTATATCTTGATGGATCACAAAGTTTAATCATTTAGCATGTACATGATATCTACCAAATACATTGGAAGGATATCAAAGAGCTGTGCAAGGGACCCTTATTTCATTGATTAATTAACCACTAGGCCAGCATTCTTTGGAGCCTTACTGCAGATCTGGTGGCCATCTGAACATACAGATAGCAGGTGTCCCGCATACTGGTATCAGTACTGTCCTTAAACATATCCTGAGCAAATCACAGTAGTTGGTTAAAATACTTGCAGGGCCAAAACAGTGAAGGTCCTTCCATTCAGGCAACTCTTCAAATTACTTCCCACAGTCCAGCAGGCAGCTCTAGAGCGAATACATCTGAGAAGAAAAGAGGTTGCTCCATATACAAGACTTGTTTATGGTCAGAGACTAAGTCAGACAAATACAAACCTGCTCAGATCTAAGTTCTACTTTTTGAGAAAAGCAGAATAGGCATGTCTGAAAAGAGAACAATAATACTACTAATTTAGTAAAGGCATGTCAAGAAAAAAACAGAAATAAACCACTTAATCTTAGAAGATGGTAAAAGGGCTATTAACTTAAAGGGAAGAATGGCAGAGTACTAAAATTAAAAACTATTTCTCATTTTTCTTTTATAGACTGTCTTCAGAAGATGAATGCTCCGGATATACTAATGACTATGAAGGCTAAGTCCATGTGTTCTTCTACAGAGCACAAGTCCTTTAAAATTCACATGCTGCAAATTGCTAAACTATATTTATTAAATATGGTACCAATTAAACTACTGTACTATTATAAGCATTTTGTCAAGTTATCTTCAGCCTGCTTATGTAAACTGAAAATAAACACAATTATATATAGTAGAAAAAGATTACATATTTTTGACAACTACGTTTAAATTACTAAGCTCAGTTTTCATCCTCCACACAGCTCCAAGACTATGAAAAGCTGCTTTCAATGACCTTCATATAATGAAAATTTTTTTGTTCCTCTGTTTATTAGTCCGTGGTTCTAAATAAAAATATTTCTAATATATGCAGATAGAGCTCATCATGATTTAGAACATTGGTTTTTGCATTAGTAAATGCCTTGTTACATCTAATTGTATTTAAATATCTTTCTTGGGAACATAATAGTAATAAAAATTTTCTAGTACTTGTACAGTGGTTACTTGAGACATTTAAAGGTCATGAGCCATACTGAGTGTTTTTAAAACTTCTCTTTCCTATGAAAATGAAGGTGACACATAGATGACATTTAACATGGAAGTCAAAGGAGTGTAGTTTCCAACAGAATATACAAATTGGGCATCATCAGTGAGAGTTCTTTTTGTTGTCCCACCAAAATGCTGCCTTGTCRTCATCAAGGAGCATATTTCAGAGCAAGAAAGGAAGCTTATATACATGAGGGATGCATTCTAAAGTCATGTGATCATAAAAAAAAGCAAGACTGTTTTTTAGCTGGCATTGCCATATGTTGAATCAAGTATCTGCTGTCCAAGTAAATCTTCTGAAACCCTGAAAATGAGAGAAGTTCGGGTGAGTAGCTTGCAGCCTGAACAAGATCTTTGTTGCTGTACAGCAATGCAGGAGAGATGCATTGCCTCTGAGACATATTGCTGCCATGTCAAGAACTGAAAAACTCAGGGTGAGAAACAAAGTGTTCTGCCAAGCCAACTTATCCAACATTTTGCCTTATGTAGGCTGCTTTTGGTGATTGAATTAAGTCATGCATGAGTAGACACGTTACCCATCCRTTAACCTCTAGAGCAAGACCTATCAGATAAAAGTGTACCAAATTGAAATACTTTATCATTCTCTTTACTGTATTTTAGTGGGGTGACTTTTTAGAGAAAAACAACGATGCATGTTTTTTATCAGGTCCCAGAAAAGGTCTTCACCTAGGGGGTGGAGAACAAAAATAAAAAAATAGATTCCAAATAATAGTATTGGGCTTTTTTGATCAATCTCCTTTTAGGACAGAGAGAGGAGACAAGTACTTGTTTTCAGCAATCATGACATATTAAGACAGAACACTCATCTTAAGAGAGCTGCTTAGTATGGGATAACATTTTAATATTTTCTGCACAGTTCACAACTATGTAATAGGATGGTCTGCCAAGAGACACTTGAAATATATCCCCCTGGGACATATCACATTTATATCATAAGTGAATTTTGTCCTCCTTGCAGGAAAAAAAATCATGTATGTAATGAATCTGATTTTGCGGCTAGATACAATCAGTTATTAAACCTGCATTTTCTTCAAAATTACCTTTGTAATGATGCTGTACAGATTGGATAGTCTTTCATTATGCTGTATGGTAATTATTTTAATTTAATTCTTTTCAATTTGTGATACATTAAAAATATTTAATATTTTAGGATTAATACACTTTTTAGTCTATAGTTTTATTCCTTTGTTGTAGCTGAGCTTTCTAAACTTAACTGAAGACCAATGATTGCATATTCAATAAATATTGAACCTTGTCTCTTATTTTAATTTCAACATTATTTATCACGTACCTTGTCAAAATATGCCTTTTTCAGTAGTTCCATTTAAGTTACCTAAGTTTATTTCTGACAGCTGTTGTTCGTGTTACTGCATAAGTTTTGAACCTCATCATTAAAATACAGCCTCTATATTTGCTTCTGCTGTGCCACAAAATATACAGCTACTGAAGAAGCAACAAACGTCTATCTGTTGTTCTCTCTATCCCACAAACACCAAAACTGTTGTACAGTCCACAGAGATGCATTTTTGAATGTCCCCAAACTGGATATTGCCTCAATCCAAAACTGTAAATTCAAATTCCTATAAAGATGGAGAAGTCTGGTACTGTAGCATCATTTAAATGTGCTTTTGTATCGATACTAGTTCTCAGCAGTTTTATTAACAGTTAACCTAGGAAAGAGTTTTCTAGATGTTTCCAAAATAAGTGTTGGTCTTTCTGTTCTAATTTTACCCAAATTTTATCATTTCAGTAGGCAGCAAATCAAAAAAAAATTAACAGAAATCATATGTCTTTTCAATAAATACCATATATTGAACACTAAATCAATATATTTTAGTTATTGATAGAGGCATTTAGTCATATTTTGTTAGGTATTGAATTCCACTAGGCTGAGGTGAGGCCCCAGTAAAAATAAATGAAGAAATTTGAATGTTAATGAAAACAGAATTTAGTCAAGAGTCCAGAAAATATAAGCCATGAAGCTTGAAACAATTAAAACATAGACTTGGTGCTTTGTATGAAGTCTACTGTGTATGGAATCAAATCTCAGAGTTCGAAATAAATCCAAATCATTTATAGGAATGATTAAGAAGCATTGCCTTTTTCCATCCTATATTTTATAAGCCTGGTTTGCAAATAGGAGATGAAAAGCAATTTTGTTTTCAAAACTGAAATATTACACACATTAACCTTTGAAGAAAGCTAAACCATTGAGAATGTAATAATGGGGAAAAAAACAAATAAACCACTATATTTCAAATGGATAACTACCCACTTGTCCTGCATTTAGTATGTTGTTCTGTTTTCTATTTCAGTATTTCATATAATTCTCTATATATTTTTAATGAATATATTTTATCTTGTCTTTAATCGCCCAAACTCTGAAACTACTTCAGTGTGAAATCAGCATTTATCAATATTGATCTCCTTAAACTAAGAATTGTCTTCCTGCTTACCCAGAAAATAAAAGACTAATAATTCACTTGCCAATTCTTCCTCCAAGGTATTGCTGATTAATACTGTCCAGCTTCTTTAAACAGCATCAGAAATGGTCAGTGATAACACTCATTGCCTTCTCTACTTTGGGCAATTATCTCACCAGTCACATGGAAAGGTTCGTAATCAAAGACATGGAAAGTATTAAAGATTGTTTTTCGTCACTTATTGATTCTTTGGATGTTGCTCTTAAATAATATGTCATGCCTACTGAACAGACATCACTCAACAGGGTTTTATCTGAAAGCAAACATTTTGAGTGTGTGATACGCAGCAGTATCCCTTAAAGTATCACAGAAGATGAAATGTCCAGAAGGATTCTGTGTGCATGCGCCACTGTTCCCAAAGGGCCTTTAGCAGTCCTTTGGYATTTCAGTATAATTTAGAGCCAAGCAAATCAATTTTATTCAACTGCAGATCCCCAGCTGACCTGAGAGACTAAAAGGTGCCATCCTCCACTGTTGGGACACATCAGCTTTGCAGMTCCCTTCACGGCTGACACTGGAAGGTGAGTACCCTGGAAGGTATTCAGAGTTTGCCCTTGTCCTGGGTTAGTTATATATTCTATTACCACCCACAAAAGCTGGATAAATTTCATAATTACACACCTGGGACTCCTTATCTCAACTGAGACAAGCACTCCAACCGACAGGAAGCACTACCCACCCTGGTTATCTGATCTCAGGTAATGGCCCATTAGCACCACCCAGCTGATTACCTGATCTCAGCTAACGGCCCATTAGCACCACCCAGCCTGACTAATTAGCCTGAACCCCTCCAGAACATTTCAAAGGACCTTAGGACTCCTCCAAGCTCATTACCGAAACAATCAATAGAACATCAAGAAGATCCTCTTCCATTGTGAAAGTCCCCGCCCCTGGGGAGGTGCCAGCCGAGAAACACAGCRTAAAACAAGGGTTTKGGATGGGAGAAGATACCCTCGACTCGACGGGACTCAGCTCTCGGGACTCCACTCTCGACGGGACTCTCGACTCAACTAGACTCCACTCCTTGGAATTGGATTCAGCTAGCTACTCCACCCCACTCCTCGAAATTGGACTCAGCTACTCCACTCCACTACCGGGACTGGACTACCAGGCGTTCCTGCAGGACCAGTGCCTAACTGGACTGCACAGCTACCGCCCTGGTCAACAGGGTGTCAGGTTGTACCGTGACTCTGTCGGTTTGTTTAAGCCAGTGTTTCTGTATTACTGCATTTATTTTAACCTTTTTTATTAAAATTGTGATTTTGACCTAACATCTCTCGAGGTATTCGGTGTGGGGTTAATTTCTCCTGATGGTTTACAGCCAAACCAGCACAGCCCTGAAGACAACTAAGTTCATGTTTTCTTAAGGTGGGGGTAGGTTTTAAGGCAATGCAGTCACCTTGCCTTTCCAAGGGATGCTTAGCTGTACATTTAACCCTGCTCTTGTTATCCTCTCAAAGCTCTAGGGCCATTTTGCTTCACAAGCAAGAGCACAAAGAATTTACTTGTAAGGAAGACAAGCCTCTGGCCATGACTCTCCAAAAGGCAAAGGTTGGCCTGGCACTGGGAAGAAAATGCACAGCTGTGTGTATAGATGTAAATCTGAATTAAATATATTTCACATTAAAATCAAAGCAGTTTTAAACTTCCTCTTAGCTCTGATAAGATGAAAACCTACCGCTTTGTTTGGTTTTGTTGATGACTAGAGGAAAAATAATTAATTTACATTTCATTTGCTAAGCTGTCTCATAGCTCTGTGATTCCCACTGGTAGCCTCAGGTACACTTCCCAAAGCCTCCAGCCACCTGTCCCTTCATGGAGTCATTCTCTTTAGTAACTACACTTACTCCTCTAATGACTGCAGATGGGCAGCCGAGCAGGGAGCAGATGTATCAGCAGGCACAGAGAAAGCATGAGAAATCACTCACAGGGCTGATAAGAGYGTCTTCAACAATCAACTCCATGGTCAAAAAATAAATAAAATAAAAATGTTTCACATCACTTTTTCTAGCTTTTGAAGGCCAAAAAACTACCAACTTATTGTGTACTTGCCTCTGAACCAGCAACCCAGAAACTGCTTTCTTCAGAGGAAGTTAAATGGGGGTTTCAAGTGATGGGATGAGAAATAGTGTGATAATGAGATGCAGTATAGTGTCTTCACATCCAAACTCGACCTTAGATGCCTGGAGGGCCTAATCCAGAAGCTTCAAAGTACACTCAGCAGTAAATATTTAGGGCTAAGATAATGGTTCTGCAGAAGTCAAAATTTAGATTCAAGGTTTGTAGAAGCTACTGGATCAAATATTCAAATATGAGAAAGGATTAAAAAAACACTAAAATTGACAGTATATTCTCTGAAGAAAGACAAAGCCATGCCAAGGATTTTCTGAACAGGAACACAAGTGTTTTATTTTGACTAATAACTAAATAGATACATGAGACAAGGAAAAAGGATAGCCTATTGCTAAGACTGAGAAAACCAAAGTCTGAAAAACATGGCCAGTCAAGATGCAAGAACGAAATTAAGCAGGCTAACAAAAATGGATGAACATATTGAAAAAAGTACTTGAACCAATTAAAAAATTCTGTAAAAACATCAAAAGCAAGAATCTTATTAAGGACAATGCCCGATAACAAACATTTTAAAGGTTAGCTCAGATGTGGTAAGGCTTTAGCACAGAGGTTCAAGGATTTCTTTGTGTAGGTTTTTAACTGATTTGTTGGACAGATTCCTCCATGCAATGAATTTTTTATAGCAGATGGGTAAAAGGGACTGGACAACTCAAAGAAAATACACAGGAACTATAAAAGAAAGCAAAATATCTTAAATCCCCTTAATGAGATGTCATTTRCTTAAGACCTAAGTGACTGAAATATGAAATTGCAAATCTGCTGGCCAAAGCGTGTAACTTGTCATTGCAAACAATCCCTGTGCTGGATTACTGGGAGGTTCCTATATAATTCCCATGTAGACAGAGGCATGGAGGGGAGACCCTGGGTAGTACAGCACAGTCACACTGGCTCCTGTCCCTGATAAGACAGCAGAAAATCATAGGGAGTTATCAAGCAAGGTGCTGAAAGCAAGACAGATGGTGCAACTTTTCCACTATGGAAAAATTGGTGTTCTCACGTGTTAGCTGTTGTCTACAGTTCTCATCCCTACACCTCAAAACAGTCATCATGGTCTTAGAGAAGGCACAAAAAGGAGCAAGGAGAGAAAGGAGTGGAGTGATTCACAGAAGACTCAACTGTGGGGACACATGGTTAAGACTTTCTTTTAAAAAGCTGAAATAAACACTACTGTTATTTATCAAATCCCACAGTATGGGAACTGGGGTCACTTGAGAAAATGAGAACAAAGCTATTTTAAGACAGAACAAATGGCACTTCCATGACCTGTGAATAGATAACCTCTGTAACCTCCTGCTGCCAGGAGTCACAACCAGCAGCAGCCACTTCAAAAAGATAAGGTGAATGTGTGGACTATCTATAAGCACAGGATGGAAGGTCTGGATGAGGGATGTGCCCACTAGCAGCACAGCTACATCCCTTCTGGTTGCAGGGGCAGCAGGAGGAGGCAGGCCATAGGAAGCAGCCAAGCTTCTGTGAGCTCCTTAAACAGCATCTTTTTCTGCCACCATCAGAGGCAGAATACCAGGCTAGAAGAATCCCACCACTGGCCCAGAACATTTCCAAAGTCTTAATGTAGATTTTTACAATTCCAAGTGCACAAAATGTGGACATTAAAAACTGAAAACTGCGGGCAAACTTTGTAAAGATGACTGATATGTCATGAGAAAATAAAGTGAAAATGCAATCATTTATTTTTTGCTTTAATTTTGATGAGTTAACTTTAGGAAAATGATTATTATTTGTCACTAGAAGGTAGTTCACAAGTTAATAACACTGCAGTATTAAAACCACCATCAGTTCCACTCTGTGAAATACTCTTAAATTCCACAATATTCCAATATCATGTGTTCTGTCTTGGACAAATTGATCTTCTCTCATTCATAGTCTTTGAATGAAGAACATTTATTAAAGATATTGAATTGCAGATTATGCCATGAGTAGTCTTGCTGTTATTAAAAATGAAACAGTCCTCCATTCTTTTTACATTATTTTTTCATCTTTGAATTATAAATTAATTCATTTTAATTTTTGAAATGATCTTGATAATTCAGAGACAGCAGAGCTGTGTCCTTTAGCTGAGTGGTCCCATCCTACTTCAGGAACACAAAAGATGAAATTGTATTAAAACACAGCTTCTCAGTACCTGAAGGAATGTTCCTAAAACTGTTTCTTCTCTTCTTACAATAAAAGTTCTGTATTAACTGATGCCTTTATCTGCTTAAAATCAGAAGCTGGAGGATGTTATGAGGGTAGGGAAARCAGTTACCTTTATTGGAGGTCCTCCCGGAGTACAAAACACACTGATCAGTTTTGTGTCCCATCCCAAGTGTCTGTTCTCCTTAGATGTTTTTGTGTGTGTACCCACAGCATTTTTCTAGGTTTACATGAAATTAAAATAGTTTACAAAAATCTTCCAATTAGAAATAGAGTTTTGGTTCAGCCTCCTACTGAAATCCCCACCTAATGTTGTTTGGATCCCCTAGCTACTGTTGTTTGGACTTTTAGGAGACACGGGACAGAGAAGTGTCCCTGGTTCCCAGAACACTAGTGGTGATAAGGTTGACATAGGAATCTTATTTTGACTATAGGGATAGGGACTAGGGGATAGGGAAAACTACTAGCTAGGAATTTATAAGGTTAGAGGGTAAAGGCTACAGGATTACAGGATTACAGGGCTACTAATATACTATTCATATAAAAAGCATAAAAGCAAAAATCTCTTTGGCATCAAACTAATCATAAATTAGAATTCTAGACTGTAACAAAAATGAACAAATAAATAAAACCTGAACTCCAGTGTTTTTATTCTTAGTTAGGTGATGGATTATTATTCCAAATTAATCAGTTTGTTTGGGTTTTAGCTACACAATAGTGCAAAATTACCTTAAGTTCAAGTTTGTTACCTATTTAGACAATTACATAGCAACATCTCATTATTTTTCAGTTTAGTCCTATACCCAGTTTGAAAAAAAAACCACTTCAATACTTTCAAGCAGCTACATTCGATAGTTTTAGTGCATTGTTAGCGTTGCTGCACCTGGGACTGAACAGCATTTTTTCTTCTTCAATAATAGTGCATTTATGACAATGGGTATTAAATGTTTGTGACTGGGACATCTTTTATTCTAAGAAAACCACAGGGTCCAAAAAGGCTGCATTTCAATTATTCAGTTTAAGCATATTTGTCAACAGTATAACATCCTAAACTTTAGGTAATGGCAGTGGTCTGAAGTTTAATAACATCAAGTCAGACCCTGAAAGCTTGATCTGGGTGTGCTGGTGGACAGCTGGCAGAACATGAGCCAGTGTGAGTCCAAGTGGCCAAGAAGGCCAATGACACTCAGCCTGTATCAGCAATAGTGTGGCCAGCAGCACCAGGACAGTCATCATCGCCCTGTACTCGGCACTGGTGAGGCTGCACCTCAAATTCCGTGTTCAGTTTTGAGCCCCTCACTATGAGAAAGACATTGAAGTGCTGGAGCATGCCCAGAGAAGGGCAACAGAGCTGGTGAAGGGGCTGGAGCACAAGTCTCATGGCCAGTGGCTGAGGGATGGGGTTGTTTAACCTGGACAAAAGGAGGCTCAGGGGGAACCTTATCACTCTCTACAACTCCCTGAAAGGAGGCTGTAGCTAGGTGGGGATCAGTCTCTTCTTCAAAATATCAAGCAAAAGGACAAGAGGACATGGCCTCAAGTTGTGTCAAGGGGAGGTTTACATTGGATTTTAGGAACTTTCCTTCACAGAAAGGGTTGTCAAGCATTGGAACAGGCTGTCCAGAAGAGTGGTTGAGTCACCATCCCTGAAGATAATCAAAAACATGTGTAGGTGTGGCACTTAGGAACATGGCTTAGTGGTGGACCTGGTGCTGCTTGCTAACTGTTGGACTCAATAATCTCAGACATCTTTTCCAGCTTAAAAGATTCTATGATTCCATGATTCTTCTTTGTTAGAATAGTCTTTGTTTGAAAAACAAGTCCTGTAATCATCAATATCATAGGTTACATTGGGAAGGTTTGGAAGTGTCGCTTTTCATTAACTCATTACACCCAGTCATGTTCAAAGCCCCAGTTAAAAATTCCAGGGTGCTGGTAATGTTTATTTTTTTTATTCCAACTATAAGTTAGATCAATTATAGATGTCTCAAAAATGTCTCAAGGAAAAGTAAAGATGTCTGTGTATCCTGAAGGAAGAAGAATGCCAAGGAATTTCTTTTCCAACAGTAGTATCAGTGCAGTACCACTGCAAGCATGTTCTACCTTCTTGAAGGCAAAAAGGAGGTTTCAAGGCCTGTGAAAGCCCTCTACCTAACATACAGAAAGAAGTGGACAATGCATGATGGACAGTAAGTAATTTATTGCAGACATAAACTCTATTTTTTGAACTAAAAGCAAACAAATAAAAAGGTTCTTTTATTCTTCAGGGGAAAAGATAAAAAATCATATCTAATAAAGAAGTATTTGTTTATTTGAGGAATGTAGATTTTCTTTTCTCTTTACATCTGCATTATTCATTTTTGATTCTGGTTATCCATTTGTCAGTTATGGAAAAAGATGAACCAGGTTGGATGGGAACTGCAACAGCTTGTATCATACTTCAACTGAAAGGCCTAATTTTATGGAAAACAGACAGGCGCAACCCTTTTATAAGATTTGCAAGCAATGTGATTTGATTGAAAACATACAGGTTAAGAGATATAAAAGAATCCATCTAAATTAACTTAGGCCACATATTAGGTTGGATACTTAAGTCACATAAGTAAATCAGTATAGATCACTCCTATCTAAATTACTGTCGTTTCAATGAAATCAGTCAAGTGAATACAAATAGTCCAGTTTGACAGTAGTGTCCGTACTTGCTACAGCCAGCATATTTCAAAATTAAAGTTATGCTTTTAGAGTGGACAGCAGCAGTAAATGCACTCTCTTTTGTTCCTGATATTGCTATAAAACATGAAGCAAAATAAAGCTTTAATTTCATTGGGGAAAAATACAGCCCAAAATATATGTATTGCTTTACCTTTCCTTTCCAAAGAATTATTTTAATAAAATAAGTGCCTGAGTTGTTTAGTTTTCACATTTATTAGATGCATACAGACTCTATCCAGCAAAGCAGTCCATAGATCTAGAACTCTTTCCACTCCTCAAGCTTGTGGTAGGGTCCTAGAGGATGGGATCAAATGCATTTCTTCTGGAGTCCTTGCTCTGAGGAATGTGACCAATAATAAGAGACATGTTCTTGGCCTTTTGCCTAATCACTAAGTAAATTAGAGAGAAAGAGATTTAAAGATAGAGATAGGCAGAAATATTGAAAGAAAAACTGTGAATTTGGGTGCCAAGAGAGCTGCTCGCTCAGCACTACAGCTGAGCAGGAAACAATAGGGATCTGGAGTGCTGAGTCCAGTTCTGGACTCCTCAGTATAAGAGGTACACGGAGCTTCTGGTGCGGGTCCAGCGGATGGCAACAAAGATTATTAAGGAGAACCTCTCTTATGAGGACATGCTGAATGAGCTGGGCCCGTTCAGCCTTGAGAAGAGATGACTGCGAGGGGACATCATAAATGTCTGTAAGTATCTGAAGGGAGGGTCTCAAGAGGATGGAGCCAGGCTCTTCTCAGTGCTCCCAAGCAATAGGACAAGAGGAAATGGGCAAGAACTGATGCACAGGAAGTTCCACCTGAACATGAGGAACAACTTCTTTAGCGTGCAGTTTCCGTGCACTGGAACAAATTGTCTCCCTCATTGGAGAGATTCCCCAATTGTCTGGACACCATCCTGTGCCATGTGCTCTGGGATGACTTCGCTTGTGCAGGGAGGTTGAACAAGATGACCTACTGTGGACCTATTCTATAATTCTGTGATTCTGTGAACTTCACAAAACATGGAGCAAGAGTGAAGGAATAAAAGGATGGGCCTGGTGCAAGCTTTGGAATGCAAGGAACAATAGAAATGATGGGGAGAAAAAAAATAATTACTTGGTTTAGGCTTGACTAGAGAGAAAATATCAACATAGAGTGATCTTAAAAAGTCTATTCCTTTGAGTGATTTAAGTATCTGATGAATTAGRGGATTGGGAAGGGATGGGAGATGACATGAAAATGTGTTTTGTAATTTTACAGTATGATATAGAGCTTGTTTATTTTGCTCATCTTAATCCAGGAGCAAGGCGCAATGTAGTATTCTAATTAACTTTTCTCTCAAAATTGAGGTGATTATTGCCTAAAGGAGATTCCCAAGAAAATCTAGAAATGAAAATCTTGTTGCAGACCCCGAAAATTAGCCAACATAAATATCAATCCATATCTGAATTGATATAGCCTCTGAAATCTGTCCATTTCTCAGAAGAATTCAGGTGGATTTCTTCCTCAGTGAGACAAGATAGCCCCAAGTATGTAATGCATCAGAGCTAAGGACAAACATGCTGTGATTGCAGAAGCAAAAGATACTAACAGATCTACAAGTTTTTGGCCTGAGGATTGAGAGTGATTGGAGACTAAAGCGTCACAAAGATCTGCTTGTTTCCCATAGTCAGCCTGAAAGCAGGAACAGAAGTACCAAGCAGAGAAGAGCTGTCTGAAATAGGAAGCTTTAGAAAGGAAACACAAATTCTAAACAAAAAATGAGATAAAATTAGAAACTGAAAGAATAGGAGAGTGGGAAAGGTTTTATTTAAAAAAAAATATATATTTTTTGAGCCATTTACAACAGATCCCTCAGAAAAAGCCTTTAACTTGATGTGAGTAGTAAGAATTTGCTGAAAATCAAATCTTTTACCATAGTGCAAAGAAAGACTATAAACTGAGCAGTTACTTCAGAATTTTTTTCTTACAGTTTAAGTAAACATTAAATAATTTTAATATATCTGGGTTTTGACTTTTGCTTTTTTTAAAAAAAAAGAATGGAGTCAGGCACAAATGTGGGGTTGTATAACTTATCAGCAGTCGCTACAGTGATTCAACAGAAAGACAGATTTTCTTTTTAATTGGGAGATCRAGCTTTATTTTTCTGATGCTATTTCACTCATGTATTGATTGGCTTGGCAGTATTTGGAATAAATTGTATAAAGTAAATGAGCCTCATAARCTCCTGTCAAAATGAGTGAAAATTGTAGCAGCCCCTTTGGAAGCAGAGGATGGACCCTGAGGTATGGATTCAAACTATCTGTTTGCTGTACACTTCTAMAGTAGGGAGAAAGGGGAAATGCCAAGAATAATACAGGTCTGATGTGATGCTGGGAACTCACTGACTCTCCAACTTGACACTGTCTGCAGATAGTCCTGCGTCTGTTAGATTCTTGATTTAGCCTCCTCAGGTGATGTGTTAAAAGTTAGGTTGAAACCCTGGAATACATGCAAATTCTGTTTTTACAGACAAAAAAGTACTACTTCCAGCAGAGCAAATGTTTCCTATGCTTGAAGTTCTTCCATGTATATGAAACGCCATCATATATTCCATCCTTGCATGCTTTTGTCATGTTTGGATGCATATTACCTCTCAATGTGAGATTTTTGAGTAATTTAAATGCTCACAAAGTAAAGGAGGAGTTGGGGGAGAGGGATGTCTCATTCTCGTTAGTACATACCTGAACATTTATTTGATTTCCTGGATATTGGAAAAAGATTGTCAAATATTTGTAAAAGTTAATGAAATGTGGATAGCCCAAACATGGCATAACACTCTCATCTGCCATGCTGACATTGCACTAATTACATTTAGAAGAATTAATGAAAAATTAAAATTCTTTGCAAAGAATACATTCTAAATGTCACCAAACTTGTCACAGATTTCAATCCATGTCCATTTACACAGATTCAGAAATCTCTTGTCTTCATTACTGTAAAATCTGTATTGAGCTAATAAATAAAATTGCTGCAAGAGACATGCAAGAGCTCAGCTTTCCAGAAGGAACAGCAGTTAGCACAGACAGTATAATAAAGCAGGACTGAGAACCGTAACATTAAAAACTAGCTGAAAGTGATTACGCTATAAGCACTTATTCTATATGTCCAATAGTATATATATTTTGTATACTAAAATAAGCATAAAGCATATATATTTTAGCATAATATACTACAGTACATTTTACATTGCAATATATTTCAGAAGTAACGAATCTTAGAAAAAAAAGTCTTATTATGTCATATTCTATGTTGCTTTATGAATGCTGATTACTTAATATTATACTGGAAACACATAAAACTTTCAAGGTTTATAAGCTAGAATATTATGCTGTGTTAAACAGAACAGAGAAAGAGGAAAACCTGTCTTTTAATTTTTTTTTCCTATTTAATACTGAGTATGATAATAGCTTTCATTGCAATCCCAATTTTTCTCCGAGAATTTAAAACATTGCTGTTAATATGAAGGCCTTTTTTTCTTTTTATTTTTTCCTTTTCTTTTTAATATAGCAATGTCCAAAAAAACCCTGGATAACATCACAGAGGTAACCCAGAATGCAGAATATGCATCACAGTTACACTACATAGAGGACAATGCTGTGTGACTTGATAAGTGTCCTTATATGTAAAATTCACAGGTCCTCAGCTCACAGTCTCACTGCAATGACATCAAAAACAACAGTGCTCATGTCAGCTGAAAATATTCAGTGTACCATGGTTTGCACTGCAGTGTGTGCATCTTATAGATGAGGATTATTCTTCTTACATTTTTTACAACAGATCCGAACCATTAGACTCCAAACATAAATTTTGGTGCAGTTAAATCTCAGCACAACATTTGAGTGTACTTACAGGTGATCCATATATTTGGGCAGCACTGAAAGGTCAACAAATTTATGGATACCCAACTGTTGCCAAAAGGGCTTTGAGAGCAGACATTAGTTCAGGCGAGGTTATAATATGATTTTCTTGCTGCTGGGAAATTTACTTATTAAAGTGAATATTGACTGTGCATCTTTGCTCACAGCCCACAGCAATATCAACTAAAGAAGCCAAGTGATCAAAAATGTATTCTGAGACTGGGAAAAGCAAAAAACATGAAATAAAAGCTTGTTTTGCAACAAACTTAAAGTGCCTGTAGCTTTTATCAAAGCATGCAATTCTGATTTTCACAATCTTTGCAATTAAAAAAGTGTGTGAGGCTATAGAGGTTGAGAAGAGTAATTTTTTTCTTCTCACACTGGCTTCGGCAGCAGGAGTATACTCTTCATCCTGCAGCAGGAGTTGCCCAGGTTCATCAGATACAGTCCTTTGGTACTTTGTATCCACTTTCTGATTTCCCTCTCATCAAAGAAATCATGAAATATGTAGTATTAATAGCTATTCTTTCAAAATATTTTATTTATAATCGTAGCTGAAATATCCTCTGCGTTACTTCCAACACCTTCGGTTCAATTTTTTGTTGCTGGTCATAAACTTCAGGAAGGCGGCAGATGTGAAAGGACACGTGAAACAACTTTTATGGGGGTATAAACTGGACAGCAATTTGTTTCTTAATTCCTCCCCCCTTGAGGGCAATAAACCACAGAGGAAAAGAGGCAAGCAGTTAGCAGTTCCAGTAGTATCCCAGTCTGATGCCCTGCCATAGCCTCATGGTCAAGACTGACATCCCAAATGACAGCTGAAGGCACAGTGTATTTTTTGTTTAATGAGTCACAGTATAACAACCTCTTATCTCTACCCATGATGGCTGTATAGCAGCTGCATATATTTTAAAGTTATCAGAAGGGGAATAGTTAAATACAGAAATAATTGTTCCTAAATCCATTTTTGTCTTCAGAAAATTAAACCTGCACGAAACATTACAATATTCTTCAAAATTCACCAGGAAACATCCTAGCTTGGTGTAGCCCTCAGACTACTAGTGGGGTTCTGCAGGGCTCCATCTTAGGCCCTGTGCTCTTCAGCATCTACATAAATGACTTGGATGCAGGACTGGAAGGGATACTGAGGAAGTTCACAGATGATACAAAACTGGGAGGAGCTGTTGGCTCCCTCAGATGTTGCGGATAGGTAAAACCTTGCAAAATGAAGACCTTGTTACCCTTGTAAAATCATGGTTCACTTCTGTTACTTTGGCTAAGTAAAAAGGCCTCTGGGAACCAGTTCAGCTAACTTAGAAGTAGAGAAAACAAGTTACATGACTTTTGCATGATCACCTCATGGCTTATGGTGACTGGTTGAATTCCTGTTTGTTGTGTTTCAATGGTATGTATTCTGATAAGGGCTAACTGCTTAAAAAGGCTTGATTTTTGTAATAAAGCTCGCTCTCCTTCGCACCTGCCTGGAAACTCTGTATCTCTCCATCGAYACACTCAAAGGTAGGGAGGCCCCRCAGAGAGACCTCAACAAATCAGAGGACTGGGTACCTGAAGGGAGCCTACAAGAAAGGTGGAGAGGGACTTTTTACGAGATCATGCAGTGACAGGACAAGGGGTAATTGCTTCAAACCGAAAAAACACAGTTTTAGATTCGRTATTAGGAAGAAATTCTTGACTGTGAGGGTGGTGAGGCACTGGAAACAGGTTGCACAGGGAAGTTGTGGGTGCCCCGTCCCTGGAAATATTCAAGGCCAGGTTGGAAATCATTCTATGATTCTATGAAAATTTCAATCCATCTGCATTTCTATGACAGGAAAACTCTTCCAACAAAAACTTTTTTAACCAATCTGATAAGGTACACAAATTAAGAGAACTATGACAAATAAAAAGAAAATGACATGAAATTGCTATTCTTGCTAATCTGCTTTTGCCTTCCTTTTGTTTCAATATGAAAAATCATTATCTCTTTAAGGCAAAATTGAAACTCTGTAACCACAGAAACTATGTTTAGTCAAAAGTAAAATAAATTTTAAAGTGTACGGCATAAATTCCAAAATTATCACAAGCTATTAGTGTGCAATATGACAAAAATGAATTCAATTCTCTCTTTAAATAAACTGAATTGGAGATGTAATCACACTTGTTAAAAGACTCACCATATGAAGTGCAAATCCTTAACCCTTCTGGAACAAAAAAGCCACAAATACTTGTCTTCTCCTTTGCACCCTCCTTCCCACTGTATGGCAGAAATGAGGCATCCCAAATCCATAGCAGCTGTCATTTCAAAGGTGGCACCCTTCATGTTACTCACTCTTGATATTCAGAGCTGCTTTGAAACTTGATAAAGAGTGTTTTCTCTTTCTTTAGATTATAATGAACAGTATTTGGAGACTGATGGCAGAATGTGCCAAGTATTCTGTGGTAAAAAAGGTATATAATACGGATTTTAAAAAGCAATTACCTACATACTGTGGAGTCAAGGTCATGAGTCACAAGAGCGAATAAATATTGAAAATATTGTTTTCTTTTAAATTCCTCTGCTCTATAACGTTTTTTCTGTTCACATTTTCCTCCTTTTATATCTTGAAATAATTGKTTTTTTTTCTGATTTCTGTTATCTTTTCCTGCAATGATTGTAGTTTCCTATACCATCATCAGTATTTCCTTAGTTCATGAGACAGACCTTGTATAAGAGATGGGATGCAATAAAAACAGCATCAGAAATCTTGGGACTCTTACTTGATCCTTCTTGCATGTCTAATATGTTCTCTGCCCAGTCTCTGGTATCTTTAGCATTTCTTCAATCTCTGTTTATATTTTTACCTTGTTCTTTCATTGGTTACAAAAATATACATACTTGACCCCCCCACTGTGGCATCTCACTTCTAAAAGTGCACAGAACACACAGTTGTGCGGATGCTTGTGGTCAAAAAGAAACAACAAAAGTTAGAGGGTCTGCAAAAACTCACAAAGGTTATTTCTAAATTATACCCTTGGCTTRGAAATTGGTGTGTTAGTCCCTTCCAGTATAAGCACACAGCAGTGGATTTTACATAACAGGTAGAGTAAAAAAGAAGAAAGAGAAAGATTAAAGGGAAGGAGGGTGAGAGGGCGGGAGGCAGGGAAGGAAGGAAGGAAGGAAGGAAGGAAGGAAGGAAGGAAGGAAGGAAGGAAGGAAGGAAGGAAGGAAGGAAGGAAGGAAGTTTGGTTTCATCAGCCTCACGTTCTAAGCAACAGACCTGTGCTATTAGAGGGATGCTGTAAGTCTGGAAAGAGTGCTTCATCTGCTTGCCACAGCCTACCAACCCAAAATTCCCTGATGATGTCCATGCTTCGAATCCTGTTCTGTACAGATAATTATGCATTGTCCCTGCCCATAGGCAAGGTGCTACAGTCTTACACTGGAGACAGTAGGATTTGTGCCATTGCTAACAAAAATCAAACGCCTAGACATGAAAATAAAATCTTTCTTCTCTATCCAAGTTTTTTATTTTCAGGTTTGGAGTCCACCGAGCTATACAAGCTCCTATAGCTGTTATCCATTTCAACATCAATGGAAGTAATATTCCACAGTTATAGTTATTCAAAGAGGGATCAACCAAGTATTAACATGACTGAAAATCTTACTAATRCTTTTTGACTGTAAATACCCCTTAATGCCTTTGTGGGATAGACTGAAATGGCTACAATCACTAGCTGAGCAAAGAACCTCTGTGGCATTTACCTTCTAGTATGTGTCACTTCCCATGAAGTCTGAAGCTTTCTCTTTTGTTGCTCTAGTTACAGATTAACAGAATAGAAAATGATACAATTTTGGACAGAGACGGGTAAATTATGCTTTTTATCCTAAATCAGTTAAACAGGAATAGCATGAAATCTTAGACAGTGGTGGCATACCTGGCAAAGCAGTGGAAAGGATGCACAATTTTCAGAAAAATGTAAATAGGTTAGGAGGTGGAAGAGGAGGTAGAAAAGGTCACTATGTACTTTTATGAAGTATTATCATAGGTATCATATTTTCTAGATTTGCAAACGTTTGGTAAAGTATATAGTTCATCTAAAAATATTCTTTAAATAGTTTTAACTGGGGTAGAAGGTGACTTCTCTCTGAAAGCTTAGGTTGTTAAAAGAGAGACCTGGAAAAGGACACTCTACATAAGCATAAATTCTCAGGTTTTATCTGAATTTCCAAATCAAACAAAAAAAGCATGGGTGACAGCAAAGCATAATTCATTAAAGTGTTAATATTAGACACTGTATCCATTTGTATTAAGTGACATTGAAAATCAGATATTTTACTGGATTATAGTCTTACGTTAATAAGCAAGTTTGGATTTTAGATTAGATTTTGCTTCTTCCTCTTTCCTATGCAATTTTCATACTAGAGCAATCACTTGTAGACTATTAATCTTGCCTTTGAATAAAAGCCAGATATCCAAGTGATAGTGATGAAACATTAATTTTAAAATGCTCAAGTGGAACATTGTACCTATGCATTTTACTTCACACAGATAGGCTTAGAATGAGACAAATCCTGTAGCTTCAGAGTGCTGCTTCAGAGCAGTTCATTCCCACAACACAAAGTCAAGCATGGTAGTGCCACAGATGATGCAGTCTTGCCCTAGAATAACTGGCTGTGCAGCAGCAGGGAGAAGGCAGGAGAAAGCAAGACAAAACCAGGAAGAAAGAGATAGGGAGAAGGGGGAAATCAGACAGGAGTTTAGGCAGGCCAGAGGATCCAATACTATTCATATTTTAGAAGCAGAAGGCTATGAGGATTTTCCAGATCCTCAGGCCCAGGAGAAAAGTAGTGCCCAGTGTAGCAGGACGCTCTGCCTGAACTGGGGGTAAAACAACTCAAACAATACCCTGTTTGCAAAACTATCAGTGGCGAATAGAGAAGGGGGTATCATGCTGGTTTTGGTGGTGAAGACTGCTGAAATCAGCCTGACTCCTTAATCCCAAAGTTAAACATCTTTATAGTGAGATGAAGATGTGGYAAACCTGGTAAGATACTTGATAAAGGAACAAACAAGGGGCACTATACTACTACTAACTTATCTAAAGATGCTTACACAGCTGGCCTGGAGATATATGACTGACAGTCTATCACTTTATATTATAGAAGCTCAGTCCTACTTTTTAACATCAGGGTCTTCCAACATATCCCGTCTTGGAGTGTTTCTGGAGRTTCCTCCCTTGAGTGGGGACGTCCCACAGGGTTACTCCTCAAGGCTGAGCGAAGGAGATTTGCCCAAGGTAGTTGGTGAGTATGGGTGAGTAACATCAATCTCTACTTAATAATTATTTAGCTTCAATGTAATTGCTTCAATATTGCTTCAAAAATAGTGCACTATACTAGTAGTTACAGCTACCTATACTGTGCAGTAAATAATTCGGATTGCGACCTTTTAGTGCAATCATTATCATAATAAGTAATTTATTTTTTATAGAAATATATTTTGTTTGCCATCCTTAACTCTGCAGGAAAAACTTGTATAAAGATTCAGTCACACCTATATAATCTTTTACACATAAACCGTTCTGGGGCTAAGATTGGATCCAGCCACACCCAGACTCCTCTCTGAGAAGGAGTTTAGAAAGCAAGGGGGTCCACTCTGCACCTCGTGACTCAGTGGGAGGGCTGCTCTGATAAACTTTGTCTGAAGCCGCATTCTAACACCCAGTCATCCACACAGTGCCTATGCTGCTTAGCACCTTGCTCCACTGCATTGCAGAGCTGTAGAGTGAATTTGAAATACATCTTCTTCTGGGGAGCAAAAAAAATTTGTGGTTTTTACTGTCCTAATTTCCTAACTTTTCTTTGTATGTTACTAAAATGAAAACATAAGCATTCAGATGTCATTATATAACTGCTCTTTTTGTATAATAATGTGCCTGGTTTTCTTCCAATACCTGCAGAGGCTAAAAAATTTATGAAGTATATTACAGTGGTCAGCTTCATCATTCAGTATTGTGCCTAACTGAAACAGTTATCTTCAAATGGGGGATTAATCTCTTGTTCATATGGCAGTCTGAATTCCTAAGATACACTGTGTTTAGGGAATGCATTTGCTTCTAAATGAGAGCTCATTGTTTGTGTTCCTAATGCTCTTTTTATTTTGTTTTAATTGTTGGGTTTCTTCCTACAAAATTCTGTTTTGTAAATTTTCATAGGATCAAAATTCCACAGCTTAGTTTAATGATAAAATAGTAAAAATAAACAGCCTCAAGCAAAAATACAATTTTGGATATTTTTCTCTACTTCTTTTCAATCTTAGAAAGCTAATCACTCCTTCTGTTCTGCAACACAGCAATCAACCCATAACAGCAATATTACCACTTGAAAAATCAGATGAGGCAGACTACGTGTGATTAGCTTTCCTGAATGCCAGCACTCTACTTAGATGCCCTAATGTCTCCAATACTTGCATGAGGCAAGCAAAACACCTGCAGATAACATGCCTTCTTCGACAGCAGTACTCATAGGCCACACAACTGATCTTAGGGAACCTTTGACAGCATTAGATTCCTTTACACAGGAATGCACTAAGTTAAGGAGATATCCATCTCAAAGATTACAACACTTAGAAGTTATTTTGAAATTCAAGTCAGAGCTGGACACTGTTGCCTGGATGTGAAGAAGTGAAGCAAGTGTGTTGCCACTGACTGTTCTAAAAGTTGTGCTCTTACTCATTGTTCTCATGACAACAGCAGCAACAAAACAAAATCAAACCCTAAACCTGATTAAAACAATTAAGAGTTACTCTTGGTTTAATTTCCATGAGAGAAAGGAAGAATTATGATATATTTTTTGAGGCAGGAGTCAAATATCTYTATTCCCAGGACAAGTCCCAATTTCTGAATGTTAGCAACAATTTGAAGAATATTTACTTCCAGTTTTATTAGAAGAAATTGTTGGGTTCCTACTCATATAAATTTAACACAGAAAATCAGTTTAAAAAAGAAAAGCAGATCTTCTGAAAGATGTGTGTAGAAAACATCACATTTGAATATTCATTGACAAAGTTTTATGTGTCAGCCTTAGTGTTACAGATTTAATATAGCACAATTGAAAATTAACAGTAAAATAAATAAACCCAAACTGCTTAGACGGAAATAATTTATACTGTTAATACTTTATGCAGTCAGTCTCTTATTAAAAAATGTATATAACAATGATTAAAAAATATGGCTTCAGGCAAATAAGTAAAAATTGTGTTCTGAGAGTGAAAGCTCAGTTTACATTGAAAGAAATTTATACATAGTTTTTGTAATGAGGAATGGTAATAAGTCTTTCTTCTCTTGAGTTTTGTGCACAAAAATAACCCCATGAGTTAATCAGAAAGGAAACTTTTTCCTCATGCATTTTTCTCATTGATCTTCACAACCTTATATTGTTCAGCATTAAAACAATGGAAGGGATAGACTGGGTAGGTTTTTGATCTTGTAGAAGCCTGAGCAGTAAGGAGTTAATGCATTGCTGTGCCTCAAACACCAACGACCATTCAAGCAGGCGAGTCAGAACAGCATGTGCCTGGAAACAGGGGAGAGGGAGAGGGGAGCATGCAAAGGTGTGGCAGCATCTTTCTGGAACCCGTTAACTTGTTCAGGTCCATGAGGACTGCACAATATGCAACGCAAGCACAGAAGTGGGTCAAGGAGCAGGCAAGACCAATAGCAGGGGAACAAGACCATAATAAGCCCCCCTCAAAGCCCCTCAAGCCATTTCCAGAAAGGTCCAGAAGGATGGACTGCACATGGTAACTCATTTAAATGAAGAGCAATAAACCTAATCCGGAAGCAGAAAATATTATCTATAAAAAGGTTCCCCCACAAAGCCTGGGTGGTGGCCACAGGACCCTGGACACCCTGTTGGCTGGATTGATGCTGGACCCGGGACTGGTGATCTCCTTTCCTCTCTTGTCTCATCTGCCATTCATTTTTCTTTCTTCCTTTGATGATGATGATGATGATAATGATTTTGATGATGATAAGACAGAAGCAAAATACATACCAATTTTCATGCCAAGTGTGTAGCCTGCTAATAAAATTGTGAGACTTTTTTTTGGACCCTTTTGGCTTTTGCCATTCTTTTTGCACCATAGGTATCTGCAAATCTTGGGTGCTCCATTCCTTCCTTCACCAGCATTTTGAAAACTGTGCATTGCACACTGCAGATCTCTGGTTTCAGATACAATTCTTCCTGCTTCTGTGGAACGTGCTGGCTTCTTGTTTATTAACCTTCATATTTTTTATATTCTGAAAAGTGCCATAAAAATCTGAAAATTATCTTGCTTCAGTGTTAAGCTTTTCTGTGAGATCTCTTCTTTCAGCAGCAGAAAGCACTCACGTCTGGAGGCAGCATGGGAGGGACATACAAAGCACTGACACACAAGGAGAAATCTTTATGGAGGTCATCAAGTGTTCAGATATTGCAAATATTGTGGTCTTTGACTTTAACATGGCTTAATTCAACACCCACTTATCCTTTTTTCACATCTGAAGGAAGAGGAGCTTTTCTGTAAATTTAGAAGTGGCTCCTTTTGGATAACCACAAACCTTTTGTCTGTTTTCAGATGAAATATGAAGCATCTACCTGTCAGAGAGAATCAGAACATGTGCTATGGAAATGCCAAATTAATTAATTAAATGCCACACCATGGGTGCAATAAAAGTTGTATGTGCTTTATGTAAATAACAACCCCTAGGAATTTACAGCTGTTAAATTAGCTATAACCTTTACTGGAATTATATAGCCCCAAACTTCAGGTTTTAATTAAGTTTTTCCTTCTGCAGTGATTTTCAATATGCTTCTGTTGAATTTGAGAATCAATTGAAATACTGTACAGAGAAAAAACTGTAATTTAAATTGGAAGGTTGCAGCCACATAACTCAAACAAAGGCTATTCTCTGGAAAGTACAAGGAACTGATCACTTGGTAAGCTGGGGTCTTTCAAACAAAATGGTTTTAAAATGCAAATTCACATACTTGGAAGTGAGGAATACCTACAACATTAGCAAGTTCATCCTGGAATGACCAAATCCAGAGAGGTGTTAGCATCTAAATTGAAAACTATCAGAACCTGGACTTTTGGGATGCTATTTTGACAAAAGGGCTGATTTAACGTCCAGATTAAACCATTGTAGCTTTAGACCTTTTGTCTGCATTGCCAAAATGTAAAATTTATCTCTGAGTCTTTATATAGGCAGTGTTAGGAGTCAGGTATCTCCAGAGAGTGATGCAGATATTCAATAAATCGCGTTACCCACTGAGGCTCTCTGTCTTTCCCTGTTAATTACTGAGCTCCCAGTTTTGGCACACCAATTAAGTTTCCTAAAATGAGTCTGATAAATCTAGGCTCATGTCTTTTAAAGCGAGTTTGTTCAACAGCCGAGTTTGTCCAACAGCTGAGATGTCTGCCATAAAAAATGTATTTTTGATCTGATATCTTTAAAGTAAGATGGGATGGTTTCAGAAGATACACCCAGAAACAAGTTACACGTTGGTCAAGAACACATTGCTGAAATCAATACAGAACTGTAGAACAGAGAGACCAAACTTGTGTTGACCCATGAAGCAGTAAAGAATGATCAGAATGGTGAGGATTGGTCAAAATCCTTTGATTGCGTCAGCCAGTACTTCACGCACCAGTGCAGCAGTGGCTTCATTGTCATACCTCAGCAATGCCCTCTCTCCCCCATGCCAGTGAAAGTCATGTATCCCTTCTGAGGAGCATTCAAACCTAGAAAATCCAATCTGAAGAGCTGATGGGTTTACAACAGCAAATCTTCTTGAAAACAGGCATTTGAGCTGGAAATCTGTGTTAGTCTGACCAGGTCCAGCCACGGCATCCTTGTGTTGCCTCTGTGGTGAGCCACAGCAGCTGTGTGACAATGCACATGGCAGGGAGAAAGGAGCAGACCTGTTGGCATGCTATCTCCTTTGGGAATACTGCCCCAACTGGTGCTAACTTTAATGCAGTGCTAAGAAATTTGATGAAGCCCTCCTTATGAATGTAGATTTTTGCATTGCCTTAGTTTAGACTCACATATTTTAAACTGGATTTATCTTGGATTTTCAGTCTGATAACAATTTTCTATTTTTAGGATTAGTTTGTTTTCCTATTTCATGGGCTTCTCTAATTTTTACTATAAACTCAGGAAGGGTTAGAGATCAGTCACCCCAAACTCATTCCCACCTTCAAGAGTTCATCTCAGTCATGAACCAATAATGAGCTTCATGCAGTTAGCACATTCAAATGTTTTTTTCAGGTGTGCTTTAAACATTCAACTGGAAATATAAGGTCCACCAAAAGATGTATGCACAATGATCCAAGACAAACAGAAACTAAAGCACATGACAGAGCAGATTCTACCTTTCAAGGAAAATAATTGCTTACTAACCAGTTAAGTTGGGAAAAGACTCTTGGTCTAAAGTTCAGTGAGGTCTGACAGCCTTTCAGCTCAGGAAGGAATAAATGACTTCTGAGGAGAAAGGGTAATGTGGACTCTAAATCTATCTGATGGTGTGATTGCAGAGCTCTGATGGAAGCTCATTTATACAGGAGAACTGCTTGGCGAAAAAGCTCTCTTCATGCTTTAGATGCATCTTGAAATATACGTCATGCACAAAGCCATACCTCTTTGTCAGAAGAGAGGAAATCAGCAGAATTTTGAACTGCTTTGGCTGCTGGAAATTTAGTATTGGATTTAGAGTTTACCTGGCTGTCATAGGCAAAAAAAAAATAGCTTAAATTGTGAATGTTAACGGGCATCAGATAATTGGGTGTACATCTGTCTGGAAGTCAATGTTTGAATATGAACTTTTGCACTCCCAAGCAGAAGTCTGCTGCCTGCTAGATAGAATGGGTATTGCCTGGTTGTAAATTCTGATAATGAAAAAAGTGGCATACTCTGAAGTCTCTTATTAATAGAGATGAGACAGAAGCACCATTTAGGAGGCTGATCAGGCATTGAGCCTGATTCTGAGAAGAATCAAGAAAAAAAATTGAAACTTGTGGGTTGAAATAAGATCAGTTTAATAACTGAAAGGAATTAAAATATAATATTATCAAAATAATCATAATATTAATAAAAAAAAGGAGACAGAGGGGGTTAAAACCCAAGAAAAACAGGTGATAAATAATATAATTGCTTAACACCTGCTGAGCAATGCCAAACCTGTTCCCAAACTGCCACTGGCCTCCTTCCAAGTATCTCCCCCAGCTTATATACTAGGCATGACATTTTATGGTATGATTCCTTTGGCCAGTTCAGGTCAGCTGTCCTGTGCTCCATCCCAYATTTTCTTCACCTCCTCACTGTCGGAACATGGGAAACTGAAAAGTCCTTGACTCAGAGTAAGCACTGTTCAGCAACAACCAAAACATCAGCATGTTATCAACATTATTCTCATACTGAATCCAATACACAGCACTGTAGATTTGTTAATGGATCCATTTGTGATCCATTTTCTCATCACAGGTGGGTGACAGATCTGCTTGTTGATGCCATCATAACACCTGAATTTTGGCCACACTTTTGTCAAACCCTTTGATCTGTGCAAGCGCTGTGTTTCCCAGTGTGAGGAGTCCAACACAGTGAGGCAGCTGGCCAAGAGGTCACATGCAGCATGCTTGTGTGTAAGAAGAAAGGCTGAATTCTCAGGGGATCCAGGTGCCACACACTATGCTTGGGAAACCATTTTGACAGTGTTCAAAAGCCTCAGCTATATATGTCAAGCACAGCAACACATCTTGCAGCCTTGAACTCTGCAGTTCTCCAGTTCTATATGCTTTGATATGCAATGAAGTAATAAAGTGTTTAGGACAACAGTGCTCACCAAGCTTATGACCATGATATTAAAGTTGAAATACTTTGACTTCACTGCATGATTAAACAAATGTCTTGATGAAGAAACAGAGTTATACAGACTATCACACACCTTTAAAGCGTATTTCTCACATAAAGATTGCCTCTAGTATTTTGCTGCTGGAAATGTTCTGCCAGGTTGCTATAGCAACTTCTGCTATGTAAATTAGCAAGAGCTTTATCGCAAGATTTTTAGATTGTTGGATTTGGGGAAAAATTTTGGAATAAGAGCTGAAGTGAAAAATAAGCTGGAGAAGCATCTAAAGGGACCAATTAGTAGTTAGCCATGGTCCGCTGGCAACTAGATACTAAATGAYTTTTTTAAACTGCAGTTTTCAACATGAGTCTATTTTCCCTTTACACAGTTTGTACTTGCAAAGGTGGTGGCACTTAGGTTGAAGAAATTCCTTTTCAGGCCTTAAGCCATTTTAAATAATCCGCTTATACTATAGAAGTGCAGAAGTACAGAAGTACAGCATCTGTACACTTAAGGCACCTTAAGAGCCTAAAAACCAAATGAGCAGCCATAGAAGAGAAATATCTAATTCTAAGATTACCTCAAAGTTGTTGAATACTCTAAACTTTTGGAAAACACTGGAAGGTCATTTTTAACACTGTTCTGCTCAATAAAATAGCAATGTGACTGTCAGGGGATTCTTTTTCTAATAAGCCTCTCCATTTCAAAATGGACCATGAATTTCTGAATTTTCTGTGTCTGATCCAAAGTATATTGAAAGGCACCTGGTGACCTTAGCTGATTTTGTATTAATCCCTAGTATATTTAGGGATGATTATTTAGTTTACAGATAGTGATGACCTACTGGTTAGAGATCTCCAGCCTCATTACTGTTTCTCAGTGAAATTATTATGTGTACGGACAGAAGACAATAAAGTGTCCAATCCTTGTTTGCAGGAAAGTAACAGACCAGTCAAAGAGTAAAGTAAAATGTAGGCCAAAAGCAGCCTTGTCTTTTTCTTTGTAAAAGCAATATGTCTGTGGTTGCCTGATGGTACTTTCCCGTGTTAACTGTTGCTGTAATTGACACCAGCTTATTACACAGCAGTAAACGGAAAAGAATATATTGGCCCTCATGGATGGGTTAGGAGGTGACATGGGCATCAAGAGCAAAAGGTGAAGTGATTCAAAGGACTGTCTGTCTGATAATATGTGTCCATTTGCAAAACATTTGAAAACTACTACACTTAAATCGTTGGAGGGCACAATATGGTTTTTCCCAAAAGAAAACATTTCAGACAGAAAGCTTTTGCTGAAGTAGCTCTATCACAAAAGTCTGGGTTTTGTCAAAAATAGACCCTTTAATGGTATGATTCAGTGTTTTTTCCAGGAATTAAAAAAATATGAAAAAAACCATGAGGGAGAGGAAATGCAATATAACAACAACATTTGTAGTGAAAAAATTTGAACAGAAGAATGGTTTCAATGAGGATTGGAACAGAAAATATAAGCTTTGATGCGTATATATCCATCTTAATGATGCATGAAAAACCTTTCACATACAGAGTTTTGCATTGGGTGTTGATAAATGCTAGGTTGCTTTTTCTGGAGAATTTCATAGCAAAAATATTTTTTTTAGTTTTGTTTTTCCAGTATATGTATAGAGACTCTGCCTACATAATGTTTCTTCCCGAAACATAGAATGGTGTAGACTATA
The DNA here is from genome assembly GCA_018881555.1 of Amblyornis subalaris. Taxonomy (NCBI): domain Eukaryota; kingdom Metazoa; phylum Chordata; class Aves; order Passeriformes; family Ptilonorhynchidae; genus Amblyornis; species Amblyornis subalaris. The sequence goes on from JACAXG010000239.1 coordinate 216,738, forward strand.
CAAAAAAAATTGAGATTACAAGTGCAAATGCAAGCACTGATTCAACACAAAATTCACAGACATATTTTATTTATTTGTTTGTTTACTGCCTGACTTACATTTTCAATCTGGTAGAAAAACTTTGTGTATTAAATATACATCCTGTCGTTTCAATTAGAGGTCAAAAATGAAGTGGTCACTGACATTTTTATAACATCAAGGAGATTTCCAGGAACAGAAAAGTTTATATTCCTGATATTTTGCACTTAAAAATGTAATAGTTTTTATTGATAAAATTACCACCAAAACAGATTGAGATTTCCCCCTGCTCCAAGTCATATATAAATGGAATTTTCATCTTTAAAAAAAAGCTTTATCAACATTTATGTATTACTATTTTCTACTATTCTTCCTTTTGGAGCTATTGTTTTTATTTCCTATAGGATCTGAATTTGTGCCATCTGCATATAAATAGTCTAATAAATTCAGAGTCCAATCAGTAAATATTTCATCTGTTTTTTAAATATGGGAGTTAAATTTAATTTTGCATTTTTCATTAAAAAGATGTTCCAAAATTACTCATTTATTCTCATTAGATAAGAAAGGATAAGTTTGGATAAGAAATAAATGAGGTGAGACTGCTRTCTGGTATCTGATAAAAAATTCTAATTTTTCAGCCTTCTGCTTTTTATACTGGCCTATCATTAGAAAGAAGGAGAGGGGAAGAATCCAAAAGTAAAGAAGTTTTGTAAGGAAAAAGAAAACAAGAAATTATTCTTATTTTTCATTAAAGATGTAATAATGAAGAGAGGGATATTTTTCCCTAGACGCTTGGATGAGAGGGTAGGACAGAAAATTCAGATGCTTCAAATCTACGTTAAAAGACTTGTGTTATTTAAATAGTATCCCAGCATGGAGGGCTTTGGAAGTACAAAGAACGGAGAAGGAAAATGGCAAGAAATTGGGAGGACAGGATCGAAGTTGCCAGACAACAAGATGAGTAAGAGTCTGGAGAAGGAACTTTGAGATTTATTGTGCCCCTTAGAAAGTTACCAGTATAAAAAGGACTAGCATCATTTATCAGGAAAATCACATTTCTGAGCATATCAAAGCTAGGGTGATGTTTCAATCAGCAACAAATTAAGGATGATAAAATTTGGTGTCATCTGTGTCCTTATTGATGACATCAAATGACATTTGCTAGGTGATAGCATTTGACATTGGTTTGGCAACCTCAGTCCAAAACCCAGGTGGTCTGTTTGTCTGAGTTCAGAATAATGATTAATCAATAAGAATCAGATACCTTCCAAGGGCTTCAGTGACACACTGCAACTTCCTGGGCACCCTCCTGGATCTGATAAGTCCTGTAGGTAAAGCCAACAACTATTTAACATGACTGAGCTCATCAAACTTGGAAAATGATCCACTGAGGATTCAGGTGGTATTGAAATTTTGGTACCTTTCAATGTAGACATGGACAGCTCCAAAGCTTCCAAAGCATCTGTTTTCTTATATTCATGTAAGCTCCATGGTACAGTTTTGGTGCTAATCACATTAGATCTCTGTCCTGGGACAGCTTTTAGGCTCACTGGATACTACTTTAATGTCTGAAGCCTCTACATTTTATTCCTCTCTTCTCATTTCCCTATCTGAGCCACTGCATATTTAATCATCTCAGATCTGTGATAGCTATCTCGAATCTCATTACAAAGTCAGGTAAAGAGAAAATCATGGCATACAGTAATGCTAATAAGCTAAATCAGGTCCTGACTACATCTGCCTTCCCTTTGCTGMTCAGATATGCGAGTAAGAGATGTTCTTAGCTAATTATTTAAAAGCCATAGCTCGCTCTATTGTTTAAAGTACTTACTGAGCCAAAGCCCAAATAAAATAGTGCTGATAGATGCAGCACTAATTCCTGCTTTCACACTTTGCAAACCACTTCCTCTCAGCTTTATGTCCTCCATGTTGTCAGTCATAATCTCCTTTTGCATATGGTCCCGTAATCAATTTTGAATTAATGTGGCTAGTGGTCCTTTGCAGGGTTGGGGGTCCTGACATGTGAGTGTCTGCTGATTATTAACAGAGGTTCTTATGCAAGATGGGAAGYGGAGAGAGGTCAGTACTATGCTCATTTGATTTAAATATTAAACAACCTGTTCGTGTCATCCTCTCCTCTGACTGGAAATCAATGGAGCTTTACTGCTCTGAAATGGAAAGGCTATCTCGACAAATCAGTCTTTTCTGTGTGCAATTCAATTAATACAGTACAATGAATTATACATAGCCAGTGAACAAGATGTTTGACATGGTCATAGGGCTGCAGATGAGATTTGGTAGGTGACCTACAGGCTCAGTTCCTCCTCAGTGCATAAAGTTCTAGTTCTCATTGTGGATTATGATATCCAGCAGACCTCACTGCTCTCCTTCCATCAAGATGCTGAAAGCCCTCCCTCTGTGTTCATAATTAATATGTTAATATTCATTTGTTCTATATGTAACAGAATAACTTGCATGATTAACAGCTTTCCTTTTACATACATGACTGTCAAATAACTACAAAGCACTTATTACAACAGAAAAAGGGCAAAGCTAATAGCAAGGTATTATTTTCACTCCTTGTTTCTGCTTTAATACAACAAAAATAATTTCTTTAAATAATTAATTTTTTAAAGTACATTTAATTGCATTCCAATTAAATGCTCTATACTTTAACATGTGAACTGAATGCTACCAGCTTTGTTTTAATACAAGTAAGGCAGAGAATTCTGATATGATTCTGATCCCACTCTGCCAAGTCAAATTCACAATGAGAAACAAAGCACGAAGTGCTGAATCTCAAGGCAGAAGCACCAAAGTGAAGCTGGAAGGCATTAGTATTAACCCATGGTTAGAGTTTGAAACCTGAGACATAAAAATACATTCCAGGATTTGCAAGGCTTTGTTTATACACAGATACTCAAACCAGACAGAATTACCAGCTCAGAATTACTAAGTGCCTGTGTTAATCACCAGATACTCGTAGTTCTGAACTTCTGGTAACTATTTTTGCATCTTTTTCTGGAAGTCTAAGTTTATACTTAACAGAAATTATTCAAGATCTGACTAGATATGATGTTAATCCTTCAATTCAGGCAACAAATCATGCAGGTGATTTTACTATCATCTGTCCAAGGCTGACTGCTTATGTTTGTTGACTGGATTTCACACAATTTATATTACTTTTACAATAAACAGATTTATAAAAGAAACAACATTCATATTTCAGAAATGCACATGTTCTATACCTATATGATAGATCTCTGGACTTGATGAAGACCTTCTTACTGTAGAAGTAATAAATAGTATAATATTATCTGTATAAATTGGGAGATAGAAGAATAGAATCCCATAAAACATTACTTTTTTTCAGGAAACTAACATTTCTCCTTCCATAAATCTAAATTCATAATATACGTTATATAATTTGCTACAGAAAATCACTTCTGCAGCAGAATGCCCAGCTGTGTTCTTAAAACAAATTGTTTCATGGGGGAACAGTGCTCTCCAGTGATCAAAGAGAGGAACTGTTTTAATTTTGGTCTCTATTTTCTAAGCTTTACTTCCTTTTTTCCACAGTGATTGGTAGGATTATCTTCTACCTAAATATTCACATTTTCACTTCCAGGATTTCTTTTCCCTTTTCTTAATGAAATATATCTTGCCAAGTTTATTGTTTTATACATCGAGTTCTCCTTGAAATTCCCACAGCTCCTAACACATACTTCCGAGAACTTAAAGCATTTCTCTGCTAAATCATGAGTATTGKCAAAGTTTTATTTACAAAACTAGTGATCATTCATGTTCATGAAAATTTTAAACCTATAACTAATTAATAGTGAAAGTTATTGGAGGGATTCAATGCAGTTTGTTTTACCTTTTATTGAGAAATAAATTCCTGGAGAATTTTCAGCTAAAGAACTACAGAGAACTTTACATGAAGTTTTTCTAATTACATATTCTTAATACGTAAGAGGCAAAAAAAAAAGGATAAATCTTTGTTTTTCTGTTATCTCTGTCTCTTTGTAAGAGAAATATTAAGTACATATTAGCACACTTCATGTCAGTACACTTAAGCCAATAAAGAGAAGGAACAAAACCTATCTTGACATTTTATCCATCCATTAACTAGATATCTGGTAAGCTCAGGTTTCTGCTGTACTCAATGGAGAGAAATAGTTACACCATCCCTTTTTAGGAGATGTGAGATGAACCATCTTTCAATGATGCCTTAGTGACTATAGAATGAGCCTAGAGTACTAGTGCAAATGTCCATTTGTAGATGATGAGGATGATGCCTAGTTGAGATGAGTCTGCATCGTGCTGGTACATATGATTCAAGATCCAAGATTCTGGATCAACAAGTAACCCATCAAATGAGGAAAAATCCTCACTACAATCAGAATCCAAAACCATATTTTGTAAAAGGTGTTTTAAACACTGAAATAGAATAGATTCATCATTACACTCCTTTTTTAGTTGCCTCTATTGTCATGCAGACAGGCACATCAGTGTGAAAGTGCAAAGATGCAGTTTTAAATAACATCACAACAGTACAGCCTACAGCCAGGAAGTTCTTCAGAAACAGGACAACAGCATTCCATGCAGGTCTTCTGGTGACCTTCACTAGCTTTGAGCTATGGAGCCAGTTCCTTCTGAATCTTCAGTCTCTTGAAAGCATGAACATGTACTTGACAGTATGTGGTTGTATTCTAAACAGTAATGGCTGCATAATTTTCATGTTTCTTAGGATCGGAACCCACATGCCATCCCTGGATTAGTGCAGCAAATTAAGGGTGGATCTGTAGGATGAAATAGCTGGTGTTGAAGTCTCAAAGTCCCCATCATACGCACTTCAAAAAGCTTTACCTCAGTCGAGTTCCTGTCTGGCCCTACAGACTGAATGACCATCAATGACCAGGTTGTGTTAGCTGTGCTACTGGCACACTTTCTCAAGCTTGGCTTCAACCAAAATGAATCCAGCTAGAATATCCCACTACAAACTCTTCATTGTAAATCACACTACAATGCAAACCAAAATGAAACAAAACAGAATTATTAGGAGATATTTCCTAATATGGACTGCATGAATACTAACACATTCAGTGGAGACACTTGATTTTGCATGAATATTGCTACATTTTATCTTTAAACTGCTGATGGGACATTTGGAAGCCATTAAAGTTTACAAAGTGATGATGTTCCTCTTAGTTCATACAATCACCTTTAAAATAAAAGAATGATATCCACATCCATGTGTGCACTTAACACAGTACCTTTGCTTTGTAGAGGGTATTTCTATGGAAAAGTAACAGTTAAAGATCTTACATGTATCTGCTACTTTTCCAGCTCCACTTTTTAAAGATTATTTGAAATATATTAAAAACAGGCCTAGTGATGTCTGCCTTTAAAGCTGCTAGATTGTTTTAGTTGGTAGTAGTGTATTTCAAATCTCTTCATATACACAATAATGTGTATTTACTGTATATGTGTGTTTACACTAAATGTGTGTTTACTCTAGTAAAAAGATTTTTTGTGATCAGCCTGCAGACCTAGAAAAGACCTTGTATCCCTAGCAAAATTATATCTTGCTCCTAACCTATTAGTTATGAAGAATGTCTTTCAATTTCAAAGTCAAGCYTATGTTGCCAGATATCACAAAGATGACATTTAGAAAAATACAATTGTTTTAACCATAATGTTCTAAGGACAAAAGAGAGGCAACATTTATGGAGTGATATAAGGCAACAAGAGGCAATGAATATTATCATAACACCTATACCACTGCTCACACCTGTGTTCTGCCCCAGACGAATTGGCATAGTCTAGCTATATTCATGCTTTTACCACCTAGAACTGCGGCCACAATCAATCTTTGGGAAACATCCTTAGTCCCTGCAAACTCCCACATTGTAACTAGGTATTGTTTAGGGAAATGATCATTAGTCCATGACCAAAAGTGTTCCAGAGTCCATCCTAAAAAACTTAATAGAAAATGCAATCATATGGCAAAACCTACATCCACACCTGGCCCAGTTTAATTTTTCAGTATAGATTTACCTGCACAGCAATGCCAAAGGTTTCATCCCTGCACAGTGATCTTAGTCAAGGTCCCATATTTATATATATGGAAAGGCACTTTGAAACACAAGTGCATGGTTTCAGGGGTACTTGCTATTTCTGTCATCTCCTTAGCTTTATAGCAATAGGCATTCTCTTTAAAAATAAAATCTTGAATAAATATCATAATTTCACTAGTAATTCAACTAGGGGAGTGGCTGCAGCACCAAGCCTGTCAGAGTTCAAGAAGCATTTCGACAATGCTCTCAGGCACRTGGTGTGGTTCTTGGCATGGTCCTGTGCAGGGCCAGGAGTTGGACTTCAATAATCTTTGTGGGTCTCTTCCAACTCAGGATATCCTGTGATGATTCTATGATTCAATCAAATGAGATATCTTCAACTGAGGATTTTGGTGCTTTGTAAGCCACCATTGACCTCCTATTGCTCTGTGAGCAATGTTTGGGCAATAATTTTGGTGAAAGCACAACTTCAGAACTTTCAGTTTTCCACATCATTTCCTCAAAAAACTCAGTTAGACAATTCATCTCTAGAGATGAGCTCTTTCCCCTCATCAACATGACCTGATATCTCACAGGTAACAGCTCAGTTTCAGGACCATCTTTGCAATGGTTTCCTAAGTTCTTAAAGAGCTTGCAGATAATGATCCCGCTTCCGTCATTCTTCACGCTCTATACCCATATATCTAAGTAGTCCATTTGTCCTTCGCTTAATCCAGGTTTAAAATTCCATGAATCTTTACTCACACAGTCAATGTCCTTACACCACTCCTTTACTCCCTCCTATACATTCTCCATTTCAATTTTCTGTCCGTACTGTAACGCCCAACTGTAGTTCTCTTAGTGTTCAAAGTTTATAGTACTTGACAACTTTTGGTAGCTATGAGTGCCACAAAATTTTTGAAGTTATTGAGAGTTCTTGCTTATACTTCGTAGTGGCTGGCAATACAGAGAATTTTCCTACTATGTATTTTTTCTCCCATTCACTCATGCTGGTAATACCACCAAAGTTATCTGCAATGGGATATTCTCAGAGTTTTGTCTGTATCCCTAAAATTGCTACTGATTATATTAGGCAAGCTTAAAAATCAATAGCATTTTGAAAATTCTGTTTCTAATCTTACACCCAGAGGTTACACAAGTTTTATTTCTTGGATTACTCTGTATATTGAAAATCACATGAAGTGTACTGAGATTTACATTTCCTTGTGATTACTAATTTATATACACTATTTGTTTCTTGCACATCTGCTCTCTACACTCTGTGTTTTGTATATTTTCATTCAGTTCTCTTTATTCTGACTAGTTCAATTACAGTTCTGTTTGGCTTTCTTTTGATTTTCATCTTTGATATTCATATCCATATTTTGTGCCAAAGGCTAAAAAACACTCTTAAGTTATAAGATTTTAACAGCTAGTCAAAACTATTAGAGAAAATTTTTGTATTTCCAAGTATTCTGAGGAGGTTTCAGAAATGGTAAAATTGAAATATGTATCAGATTCAGTTTTTAAAGTATTTCAGCACTTGCAATATCAAATCCCATTGTCTTGGAATTAGATCAAGTTGCTGAAGGGCCTGCAGCAGATGTAAAAATGCATCATAGGCTCCAGAGTCACTTAGAGAACATCTGTACTGCAGATAAACTATTCATGCCCCAAAAGCTGCACAGAGATCCACCAAGGCTCGTTTATTCCCCAATTATTAAACTACTCTTTACAGACCAGTGTGATGCTATGATGTAATTGCTTATACATTCAAGTTTATACTGCAGGAGGGGAACCTCAATCCATCCCACTGCTACCAGTTTGATGCCAGTGCCATACCAAGATGCCCAAGAGCATGGAGAGGGATTGCAGGTCAGCGGGAGAGCACCTGAAGGGCAGCACAAAGGAATTCCATCTGCTGCAGCCAGTAAGGCAGCTTCACTGGGGCCCTGACTCAAATGTGTCTATGCAAATGCGCAAAGCACGGGGAATAAACAGGAACTACAGATGTGCACACACCTGCAGGGCCATGACATAGCTGGCATCATAGAGACATGATGGGATGGCTCCTATGATTCGAGTGTGGAAATGGAAGGACACAGGCTCTTTAGGAAGGACAGTCAGGGAGACAAGGAGGGGATGTCAATTACCAGCTGAAGTGCAGGGTGCTTCCTTTGTGGATGGATGGGGAGCCAACAGAGAGCTTATGGGTCAGGACTAAAGGGAGACAATAGACAGATGACATTATAGTGAGGGCCTCCTACAGGCCACCAACCAGGAAGACCAAATGGATGAGGTCCTCTATAGATAGATAGGAGCAGCCTAATTGTTCACAAGCCCTGGCACTCATGGGGGACTTAAACATCCCAAAACCTTTTGGAAGGACAACAGAACAGGGCATAAGCAGTCCAGGAGGTTCCTGGAATGCACTGATGGTAACTTCCTTCTCCAAGGGATAGAGGAGCCAGCAAGGAGAGATGTTATGCAGGCCTGTGTTCTCACCAACAAGGAGAGGCTGACGGGAAATATGAAGCAGCCTGGGCTGCAGTAACCATGAGATGGCGGAGTTTGAGATTCTTAGGACAGTGGGGAGGTGGAAAGTGTCCCTACCCATGGCAGGGGGTGCGGAACTAGATGTTCGTTAAGCTCTCTTCCAACCCAAACTGTTCTATGACTCTATGATTACAACACAGTCTGAAATACAGATGACTCTTCATCTGTAATTGATTCCAATACATGCCATGGTCAAATCAACTTAAAACTACATTCCTCACAAATTTTTCTCACAGTTAAGAGGTGATATTTTCAGAGTTGAGAGCCAAATGTTCTTTGACAGGAGCAATTCTCTTTGTTCACACATAATTTTCACACAGAATGACATTCACAGATGAGCAGTGTTTGATTTCTACAGCACTTGAATCCTACTCATGGGCATGCATACAGTGCTGTACTGTAGTTCTAGTGTTTTAGAAGTCCACTATGCAATTGGAAGAAGAAATATTCCTACTGATTGGATTCCTGAAGACAGAAGTATCAGGTTGTCCTATAGGCAATAAATCTAATGAAACATGATTTAGTCCTATTTCATTTATGTCACCCACATTACCCTGGTAAAATTACCTCTGCTCCGTGCCAGATGATCCTTTATGAAACATACATACAAGAAGAGAATAACATGCACTAGTGTTGAACTACACACATATGAAATGCCTGCTTGTTACCAAAGAGAGTATGTAATGGCTGATTTCACTCTCTGTTGGCATCAAGATTTGGCCCTTTCTCCGTTTAGTTAGTCATCCTTTCAGTAAATTTGTAGCAACATCATCAATTATCTTCAAGAATTCTACCCAGGTTTCAGTGAGATTAAAATGTCTCAAAATTATCAGCAAGGGACTGACATGCAAACTTAGTGGAATAGACTTCAAATTAATCTCATTTCATCAAAAACAAAAAAGCTAAATTTTCCATTCATAATGATGGTTATCAGGAATTCTTCTGAGCACAAACACGGTATAAAATGTAGCAAATTGCACCAARGAGTCCTCCATTTATGGGGGACAAACACTAAGTTTATCTATAAAGAGTTATAACTTTAAAGACAAACAAACAAAAAGAAAAAAACCTCAAAAACCTGAATCTGTGCCAGTACATGCTCGATTTCCCTTCTCTATTTATTGAGCTCCTGAATAAGTTATTCACCCACAGTTCCCAAAGTGTGATATTTTTCTGCCAACAAAACAATAAAACACCACCAGAACAGGTTTGGTTTTTTCTGTTCTTTTACCTAGAATCTCTTCATATGTTTTATTTATATTTTTTCCATCCCAAGTAACACAAAATCAAGCATTTATTATGTGCATTTCCAAGAAGGAAGCTGAAGGTGCAACTCCCAGAAGCTTCTGTGTTAACATTTAAAAATTGAGAAACTAGAGATATAACAGAGACCATTTGGAGCTTCCTCTCTTGTTCTGTYGACAAAAAGCAAATGAAGCAGAAATTCTAGCTGTAACTGCTCAGCAGTGGTAACTTGTGACCAAGAAATGATCTGGCAGAGGRAAAGAAGGTCCAACTACAAGAAGGGGTTAGAATGCTGGAAGCAGGAGCGCCAGAGACAACACTCCTTGCAAGGGAGTGAAGTTTCATGCCTCGGTGAAGAGATAAGATGCAGCCTCAGCATTGTCTTGTAGACATCCTGGAATGGGAGCGCTCAGGGGCCCAAGCTCGGTGGCCACCTTTGTGCAGCAGAGCTGGCCTGGGGGGTGCACCCATAGCCAGGCTGAGGTGCCCAGGGAAGCTGCTCTTGGGACTGGTGCCGGTGCAAGTGTTTACAAGGAATGTCCTTGTGACTCATATTTGCAGACTCCATGTAGAACCATGTGTTATGGTGGGACTTTAAGCAAGCATTGTTCATTAATTTTTTCTTCTAGATTTAAGCACAAAAGTGTTTAGTTTGCCTCGCGATGTACCATAAAAATTCTCCAACACAAGCCTCTTCAAAAAGAAGCTTTATTCAGAGGAGGATTTTCAGCTAGTCTTGGTGATAGCTGTTCTCTGTCTGGAGAAATCGTCTAGTTTGTTAGCCTGAAAGGTGAGAGATATTTGCCAATCTCCCATCCAAATTTGTGTGGTTCTGCAGATCTTTGTTGAAGTTTAGCCTTACTATACATACAAATGGCAAAATGCGTGGGTGAGTTGAAAATATTTTTTTTAATAAAAGCAGGACTATCCTGCAAGTAGGATAAGAGCTTGGGAGCCAGGTGTCAAACCTAGAGACCAAAGGGTCATTGTTTTCACTACTGGTTGGGCCGAGTGGTCCCAGACAGCTGTTCGGGACACCATTGATCCCAGGGGTCAACTGAGACACCTATTTGTGTGTGTGTGTGTGTGTGTGTGAGCACGAAGAGAGGGAGGCCAGGGCATTTGGGAGCAGCTACTAGGGAAGTCTGAAAGTATAAGCCTAGTCACTGGAGGGATCCATAACATGACTTTAGATCTCACAGTCATGCAATATCATGGTCATAGTCATGGTCATGTAATAGCTGAGGTGTTTGTACTCCTCATGTAAAGCTATTTTATGTACTAGATTTATTTTTTCTATTCAATTTGTCAAGAAGGGTTTCTAACTAGTGGAACAGTTTCAGTTCAGTCAACTCTGGACTCTTCCTCCATGTTCACATATAGAATACAGAAACAGTAAATTCCCCCTAGCAGAGGAATACAGTGATGCTTTCTAGGGGAACCTAATGCTTTCCCATTCCTTCTCCATTCTCAACTACCTTATGTCTTTGAAAGTATTCTACATAGATCTCCGAACATGCCATTTTTCCACCATCCTCAGTCATAAAGGAAGTGTTCTATGCGAATGAAGGCTTCCAGGGATTCCTAGAGAAACACATTTTCCAGAGAAATGACTAAAACCGTCATGGAACCACACGTACATTGTTATTTAAAGTCAAGTAAAATATGGCATCATGCTAGAAAGGTTATTCATCTTTTGAAGCTTGAAATTCACAAGCCCGTGCAAGGGGCACTAAAGGAGAAAACACTTATTTTAACTTGCCTATCCAGTAAAATGGTTGTGGCTATGCTTGACCAACTGGTTTTGGGGGACTGCATCAACACTGCAGTACAGACAGAGTCCTCCTTACAGCCCTGTTTATTTTAATGCCAGTATTATTTCCCTCTTTAGACAGAACAAAAAAAATTATTTAAAAATATGGGTAAAATTCTTTTTCATTTGAATCAGTGATAGCTATAACAGATACATCTTTTGTAGAATAGAAATTAAGTAGCAGTGTAAAGCACTAGACAGCACTGCCTTCATGGAGTTGAGAAGCAGCAGCCTGAGTAATTTGCTACCTTCTGTCTGCAGTAACTCTTGCACCCCACATGCTGCTAACTTTTCATTGAAAATGCATTTGTCATTTTATCTGACACTCATCTCTCATGGATTGTCAAAGTCTATTGGTTTCCCTTTCAGACCAACAATCTGCTACCCTACTGAGAGCACTCTCCACTCCCACCAAAGTGTAATTAGGATTATCCTGTCTGAATGCTCCCTTTCACCYCTACAAAATTTGAAATAAACTACTTCTAAATGCAGAGTGCTCACATAGGAATATAATTAAATCCTTTAGTAATAATCCCTTTATTTAAGTCAGTGCAATTTCTTATGAGTAGAAGACCTGCAGCTCACAATTTGAAGAGTCTTGGTAATTACTCTGTTCAGGAAAACCACTGTGCCCACACAAAGCCTTCTCCAGATGGAAGCATATGCAAAGATTTGGCCTGATCAGTACTTGGACAGGATGTGTGAGTGAATACTAAATGCACTTGCATCAGGGACTGATTCACTGAATAGCTCTCTACATCGGCTAAAATGAGGTTTCAGGGTATGGCGTCTTGAATATGCTGCATTCAGATAACCAGCTTTTATTAAAGACAAGAGATATTAGCAAAGGTGACAAAATGAGATTTTTTTTTACCTAACTTTCCACAGCCTAAATAACCTCGGGTCTGTTGATCTCCTTTCACCTCCTTACGGTCTCGCTGTATTTTCCCTTGCATGCAGGATTCTTCCCTGGCCCCACTCCTACACAGATCTGCAATTCTATTTTCCCTGGAAAATAGCTGTCACATTCCACTCTAGAACAAACTGCTCCTCTTTGATGGACACGGTGCTATTTCCACATGAAGTTTGCTGGCTGCTATATTATTCTCCAGGGTAAAGCGAGATATATAGTCACGAAACATCAAATGGAATATTTTCACCTGAAAAGAGCTTTGATAATTTTCTCTGGTGAACGTCTTAACTTCTGGTTGCCAGATCTTCCCTATGAGACATGCTTATAAATTCCATATAGTCCTTCCAATATTCTTCCAAATAATCCTGAGGCATCTACACTAAATGAACAATGCCAAGGAAGAGCTGGGCACTGAAAGGCTAGATATCATTCATAGTATTGTTATTACAGTAGTTCCTAGCACACTATTAGCCTCACTGAATTAGCACTYCTTCCAAACAATTCACAGGCATGGTTTGTGAATTAGCCCATGCAATGTCTACTTCCAGTATAGTTTGGGCGTACCTGCTCTGAATTGGAAGCAAAGACAGTTTAATAGCAAGGAGGTAGCCAGATTTTGTCACTTGATCATAGAATCAGAGCTAGTGTTTATATCTCCCAGCATAAATGTCACCTTAGCATCAAGTAATAATTTTAGTACCTAGCCATGCACAGTGCAACAGTAAAAAATAATAAGTAATTTGTCTATGTATGGCTCTAATAATCCCAGACAGGTATCATTTACACATGTGGTAGATTCAATTTTAGTCGACCAGTCTATCATACATGGAGATACCTTCCAGTATGCCAAAGAAGTCAGGTAGATGAGTCATTGTTGGCCCCCTTGAAATCCAGGTGGAATATAGGTGTCATCCTCCCCCAGAACTAGGTATGAATGTTTGCAAACAAGTTTTTACATCTCAGTTACACACCACTAAAGTAAAATTAGACTTTCTGTAGTAAAGGAAGAAGAGAGAGATCTTTCAAGAGGTCTAGAAGAATCTTTGAGAATTTTTCAGTTCCAAATTAAGACATTTCCATTTAGGCGTCTACATGGAGTTGTAGGGGTTGATATCCCATTATTGTCAGTAAGGACCTGAGTTCAATTCACATGTCCAAACATATGTGCTTATTGTCATGTGAAAACAGGACAACAAGCACAAAATATCCAAGATATTCAACAAAACTGGCACAAATGGCAGTGGACTTATGGAAGATGTCTTGTCTATCTRGATGAGTAACTAGGAGCCAAGAATATCTAAGCAACTGCATCAAAATGTGCATATTCTTTCATAATTAGTGCTTTCTATTATCATAATATAAACTAATCAGACCATATAAATAGCCCATGGAAAAATGTGTGATGTAGTTGACTTTCGGCATCCTACTGACCAACCCAAAGGTCGCAGAGCCCAATAGGGAGGCAAAATTGTGCTTTACACTTTCAACAAAATCTGGGTTTTTTTCCCCCTTCCTTCTAGCTTCAGATCTCAGTTAGAGAATATGGTAACATATATCAAAGGCACTAAACAATGAACACGAATAATTTGAGAGACTTTTCTTATTATTTAAATTTTTAATGTTCAAACTCCAGTGTCAGTAGCGGTGGAAGGGAAGTGTTTGTGTAAGATAAAGCTACAAAGGCAGATACTTACCGTTGAAAATAAATGTGGTAATAAGGATGAAAGCCTCATTTTTGCAAAAGAAAAAAACTTTTAATAGGCATTCACTTCTAATTATTCCCTTGCAATAAATGAATAGAATAATGAAAGTTGTTAGTATAATTTCCTATTCATCAGGAATGCCAAGTAGGAAGGATTACTTACCATTTGCATATCATTGAAGTTAATGCCACTTTCATGTTTTGCAGAACACAATAAAATGTTAAACAAAATTAGAATTTAAGCTCTCATTGGCAATACATTAGCAGCTTTCTCATAATGCTTTAAAGCCAGAAAGACACATAACAAGAAGACTGAATTGCAGGATCTTTGACAATCAGTTTCCATTTCAGGACCAAAGCAACTGCTGTCCATACTCATGCCACAAAGGAGAGTTCAGCCTAACCCAAGCCAATGGTCATTTTATTTTCAGCTCACCATGTGCTATCCTATCCAGGCTTTTGGAATAGTGATTTAATTTACATCACTGTGGATGGACAAACATGCCCAGGTTTAACCTTGTGCTACCCTGAACTGCTTCTGATGGCCTTTGTATCTCTATCACCCTGAGTGGAATCATAATAATGAAAATACATTCATAAACTGCTGTTGTGTATTTCTCCCCAAGGAAAGGGGAAGGTGACAATGAGGCAGGCAGGGCACTGTCCCCTCCAACATGAGGACAATTTTACAACACTCAAACAAGAAGAGCAAAGCAGGCCAGTGACAGAAACTGAAGTCAACCAGCAGCACAGTCACAGCCAAACATCTCTGTAGCTCCCACCTTATCTCCCAACAGGACAATTCGGGTTACAGCTGCACTTTGAGCATAAACAGCCAGACTCCCCAGAGGGTGGTGTTACAGAGCTGGTAGGTGCACTTGGGGACCTGACATAATTTCCTGGAAAATGTGTCATAAAAGAAAGAAAAATTCTACCTGTAACAATAGACATGAAACAGGTCACAGTATATTTTTGAAGTTTGGAAGACCAATGAAAATTGATATTTGAAGTCATTCATCTGATGTGTCCATGGACTGATCATTGTCATGGATGAGTTTACTGCCTAGATTCCTTTAATGAAACCTGAAAAAATCATTAATGATTAGAAGTGACATACAGTGAGCATTTCAGGAAATTGCTTTTCTCCCTCTCAGCCCTGCCTCCCTAAGGACAGGCACCCATCTTCTACTAAACGGGTTGAATATTGATCACCACTTTTGGAGTATTCTGCAAGTCAGACTGCTCTGAGTAGTCTGCACACATGGAAGCAGCTATAATAAGCCAGGTAGATGTCCCTTCACTGATAAAGTCCAGGATGTTTAGAGCTCATAGCCTGGAGCTGCAGAGTACCTTGCAGCCTTCATCACTCCAGAACAATCTTGCATAATGAACAATTTTGTGAGATGCAATTCTACATCACAATTACAGCAAAAGTGATCCTCTAATATCTTGTACAGAATGTAATTTTTTGAGAAAGTTATGTTTAAGCTACAATACAGCTGTAATGACTAGAGTGTTCTGCAGGCCATCCCTGATAAATAGACCATTTCTGTGACTTAAATTATGAAAATTCTAAGTTGCATTGCTGACAGATTAATTTACAGGAAAATGTAAAGACAGGAAATGCTTTATTTTAGATCAGAGTCAGAAACAGAAACTCCTGAAAGAGCCCTATCAAGCATGACAGGGTAAACTCTGCAGTTTTAAAACTGACAGTAAGAAAGCTGGAAAAATTTTCTAGGGAAACCCAATTTATTCTCATAGACACCACAAATTTAGGCTGAAGAGTTCTTTTAATGAAGGATACTTATTTAGAAAGTGGAAATCACTTCATTCTCTTGACAGAGAAAAATATAATAAAAACTGCTTTCAGAAATGAAGGGGACTAAGCAAGTACAGAAGAAAGGAAATCAGCCTAGAGTTATTTAAGAATACAGAAGATGTTGCAATACTCTTCGGAAACTAGGTCTTTCTAAAACTATCTGTTGGAAAGTTTAAATTTCCTTCTAGATTATTTAAGAAATGAGAGTGAGCTATCTCACCATGCTAGGAAAACAAGAACTATCACTGATAGAAAAACAAAAGGACTCTTATCTGTAATAAGTTTCAATTTCAAAAGAAAATAGCCCTAAAAGGCAGAATGGTTGGCTTTGAAAACTCTATTCCATTTAACCATCTTACATTCAGCTTTCCCTAACCAGAGAAAAAAAGAGAAGCAATTTCAGCCTTAGCTCAAGAAAATTTATCTTTGAAATTATGATCACAATGTTTATCATTCAGCTAAGTCCTCACGTTTCAAAGTGGAGGTTACACTGCAACCACTGGAGATAGAAAAATTGAACATGAAAACAACTATCACTGCAAAGTGCTTGGAGGTATTCCAATAAAAATTAGTTATTATTTTATAGAACTGTGTTGCCTACAGTCTACAGCACACTCTTTGCATGCCTGTAGAACTCAGTTTTCCCAGTTTCCTTACTGCTGCCTGGACCACAGAAATGTACACTCCAGTAATTTGCAGCATATAGGTAGCTCTAAGGACACAACAAAAATATTAAATAGAATACACATGAAGTAACATAAACTTGTGTTATTTCCTTAACATAATGCCTCAGATTAAATCTATTCTAAAACTTACCTCTAACACTGAATCTTTTAATATTTTTAAATAGCAGAGAGGTATGAAACCCACTTTTAACTGAGTTTCAACTAATACAGCTTTTATTACAATGGTATTGTGCATTTTGGAGGGTATGAATTTCCTGTAAGTTTCTTCACTGAAGTCTCTATAAAATTATGAGGCCTTGCACCAGATAACTACATGTGATGCAAAGTGATGCAACAGATCCAGACTCTGTTGCAAGAGACTGTGTCAAACTTGCCCCCTCCAAGGGGAGGTACCTGGGCATTCCCACCTGGCCTGAACATATATTAATCCATTGAACTCTATTTTTTGGGGAACCAGGAGATCAGAAGAAAAGGATCAACAGGATGCCATGGAGATCCACGGAGCGGTCATATTTTCTTCCTTGTCTCTTTTTCTCACTCTCTTTCTCCCCCCCCCCCCCTTTTCTATTTCTCTCTCTCTCTCTCTCCCCCTTATATTTCCGTACTACTGACTTTGGCATATAGTCTTGTTTGCACCTTAATTTGGGCAGAGGCATCTCTCAAATAATTTTAGTAACCAGATTGTAACATGTCCTTATAGTAATACAAGCAACAACCTTATCCCCCTAAAGCCATCTTCTAYTTCTTACCCAAACATCCTAAAGTTTCTTTATCTGTGACAGAACTGACAGCCCAGGCCAGCCCTTGCTCCTCTGTGCTATAGCATCACAAACCAGGTTTACTGGTAATGCTGAGTTATCTTGACTTGGTTCTGGCGGAATTTAGTGAATGTCAATTCAACATCAGTGTGCTTAGCAATAATATCACTTGAGATTTTTCAGATTCAAGAAAGATCATGTTTTCCTAGCTTCAGACATTCAGCATGTGCATTAAACAAAATGCAAATATAACTCTGCAATTCATTAGGAACAGAAACTCACCTCAAGAGCATTTCTATTTTAAAGTCCTTGCTACAAGACTAAACTTCAACACCTAAAATAAATAATCAAGTGATAAAAATATTCTCTAGATTCCTTTATGATTTTAACCATCAAATCAGTTTCAAAAAAACTCCGCACATTACCAGCATATTTAAAACTCAAGCTGTACATTTAAAAATATGCATGAAGGTGCTTACTCTCAGTTATCTGTTTACTTAAATGTTAGGTTAGTATTCCTTTGAAGGTGAGAACAGTGAGGCAATTTCATGCGTGTTCCCACCAGGCTCTCAGGTTGAGACACCAGGGCATTGGGGGTGATGGGTGTTTTTTGGGAACCCAAGCACTTTTCTCACCTTATGCACCACATGCATTCTGCACACCTTCTCTCATTCTTTTGCTGCTCCACTTCTTGTTGGTCTTCCACACATCTTGTCCTCTGATATCACGTCTCTCCACCCACAGTCTCACAGCTTTTTTTCCTCCAGCCACTAAAATCAGAGCCTTAGTATCTGGTTATCTCACAGTCACTGATGTGCCCCTTAAGCTATAGCCCTAGTGACCATGATCTTTTTTAGTACATAATTTTTGGGCTATTAATCCATAAACCCAGACAGAGAGGACTATTATTCCATAAATCCAGATATATCTACACTTACTATAACCCTAATCCATCTGTGCCTACATCCAATGTATTTGTAAATCTAGAAAAGTTATATAAAAGGTTTGCATCACACAGTAAAATCTTCTCCCAAAAGAATTTCTGTCAAGTGCACAAAGCATTTGCCACTCTTCTCATGGTAAATTCAACACAAAAAGAATCATTTAAAGTTTTTCAATACCTGAGATAAAGCCATGGTAATAATGAAATTCTTTAGTTATGACTAATCTTCCAGTGGACTTAGAAACCCAAACCATGTATTGGAAGTTTTTTGTTCATTGCTCCATAGACAGACTAACGGAAAAAATCCCAGTATGAGCACCTTGCAAGAAGGACAACTCCCTATGACTAATAACCTGTTTACAACCTTCTCTCGTCTCTYCAGCCTCCAGCCCCTGTACACATAGCATACAGATATAGAAAAACCAGGCTCAGAGAAATGTTCAAAAACAGGAGCAGACTGATTATTAAGATAGCTGTTTCTTTTGTCTCTCATGATCATGAAAAACAGTTAATCATCTTTGATTTATTAACAAAATCATAGAATCACAGAATAAGCTGAGTTGGAAGGGAACCACAAAGATCTTCAAGTCTAACTCCTGGCCCTGCACAGCACCATCCCCAAGAGTCACACCATGTGCCCGAGAGCATTGTCCAAACTCTTCTTGAACTCTGTCAGGCATGGTGCTGTGGCCACTCCCCTGGGCAGCCTGTTCCAGTGCCCAACCACCCTCTGGGTGAAGAACCTTTTCCTAATATCCAACCTAAACCTCCCCTGAAACAACTTCAGGCCATTCCCTCAGGTTCTATCACTGGTAACCACAGACACAGATCAGTGTCTGCTCCTCCTCTTCCCCTGACGAGGAACTTGTAACTGCAATGAGGTCTCCCCTCAGTCTCCTCCAGGCTGAACAGACCAAGTGACCTCTATCACTCCTCATACAGCTTCCCCTCAAAGCCCTTCATCATCTTCGTTGCCCTTGCTTGGACGCTTTCTGATAGTTTAATATCTTTCTCATATTGTGGTGCCCAAAACTGCACACAGCACTCGAGGCGAGGCTGCCCCAGTGCAGAGCAGAGTGGGTCAATCCCCTCCCTTGCCCGGCTGGCAATGCTGTGCCTGATGCCCCCCAGGACACTCTTGGCTCTCCTGGCTGCCAGGGCACTGTTGACTCATTTTCAGCATTCCTTCGACCAGGACACCCAGGTCCCCTTCTGTGGCACTGCTTTCCAACATCTCATTCTCCAGTCTGTCTGTACATCCAGGGTTGCCCCGTTCCAGGTGCTGAATTCAGCACTTTCCCCTGTTGAACTTCATATGGCTGATGATTGCTCAGTCCTATAATTTGTCGAGGTCTCTCTGCTGTTTGCATTAAAATATTATGGCTTTATTCCTTAAAATGTTTTCTCTTGCCTCATTTAAACCACTGCAAATGCTTCAAGATTTCTTCGCAGGTCATGCTTTTGCTAGTGATTTTATTTTAGTTGAAGTATTTCAGCCATTGAAATTGTTTCTCAGAAATTAAAGCTTGGTATGCAGAAAATGGACACAGTAATTCTGGTAATATTTTACTAGTTCTCCTATCTTTTACTTATCAGCTCTCCTGTCAGGACTTACCAGACGAGAAACTATTTTTTTGCAAGAGCATAATGCTGCTGACTCATATTTAGTTGTCATTTCAAGGCAACCCTTCATAGTTGCTATTTCATCAGTCCATACTCCTTCCCAAACCTAGAGCACAAATACATTGGTATGTCCAACCTTCCTCTGAGCAGGCCTACACTACACAGCTTGTTTTTGGCATAAAAAACCACTTGGTCTCTTCTTCATATACACATTCAAGACTATAATTAAAACTACAGTTAGTGCTCTAGACATTTTCCTCCGTCATGGAATACTGAGCACTACTGCCAGCTTCAGGCACTGAAGGAAGAAGGCTGTAGGTGTGACCAGATAGGAAAAATCATACAATTTTCTCTGCCTACTGTTTAGTCTTATGGCCTTATTCAGGGAAAGTGAGTGCACAACTTGGGGTGGATGATAAAAATTAAGTATGATGGAACATTATATCCAAATATGTATATCTTCTCTCTGAGTCTGTGACTGCTTACAATCTTTCTCATGGACCTCACAAGTCCCATGACTATTATCTTCTATTGAGTTTTTATGACACATATGTATTCTTATAGTACATAGAAGACTAGTTGTGTGGACGGGAATTTCAACATGAGTGAAAAGAATAAAAAACGCAAGGAAACAACTCCACTTAAATTTCTCAAGTGAATAATGTGAGTGAAAGAAAAAGATACTTGAAAGGTAGAGGCTTAGAACGGATACGCCTGGAGCCATATGAGGTATACCTAAAATCTCCCCGGGTTGTCTAATTCATAGAACATTCTACATAGGCATTTCATATTTGGGTTTATCTCTGAATCGCCCTTCATGAAATTTGTATGTGTCCCAGTAGCTCCTTGGGGAAAATAAGCAGAAGCAGGAGTACAGCAATGATGAGAAAAGAGAGGTCAGAGTGACAAGCTGGTGTTGGCAATGCAGGTGCCCAACCACTGCCAATCCACTTTTAAATATCACTGGCTGCTTATCTGAGCTCTGAGCACAATCTTTACAGACTCCACTGAAATAAAGGGGATCCTTCTGAATACTTAAGCTGTGTTACATCAGACCCAAATGGGACATTCAGATTTCTCAATAGTGTGTGTAGAATACAGATGTCATTGGCCAAAATTTAACAACATATGTACATTTCAGCGCACCACTTTATGTACAATTAATTGAATATTTCTGCATACATAAATAACGAGCAGATCAAGTCCAGATCTGCGTTGTGCACACTTCAGCCAATTTGCATCTTTACAAATTTGATCCTATAGCTGGGGACAAACTTTATTATTTTAACCATAGCTGTGTTTCACGTTGCCAAGGTAGTCTCTAACTTCAGAAGTTCCTTGAAGGCAAGGTCCAAGTACCATGAGATTGATTGTTCATAATTTCTTCCATCTGACAAACAAATTCTACCCTATGTTATTTTAAAATCAGCTGGGGTGAAATTCGCATTTACTTTTATGGAATGACAGGCTTCCCTAACCTCAGATAAAAAAGACAGAGGAAGCTTTAGCACTCACTCAAAKTATTATGAACTCTACAGAAAAAAGWAAAATACTGTGTTAAACTCTCTATGTGTGTGTAATAGGCAAGACACGGGCTTGTGATACACAGTAAACCATGCAACAAGCTACTATTTGTTTGACACTTTTTTAGATACTTTACATTACTTTAATATACAGTTTTCTCTTTAATCCCATTGGGTATCATCTGAAAATCATGCACACAGAAGAATAAATTCATCATTTAAGTTCCAATGTCATCCACTTGCTATGCAGTTATTATAAATGGCATTCATATAAAATTGCAGAGGTAAAAATTGCAGAGAGGTGAAACATTAAGGGAATAAATGATGGAATAAAGGGGGAGTGAGGTGGTAATATCAACTGTATTCAATCAAACCATTGTGAAATTGCTATACTTTGGGAGTCATGATAACTTGAAAATGAGGCACAGAGCCTTAAGGAAAACTATAGATGAACATTACTTTTTTTCTCTTCTATTCCTAAATGTGGGAATATTTTCCTTTCTGAACTGATGAAGAAGGTGCATTTAAAATCAATGATATCCTGACCAGAGCTACAGAGTGTTGAGGCTGACAGCTAGTTTGAAGGCTTCACGGATTTAATTTGGAGATGGTTAGCTTCTATTTGTGAGAAAAGCCTGTGAGAAGAAAAACAATTAGTTTTTACCCATGAAAATGTAGTATCAACAGAAGCAAGAAATCCAAACAATAGAGGGAGAAAAACAGCAACATATCTGCACCTGTTATTTTTCTGAATGCTTGCATGCTTACGCTATAGGTGTCCAATGGTAGTATATTGTAGTTAATAATACCCGATGAATCTATTGTAGTAATTTAGCAGCCAATGACTATGTAACATGAATGATAACATACAAAAGTGTATAAAGAGAAGCTGTTTTGTCTAATAAATGGCCTTTTGCCCTTTGTCCGAGGCAYTGTCCATGTGTGTATGTCGTGGCCACCCCAACTGCAACAGAGCACATCCGTGTCTAAAGGTATTTTATCAGTACATATTGAAAACATTGAAAACATCTTTTGAGACTACTTCCCAGACTATTTCATGCAGAACACAGTCTAAACTGTTTCATGTAGCCAAAGAAGATACTTTCCGTCCCAAGTGGTGACTGCTTGTTTCACTAACTATGCAAAGATRTGTTAGCTATGATCTCTTCAGGCTGCTGCTTTGGAGACTGAATTTGAAATTATTTATATTATGTTATTGGTAACAGTGAGGCTCATTGAAAGGAACTGAGTGGCAGGGAGTCTATTTAATTCAGTTTAGCATCAAACCAGGCCTAGTCTTTGTTTTTAGAGTAAAAGGTACCCACAAAACAACAACAGCAACAACAACAACAAAAACGAAGAGAGAAAAATACTGAGATTTCCTGGCACATATGAACTGAGTTTTGGCTAAGGAGAAGAAAGGCGTGATTCTGTGCTTTCCACATTCTAGAAATACAGCATCAAAAGATTTGTTGGTGATGAAAAGTGCCTCACCAAAACAAAACAGAGGACAACTTCCTTCTTTCCTCACCAAACAAGTTATTGTGGATTTGACCCAGCCGTACTGAAGACCATTTCTACTTATTGCAATCCGATTTGCACAAGACCTCCTGTGTGTAGGGACACAGGAAGTCATCCAATTTGAGCTCATCTGATCCCTTTCCTGCCACACAATAGCTCGGCTCTGTTCGTTTTGTAGATTAACATCCCAGCTGTGCTGAGGTGTGTGGGGAGAGGGAGCCCAGAGGGCATGTTCTGATGATCACCTTGCCTAAGCAGAGCTGAGCCTGGTTTATGCGGAGATCATGGCTCCAACTGCATCCATGGATCTTAGTGCAGAGTACTGTGCAAAGTCTACAGATCATAAATGAAAGAAGCAGACAAATGGGGACATATAGGAACAAAAGACCATAAGAATTGCGTACAACAGCGGGAATTTCAGTAAAACAGGAAAGAAACACCCTTCCACAAATCCTCTGGTTCACCCCTCCACTCCAAGGCAGAAGAAGGAGTACGCCTGTAATGTTGGGCAGGCACTTGTCCGATCCACCCTTTAAGTGCATCAGTATGGCAATTTCACAGATAACTCAGATCTTAGTGCTCCACCAAATTTACTGTTAGAAAGTTTGTCTCATGTTAATCCTCATTGTTACAGAGCTGACCAAACCTCCTTATTCTTCCACAGCAGACAAGCRGGTATGGAAACTATAGTACTCCTATATTCTTTGCCTATTTCCATGTTTTTGGCTAAAACTTCTCAATCTTCTCAGGACTAAAAAATCTCAATTCATCTGAGTTCTTTTTCATTCTGAATGCTTTCTATGGGATGACTTTCCTATAGGTATATCTCATAGGTTCACAGATGCACAAGGCCCAGAAATGTTTAAGAATTCCACCTGATGCCTTACCAATGTTGAGTAGAGAAGTATTTAATTGCCATCTCTTATAGTCTCTGCTTTATTTATATGTCTTTGCTTCATATTTGGCTGTTTTGGCAATAGCTTGAAATAATTGACTTGTCATCTTGTGTTTGCTTGCAGACAAGCAGTCCATCAAATATCATCCCACAACTGATTTCTACATTGATGCAAAATCTTATTCTTGTCCTTCATATATTCTCGTCCCCCAGCATAAGAATAAAATTGTTTTTTCCCATTATGTTTAAAAAGAGTGAATTTCATAGAAAATTCACAAAACTTTCACTATGCAGTGTCTAGTAAAGATTCATTTTATGAGTTTAACTGGAGCTTTACCAATGCAGAGTCTTCTGCAGTTGTTTTCTTTTACCAAAGATGAATTTTACTTAGCGGGTCCTTTCCTCAGTTACCTTAGGTATATATTTCTATATTTTACCGACATTTCCATCAGCATAGCTCTATTTGCAGAGATACTACATTTTAAAGAACTATCTCCACAAATGCCCTAATGTATATGTAACTGCATCAATATATGTGTACTTCTTCTTAGTTATCTTGATCTTTGAAAGTGCCATAAAAAAATATTTATTTACTCAAATATCTGCCACCAGATTATCGGTGTGCTAGTTTAGCCAGACCAGCATGAGGGTAGAAAGAAATGGATCATGGTACAGACAGTGCTTAAGAGCATACTGCTCTGATCATAAGTGATATCAGTTAAGATATTTCTGCCCCAGCTTCTTGCTATTGCTTCTCTGTCACAATGCAGTGCTCCTGTCTCCTGAAATCCATAGCACGTCTGTGTGTGTGTGGCTATTTGTACCTTGGTTCTCTCAAAATACTGCGCTGAGAAAAGACATATCGAGTAACCAGAAGATCATCACTTTGTATGACTCCTCCATCCTCATCAACACCTGCCACTGTTCAGCCTTGAGGTATATTTATGCTGTGTAGCAGAATACGGTGCAAGGATTCATCAGCAAGCAACGAATGCCTTGCTTCAAAATCAGAAATTCATCACACATTCTCAGAATGGTTCTGTGTCCAACTTAATAAACCTGCTGAGACATGAGTAAGAGATTAAGAAGTGAAGTCATGATGGCAGACCACAATGAGCAATAGTTTGTGGTGGGAAAGCAGCAAGAAGCTGTAGGCAATTATTTCCTAATCTGGTTCAACTCTAGAAAGAGCAGTTCATCTGATCCAATTTTCTGCACCTTTTGAAAACACTATAAAACATTCTAGTGTATCTAGGAATAAAAATACTCTATTATTTTCTCAGGACCTTATAAGCTCTTTCTCATCTGCCTTACTTATATTTTACTTATTCAATAAATTTTTTAAAAGGCAGAAGCATAATGATCTCGATCCATTTTAGGAGATGGAAAAACATCTAGCAGTATTTGCCCAGGGGAACTGTTCTAGATCTTGCTGTTAGGAGACATAATTAAATGTAAATGTTCCTTTACAGCAAAAATACTACTTAATTTATGAACACATAAAATGGACTTGAAAACTATGGGATTTTACACCTGTTCATAAGAATTTACTGCTGTTCTTATAAAAACAAGCACAAATGGCTTGTTCTCCCAAGGTTGTTCTTTTTTCTTTCCCTTTCTCCATTAATTGCAGCAAATTTCAAGGTCATATGTAAAGTTACTGCACAGCATCGTGCCCTAATA
This sequence comes from Amblyornis subalaris, assembly GCA_018881555.1. Classification (NCBI taxonomy): domain Eukaryota; kingdom Metazoa; phylum Chordata; class Aves; order Passeriformes; family Ptilonorhynchidae; genus Amblyornis; species Amblyornis subalaris. The sequence continues at coordinate 242,498 of JACAXG010000239.1, forward strand.
TAGTGAATGCCCATGAATGTGTACTCAGATCCATTTCTGTTTATTTGTAAAGCAGTTAAACAATCTTTTCTTCAAACAAATTTTTCAAACAATTGGACAGTGTCCAATTAGTTATTTTTAATTATTTATTTTACTCATGTTACTTTCAAGACACTCTATCTTTAAAATAGGGATTACATTAGTGAAATCTAACCCCATGTGATTTAAAACTAACTTAAACTGTTTCAGTTAACAATATTCACTAYGTAATGAACTGAAGGACTAATGAATTGCACCCCTGTCAGTTTAAAAGATGAGAAATAGAAATATTTTTTAAACGTGGGTTGAGAATGGACTAGTGTATCTCAGAATACAGTAGGGAATCATTGTCACATATTATTTTCCTACACAAATTTTCAATTTGATGGTTGTAGGTCCAGTGATCCATGATCTAGAATAAAATTCAAATTTATTTAAGAATTTACATAGAACATTAAAGATATATATACATAGCAGAATGAAATGCCATCAAGAATTCCCAGCTCACATCCTAGAAGCAGCATATCTGGTTTCTCGTATTCTGTTCCTAAACTAAATGCCTTGCATCTCCGAAGAGATTTTCAAATTGGGCACAGGGACAGTTTGAGAGTGGCTGTTAAGCTTCTGATTTTGAAGCAAGTTGTTTGAGGATAGCTGGGAAATATCTGCAACATGTTTTACAAGGGCAGAGAATGATAGGACAAGGGGGAATGCCTTTAAACAGAATGAGGGCAAGTTTAGATTAGATATTAGGAAGAAATTCTGTGCTATGAGGGTGGTGAGATGCCAGAACAGGTTGCTCAGAGAGGTTGTGGATCCTCCATCCCCTGGCAGTGTTCAAAGCCAGGTTGGATGGGACTTGGAGCAACATGATCTAGTGGAAAGTGTCCCTGCCCATGGCAGGTAAAGTGAAACTAGATGATCACTGAGATCCCTTCCAACCCAAACCATTCCATGGTTCTATGATTCTAATGAGGTAGAAGTATGCCTGAAGAACTAAGAGTGGCAAATAATGATGACAGACAGGTCACACAGTGTGATCTGAATGTCTTCATTGAGACTGCCCTTTTAAGTTTCTTTAATGCAACAAAGCTCAAGATYATACAAAGTATTACTAAAAAGAAGATATTGAAAAGGCTGCTAGCTTTAACATCATGTATTCTTTGTAGTGAATAAGTGAACTAATATGTTCTGGTGCCTTGCTGAAGTAAATAAAAAAAAAAATCGAATCTTTGAATATGAACACAGGAGAACAATTGAAAAAGGGAAGGAGACAGTGTTTCATCTTCAGAAAGACTGGTAATCATTGATGAAGCTAGTGTGACAGTTCTGTTTACCATATTTCATTAATAAAAGAGCGGAAAAAATGGGATAGGTATAAAAATGAAGCCATAATAAAACAGAGAACATACATTACTTGCATTAAACAACCATGTAACTTAGTTTGTTTATTCTGTTTTATTTCAGCAAATAGGTAATTTTTTAGAAAGAAAATAATATATTCCAAAAGCATTTTGATCCAATAGAAAAGGTCTTGATGATTGAAGACCAAGAAATTTGGGTTAAAATTTCCTTTTACATTTACAGCTAAAATAAATGGTTCAGTTCTCGATTTTTGCTTCCTGGAAACTTATGGCAAGATCCTTTCCAAAAGCTATTCTTCAACCATTAATATGCCATTGGTCGCAGCAAAACAGTAAAAGAAGTAATTTCTGTGGTAGGTGACATATAAAGAACCAAACTATGGGAATCATGTTTTCTTCTTTTAAAAAAACATTAGTTAGTGATAAAATCTTAGTAATTGAGCAAGAAACATTATAATTACATTATAACGCATTCACTTATGTTTTATTCTAACTAATTCCAATACTGTGAGAAAATAACCACTGTGAACTCTGAGGGACAATTGCAGTTCAAGCATACTCCCCAAGATGACATTGAATGCGAGACTACATTTCTCGTTAGTCCTGCCATCCACACCCACTGCTGTGGTATTCAGTACCACCTACACAACCTCTGTAGGGCATTTGGAGAATGGGTAGGGAGCTACGGCATTTCCTGTGTGCATCCCCTTGACTCCCATAACATTTCAAACATCAGGGAAAATGCTTCGTGTAGCTGTTATCCGTTCTCACATGAGTTTAGAAGCTCATCTTTTGGAAAGGTAATTTGCAGCCAGATCTCCTCCTACTGGAGAATGTCTTTCTCCCTAGGACATGTTATGGGCAAAGAGCGAGAAGAGTTTTTCTTTGGGGAGTGAAACGATGCCAGATGTGCTTTGCTCCTAGTAACCTGCCAAGAAGGTGAGAACAAGAGCAAGAATGCTCCTCAGAACCTGGGCTGCAGGTGGAGAAATGCAAAGCAAGAGAGGAGATGCTGAAACCCAGTGCTGAGGGGGAGGGTAAGGGCAGCTATGTCTTGGGCACCTGGCTCACAGAGCTTACAGCTGCAGAGCGGTGCTGAGGGAGGGAGGGTGGTGATCACTCAGGTAATCTCTCTCTCTCTCACTCCTTCCCCTGCAGGGTGAGGATGTCTGCCTGTTACCACATCCTCACTCCTGGTCCCACAGGACTGAACAGAGACTGAGACTATGTTAGGTGCTGTGGAAGCTTGGAATAAGGGGATGGGGGAGTCACGAAATACAGGAGAGGAAAACAAATGCTGATCTAACAAGCAAATTCATGGTGTGCAAATTATCCAGCTCTGAGTCCTTGGCATGCTAACTGCCACCGCCAACACCAATTTGGCATATATATATTAAATTATATGCATAAATTTAAAAAGTCATTAGGTTAGCTAATTTCATSAGCCTGGGCCCACATTACTTAGATACAGTGGCAAAAGATTGGCTGGATATGCAAAATATCTTGCAGTGTATCCATGAGGTTTCAGAAAAACCCATCTTGGTAACATAAAACACTTATTTTTTCATTGTAGGCATAAAGCTACCTAAGTGCAGTTAGAAAATCTGTTTGTTACCATAGAGCCCACACTTAGAGCAATATGGTAAAATCCAGCAAAGTTTTATGTGTGATGTGGGAACACTGTAGATCTATGGTTTTCTTAGAGTTACATGGATGGTCCAAATAGAGAAATTGATTACACATCAGCATCCTGCAGAAAACAAAGACCAATAATKGTGTTTTTAAGAGAGCAAAATTGAGCAGTACATATTAATTACAGTCTTCCCATCAAATTACTTTTGTTTTACAAGTAACCTCCAGAGTAGCTGTAGATCTTCTGTTGACTCCTCCAAGATCAATATTCTACACACAAGTGGAATATTTATCTAGACACTATCTGAGAGACTTCAAGATAGCAGAGCCTTACAATAAATTATTGAATATTAATAKTCTAATTGTTTCCACATTTCAATTTAAGAGTAATTAAAATTAATCTTTTCAATTATCTGACTAAAATAAAATAAAATAAAATACATATTTTTCATCTTTTTGTCATTGATTTTGGTATAGGAGTTACTTGAAGTGTGATTTTTTTTTTTACTTTACTCAGATTACCATGATTTATGCATAGCTCAAGCCACAGCTCTGCAGCAAACACAAGCTCCTATGTTTGTTATTCAGTTAACAGGTTATGGTGTGTGTACTCAAAACCTGGAATGCACATGGATGATCTTCCCGATATTTAGGGCATTTTTAACCGTATCTCTGTTTAAACTAACTTTGTATTTTCAGTGAACTGTGGATTTTGACAAGTTTATTTATTGGAGAGATTTAGAGTTATCTCTATGTGAATGTAGCGTGTTTCTCCAGGTAGATGACATTCTGTGATTCCTTGTTAGGTAGATAACATTTTAGTTTGCAAATAGGATGATTCATATTTGTAAGATATTGTGGCCCCTTAGAAAAGTTTAATAAGTCTCTTCTTAGAAATGTTTAGCGTAGATACTAGGGGAACAAAATGTGAAACACAGCAATTAACTTTAAAGCCTGGATGTCAAAGCACTGTATGATTCATGACACTTGGGCCCATGGCAGGCTTACCTGCTCATTAATTATGGCATTTTGTTGCTCCTTTGCCTGTTCACATTATCTGCAAGAACTGTTCAAGGTTTATATATAATTAGCTACAACTTTCCACTGTGAAGAGGCCGGCAGGATTGTGCTAGCTTTACCTGTTCTCTTGTTTCCTATCCCACAACTTTAAAAGGTAATTTTGTTGCAATTCTTTTGCCACAAAGACACATGTTACAGCAGTTCGAATAGATACAGCTATTCAGTGATTCAAGTGTAGCTATTCTTCCGTGCCACTTATGAATTGGAATTGAGCTTGATATCAAAACAGTTACCATGACTTTGTAGCTCTTTCTCTGTACGTTTCAGTCTTATACATCCACTGACCTAACAGTTACATGTGCAAAACTTATGGCAGTATCATATAACTAGGCCCTTGATGCTTTATCCTTAGAATATTTATGTCCCATTAGCTTTAATAGTCTAAGGTCAAATCTATTGTACTGACAATTACAGGAAAGCAGYCCTACCTGATCTAGTTTTGAATGCAATTTGCCAAGGCATGCAATGCTGTCATTTTTGGAGTACAGTTACAATTTGGAAAATCATGCAAAATTGTGCTTATACTAGAAAAGTCTTGACTGTGAACAGATATTTTTGAATTATGTTTGCAGTTACTATGAGCTATTCTCACAATTAAATTACGTAAGATCACAACGTATTTGCCACACCTTTATAATCTCTCCAGTAAATCCATGTTGCTGCTATTTCATTTACTAATCAACTGTTTGCATATTGTTCGTTAAAGTTTAACTGTTGTATGACAAATTTTCAGTAGCTTTCCTGTAACGATGGAGTCAAGATGAGTTCAATTCTGTTGTCTCTGTAACTTTTAAAGGAACACTCTCAATTCTGACTCCAGTTTTGTTAAATGATGTTGATTTTAAGTTCTGCAAAGTTTAAATGATGTTAATTTTAAGTTCTGTTAAGTTTAAGTTCTGCAAGTTTAAATTATGTCTGTTAATTTTAAGTTCTGTAAAGTCTAAATGATGTCAATTTTATGTTCTGTTCAGTTTAAGTGTTGCTAAATTTAAGTGATGGTAGTTTTAAGTTCTGTTATTTTACGTTCTGTTCAGTTTAAGTTCTATTAAGATTACTTTCTGCTCAGTTTCTCTATTAGGTTCACTTTCTGTTATGTTTAAGTGAAGTTAAGTTTGAGTGACGTTCTGTTGAAATATGCTCATTTAATTTGAAAGATACAGTTCTTTTGTTATAGAGATAAGATGGAACCGACTGAAGCAATTGTGATGGAGACTTGGTAAGCAATTATTAAAGAATATAAGATAATGAGTTGTGTAAAAATATGTGAAGATGCAGTTTTTTAGATGCTTAACTGCATCGAAAATTCTATGGGTGTAAGTGTTCTACATTGGTCATTTGGGATAATTATTTATAACACTTTTTGCTGTTTAATATTCCATAGGTGACACAGAAAAATGAGTAACAGTTWTGAGTTATGGATATTATTGTTGTAAGCTGTTTAGTGCTTTCCTTCTTGCTTTTATTTTGCCTTAATTGTTATATATGCATAGGTGTGTGGAAAAATATAATCTYGGGTTTTAGAGCAGTTAATGTTGCTATATTAACAATTCTGATTGTGTTGTTGGCATGAATGGCATGAATTCACTGACCTTTTATAATGGGCATTATCCCCACAATGTTATTTGATGTTACACATATGCATCCTTTTGTTTGTTCGCAGTTTGTTCAAGGTACCATTGACTGCTTAGCTAGAGATAAATTACAAAGCTGGCTGCGTTACATACCATGGTGTAGTTATCTGCAAGGACTATATACATTCAAGAAACTTTCCCAACTGCCATTGACAGAGGTTCATCTGTAGGATATGTTAGGGAAGCCCTTCCAGTTAAGGCCTTGGCTCTGGTCAAGCCCTGGCCCTCACTAGTCAGACATGTGCCAGCAGACCCAGATGTTTCTGCACTAAAAATGTAATCAAGTCACTTTGGYTTGTCAATCTGGCCTTCTAAAAGCTGGATCCCCTTTCGAGGTACCCTTAGAAGCCTTGCCCGGGAAGGTTCTCCAGGTCCTCACTGTGACACAAGGCTCGCCAGCTGTTGCAGACTCTGGGTGATGCTACAGTATTTAGGCAATTGATGGTGTGTAGTTCTAAATCATTATGCTTTCACTCGTGTGCTAATGATTACATGTATTAGCTCGCTTACTTCTGAGTAAGTGAAGTGAGTGTATGGGTRTGTTTCTTGCTTTATTACATGTATTGCCTTACTTTTATGGTGCCTTCATGTTCATAGTGGGAAACACGTATGTTATCAAAAACAACCAAGAAGAGGGAATGTGGCTCCTCGGAAACATTTACATAATGCACTATTTACACTAAAGTTTTTGCAGGCAGATCATCAATTTTGATCCCCAGCAGAGTGATACTGCTCTGAAGATTTGCGTGTGCAGAACAAAATTCTAAAAGTTTTACGTAAGGATCCACAATCAGGTGTGCAATGGCAAGGCCCAGCTGGTTTACTAACCTCGGGGAGAAGGTATGCGTATGTTTTATTGCCAACAGGTCTAAAGTGGTCACCTGCTCTATTGGACAAATATCAATCGCCTCTGAGAAGACGAGGCCCCGTGAGAGGAATAATGATCCAATCACCATCCAGCCCTCGTAGCCAAGAAGGACATTCGGGTAACGTAAAGTCAGCATTTCCAGCCAAGGGACTCCTTCCTGCCTAAACAGCACGGGCCCTGAGCTCCAGCCATATGAGCTTTGGAACAGTAGGCATTTACTTCCAAGTGCAGAAGCAGCAGCTCACTTTCTGGGAACATTGGACACTATCTTTTGTTTTCCTATGCTGTGGGTCTCTTTGTCAGTGGCATGGTTGTTTTTGATGGATTTTTATTGATTGTGATCTGTATTCTATGTATCATATCTTGTGTGCAACAAATGATCATTAATAGTCTTAATAAGACAATGGCTTTACAGRTGCAGACTGTTTTGGCACTTGGGTACGCAAACCCTTCGCACMAAAAAAAAAGAAAGGGGGAGATGTTGTGGATAGGTAAAGCCTTACAAAACAAAGGCCTTCTTACTCTTGTAAAATCATGGCTCACTTCTGTTACTTCGGCTAAGGACAGAAGGCCTCTGGGAATGAGCTCAGCTGACTTAGAGGCAGAAAAAACAAGTTACATAATCTTTGCATGATCACCTAGTGGCTTATGGTGATTGGTTGAATTATTGTTTGTTGTGTTACAATGGTATGTATTTGATAAAGGCCTAACCGCTTTAAAAGGCCTGGTTTTTGCAATAAACGAGCTCTCCTTTGCACCTGCCTGGGAAATCTACATCACTCTATTGTTACAAACCAGTATCATGTTGTATTAGTATTAAATATGTTGTGAGAGAGTGAAAATAAATAGTAGGGGGCACAAAGGACGTAAGAAAGCCATCTCTTTCTAGTGACTATATTAATTTACAAGCATATCAAAATACAGCCTCAGAAACTAATTACAGGTAGTAACTTTCTCTTCCATCTCTGTATTAGAAAACTCATTATTTTTCACTCTGTGTTAGCACATCTTTACACCTGTAAAACAGTGTTTTACAATGCTTGCTGAACATAGCATGTTTTGCATTTATCTTTGTCAGCTTTTTCCAAACGTTTAGAGGAGGGTGAAAACTATAATAAGCAGGAGAAGGATGGCTGTGAAATATACTGGGGGTTAGCAGAAAGGATCTCTTATGGCTCGGCAGGCTGACTTCTGGCCTCTAGAAGAATTTGTTGTTTGGAAGAGACAGTATTTACTTTCAACTAAGTCTACATCTATTATTCAATATATGGCAACTACTGCATTCCCCTGGAGTTTTTTAAGGCTGCATAAGACAATTCACTGCTAGCAGAATAAATTGCACGTAAGCATCCAGCATACATAGGCTCTGTCTCTTAGTTCCATGCAGAAAGGGAAGATGTCAGACACATGATTTTATTGCAACTATAAATTTAGTCTAAAATGTTTTTATTTGTCAGTGTTTCTCTGTTCTTGTGCACACAAACATCAGGAGCCTTACACTGAGGATTAGTACAGGTCTTACACCTCATCTCTTCCATTCCACCTTCCAGAATTTAGTTATAAGGCACAAGCGAATAACTCTTTTCAAAACAATTTTTTTCTGTAGCAAATCTCCTGCTTTGAGTATCTCCCATTTTCTTGAAATTTTTTAATTCTTACTGAAAAAAGGAAAAAGGAAAAAAGGAAAAAAAAAACAACAAAAGGATCAATCCATGTCAAATCATCTTCCTCTACTGAAATGGCATGACATTTTTGTCAGATGTCAATCCTTTTAGACCATTAAGCCATCCTTTGGTATTTTTTGATGTCCCCTTATGGGAGCTGAGGAGTAAGCACAAAAAAAATCCAGGTTTTAAACTTCTGTCATTCCCCTTCAGCGAACCTACATCTTCCACAATGCCAAACTAGTGCTGCATAAGAACCATTCTGTTTGTTTGCTGCCTAGCAAAATATAATCCCTTATCCTGATTGGTGTCTGGGGATGCTACTGTTGTGCAAAACATAATTAACGATATTATTAATGCACAATTGTGTAAACATCCCCTTACCAATTAGAGAAGTTTTGTTTGTCTTGAGCTTTTGTAAACACAATTAAATATAATAATTAATTAAGGTACTGAAATCGCCTAATAACCTAAAAGTCTCTAGATATGTCTATCTACAGACTTTCAGCAAGACAGGACACCAAACTAGAAATACATTTTTGTAGAAATACAAAATCAAAATCACATTTATTGTGATAAGACTGATCATCACTAAAAGCTACTAACAATGTTATATTCCACTACTTTCATCAGTTTTATCCAATAATTGTTTTAGAGATTTCAGAAGGATATTCTGTAAGTTTCTTAAAGAATTAAGAGTGGCAAAACCGGTCCCTTTGACTTGATGAAAAGTTATCAAAGGAAAAAGTAACTCTTCAACAGTAAATTGTGCATTGCTGCCAATTGCAGATAACTGCGAATGGAAGAAAACTCAGGGTCATCCAAGCCCTGTAAGCAGAGTGAGCAATGAGATCAGTACAGGTTCTTCAGGGCTTTATCCAGTCAGGTCTTGAAAATCTGCAAGGATGGAGATTGTTCTACCTCTCTGGCAACCTGTTCCACTGATTTCCCTCATGGGGAAAATGCTTCTTATTCCCAGCTGGAGTCTGTTCTGTATGTCCAGTGTATCTCTTCCTCCAACCAGGCAATGCTGCGAAGAACTTGACTCCATCTTCTTCATGGCTTCCCTCTAGGTACCGACCAGGTGGTCTTAGGTTCCCCCATAGCCACCTCTTCCCTCACTGAATGAGCCCACTTCCCTCAGCACCTCTTCATATGGCAAGTGCTCCAGCCCTGACCATCTTGGTGGGTCTCTGACAAACTTGCTCCAGTTCGTTGTATTTTGGGTGCCCAATCCTGGATGCAGTGGCCTAGACGTCATCTAAAAAGTGCTGATTAGAAGGGAATACAGACTAGGGTGGTGATGTTGCCTTTCTTTGTTGCACACAGGTTCCTGTTCAGCTTGCTGCCTCTGTGGCAAGGCAGTATCAACCCAGGTCAAGAAGGTTATCTGCTCTTTTGCATAGATCTCTCCAGAAAGATCTCTCCCTTTCCCAGGGTCTTGCAGACCCACAGACGCCAGGCTGATATGACAGTGAACAGCTGCTGTAAAGAGAGATTATGCTGGTATTTTTATGGCTCGTAGACACCAAACTTTACCAGGTATAAAAGATTCACTCTGCCTCACACAAGTTGGAAAAAATCCTCTATACACCTCAAAGTGTGAGAGGATTTGGACCCCTCAAGCTAAGACGCTGGCTTTGAGTAATTCTTCTCTTCTGGAAGTTGAGTGAAAGAAGCCTCAGCACACCATACCTTAATAGTTCCAGGTTTGGTAAGTCATATGATCTTCTAAATGGTACTATTCTTTGGCTAGTCATTGTATTGATCTATATCGTGCACTGTATATTCATATTATAACTCACTAGTGAAATCTTGTTACTCTGTGTAGTTAGCAATTGGCATATTTGAGCCTACTACTGATGGTGGCACAGTGTTTATTAATGTCTTGTTACCCTGTGTAGCTAGCAATTGGTATATTCAAACCTGTTACTGACGGTGGCACAGTGTTTATCAATCTCCTTTGTCTGTCCTGTGTAGTAATAGTCTGTTTTAAGTCTTACGTCTGTTAATTTTGTGTCTATTAATAAATAATTCATTCTATAATAGACCGAATCAGCCATTATTAAAGAATTTATGAATGAGAGTGGGTCTTGGGGTCATCCTCAATAACGTGACTGCCTGCTGCCAGAGGCCTGGGCAAAAGGCAGGGACTGATTTAACCCACATATTCCATTTGTAATAGCCTCCCAGCTCCTTTTCTGCAGAACTGCTCCCTAGAGAGGCTTCCCACAGTCCCCCACCTTTGCTGAAGCCGGGAACTCTTCTCTCCCAGGTGCAGGACTTTGCGTTTGTCACTGTTGACTTTCAGAATGTTCCCTTTGGCCCCATCCTCCAGCCTGCCAAGGTTGTTCTGAATGACCACCTGGATACTGAGCATACTGGTTGATCCTTAAGTTTGGTATCGTCTGCAAACTTGATGAGGGCACATTTCATTGTCTTCTCCCAGTCATTGCTACATATTAAATGGGATGTGTACCAGACAGATCCCTGCAGTATCCTTGCAAGAACTTGTCTGTTCCTTAKCAGGTAGGGAAAGCCCACCCTGTTAACCACTACTCTCTGAGCCTGACCATCCAACCTATGTTTTTAACAATTTAGTTGCCCACCCATCCACTCTGTAATATCCCTATTTGGATATGAGCGTACTGTGGCTGACAATGTTGAAAGCCTTAATAAAACCAAAGAAAATCACATCTACTACTGTCCAGTAATCTGAAAATCCAATGATTTTGTCATAGAAAGCAGTCAGGCCAGTCAGGGCTGATTTACAAACCATAAATCTCTGCTGACTATGCCCAACCATCTAACACACCACAGATTTTTGTAATGAAAAAAATGATTTTCTTATTAATCACCATTTTTATCTGGTGTTATGTTTACCCTTCTAGTGCTTCTTGGACCCTAATATTGGCAGTTTCAGCATTCCTCCAGCAGAGGAAGGGATGGGGGGCAATGTGAGGAATACAGTATTTCAGCACTGTGTTGATTCCTTTGTTAGTAGGACAATGATATTCATGTGAGTCCGAGAGTCCAAGTAGAAAGCTATCTTTATGTTTTCTTTTTGCAGCCTGCTTCCTTCTTACTCTTTGCTATCTGCTTTGAAAATTGCACTATTCATTCCCCAGCCCCAAATGGCATGAAGGTTTTTGTTTGCTACACACTATGTATGTTTGTCAGGTCTGTACCACACACAGTATTTCCAGAGGTTAAGCTCAAACCGCTCAGGCGATAAACACTTGACCACTAGACAATTACTGCAACAGGGCAACATATGACCCTGCACTGTCAACACAAGGCCTTTTACTAGAAAAGGAACAAAAGTCACATTCACTGGGCTCCCAAACACATGACACAAATAGTGGAAGAGCAGCAGTGATGTTCAGCGACGAATGCTTGGAGCACACYCCATGGGATGCCAGGGCACTGGAGTCACCAGCAGGAATTCCGTGCTGTGCGTGCCCGTGCTGCAGCTGCAACCTGATTACATTCCTGACCTCTCACTTTGCTTCTCTTCACTAGAAATGAAGTAGGAGGAAAAAAACAATCACTTCCCATGTCTTACAGTGACAAAAATGTTTGGAAGCTTCATGACAACATCAGGAATCAGAATCGATACCCTTTTGAAGAATTTCATGCTGTTCTCATGAAAACAAAATCCTGTTGTCCCAAAGCAAGTTCTCTCACTCAGTGTGCAAGAGGCCAATCCACACGCAGAGTCAAGGCATTTGATTAATTTATGGCTCTGTGCAGTAAAGGGCACTGGGTGGCAAATCCACAAAGCCAGCATGCTGACTATAAAACCTTTTCACTATTAATATATTTTAGCAAAGACAATAATGTTGATTGGCTATAAATTACATTGTTCTCTTTTTAAATAGTATTCTATCATCTCCTGGTTAAATTATTCTCTTACTTGTCCTGCTAATTAGTTCACATGCTAAATCCTCTTCTTTTGAGCTGGTGCCTTCCTTGAGACAGTGGTTCTGATCCCACCCTTTGCCTAGTTGGATGAGATGGCTTTGTTTTATTCCTCTGGCATTATCTTAGTTGTTTCCCAAAGTGTCCTTGGTCCACTGGTTCAGCATCCCATTATGTCTGGGTTCAACTGATGTACTGAAAGAAGCTTCCTCTTCTATTCTTTTTTCTATAGCTGCTGCAATTACTGAGACATGTTAAACACAATTTATTTATTTGGGAGCCCTACATCAGTATTAGAGTATTTCAAGTCAAGTGTGCTGAAATCAAGTATCACAGACAACCGAAGGCTGTGGTTAATTTCTTCATTGCCTAACAAGAAAAAAAGATAAATCAGGAGTCAGTGTGAATAGAAGCTTAAGAACCTTGTTTACTTCTTAATCAAAAGTATCAGGGATCTGTACATACATACAACTATTACTAATATTTAGGCAATGCGTGGGCTACCACTACCACAATGTCTTTCTGGACACACTGGCTTCAAACGCATCCTTAGACACCAAAACAGAGGGTAGGCTAGAGACACTGCTGGGATCTTGAAGCTGAAGACTGAATATCTGGCCTGTCTATACCGACTCAATACTTGGAACACCTGACTGAGACCATGGGTATGCTGCCTTTATCTGCTTAAAATCAGAAGCTGGACGATTGTTATGAGGGTAGGGAAAGCAGTTACCTTTATTGGAAGTCCTCCCGGAGTACAAAGCACTCACTGATCAGTTTTGTATCCCGTCCGAAGTGTCTGTTCTCAGTGTGTGTGTACTCGTAGCACTTTTATAGGTTTACATCAAATTAAAATAGTTTACAAAAATCTCCCAATTAGAAATATGGTTAATGAGGTGATTTCCTTTGGCTCAGCCTCCTACGGAAATCCCCGCCTAACGCTGCTAGCTACTGTTGTTTGGGCTTTTAGGAGACATAGGACAGAGAAGTGTCCCTGGACTCTAGAACACTAGTGGTGATAAGGTTGACATAGGAATCTTATTTTGACTGTAGGGATAGSGATTATGGGATAGGGAGTTTGTTATCTAGGAATTTACAAGGTTAGAGGGTAAAGGCCACAGGGCTACAGGACTACAGGGCATATACTACTAATATAAAAAGTATAAAAGCAAAAATCTCTCTGGCATCAGGTACCTGTGGAAGATTTCTATTTATTTCTGACAACTCAGACATCCTCTCTTAGAGGAAGACGACTGAACTTATTAGCATCAAACTCATAGGCAGAAAGCTCTCCATATGTCGAATGAAAGATGCTTGACCCATACTAGTTAAAAAGAAAGTCTAGTGAGACTAGAGAAAAGTCTCAAATTCTTATGTTTCATACTTAATTTATTTTTAGGAATGGAATGACTACTATACACATCTTGTCATGTGTGCCTGCCTGCGAGAGGAGAAAGAGGGAGAGACAGGGTGAGAAAAGTGCCCACCTCATGAAGCCTCCAGACTCTGAAAAGGTTCTGCAGAAGAACTAGTGACAAACTGAGGTTAAATGCTTTGAGAGGACTCTGGGGGTGGACCTACTGTCTTCATGCCTTTTCTTGATGAAGGTGCCAACAMTTGTGCCAAATACAACAACGGTTTTGCAATATGGATAAATATCTTCCAGCCTCCTGAGTACAGTTTACACACTTCTTGGCATTGAAAAGATCATGTAAATAGACGTGGAAGAAAAATAGGCATTTTTGAGTGTAATAAGTTTGCTTCAACAACCCTTGGATACATGTAGAATCCAGCACTGTTTGCCATTTAGCAAATGACACATACAAAATATATTAGTCAAAAATACATGCTCTTGAACAAGAGGGATGTTAAGAGCTCATGAATCCAAGTTTAGATTTAGTATTCAAGAGCTGATATTAATTTGCTATGAGAATATATTGATGATAGTTTTCATGGAGGGCACTTTGACATCCCTTACCACCCAGAATAAACTGAAATAGTCACTGTTATTAAAATGATTCAATTTAACTGTTGTGTGAGTGAAACTTCTCACTGACACATGGAAAGCATCGAGCAGAATTTTCCTTCCTAAAATAAAACTGATTTTCCTGACAGATGCCTGTGTTTCACAACTGTAGCCATCATGCAACTATGGAAACTAACTGAAAAAGGCATTGTAGAACATATTCACTATAGGTTGGATATAATAAGTCAGATAATATATTTTGATTAGTCATTTCCTCCCATATTTGATACTATTCTTGACAAGTAGGAGACAGCATAAAGAGGAAGGAAATAAGTGTGTCCACATGTTTAAACACGAAATTAGCTTAGTTATCATAACAAGAAAGTTTAAGTTATGCTTTTGGAAAAAGCTTTTTAGCACAGAAGAAAGAAACAATTGGATGTATTGCTTAAGAACAACACGTAGTTCTTATAGCTGGATTTTAAGTACAAGTAAAAGACACACCTATTGGTGTGAAACTGTGATTCCAGGTCATATTGAAGCCATACTTTTCATTTATTTATATGATGTAAAACACAGTGATTACAAGTCTAAACTTCCTTGAAGAGCAAGAGCAAAATAAAACTGTCCTTCCGAAAGTGGGAAGGGACAAAAAGCCTTCACATGATGAAATCTGGAGTCTAATGAATGTGAAGAATAGATTAAAGATGTATCACACATAATGTTTGTAGCATTGGCGAAGTTGTCTGACATGGCACATTTGAAGACCATTATCTTCAAAAGCTTTTAAACTAAATCAACATTTAGCACTTAACCCTTCCATTTCCCTTAGCCTTGGAAAGTAAGGCACCTAATTGATTACCGCCCTTTAGACTCCCTCTAAACACAACAGAGGGGGGTAAATGCTTCTAGGAGATCACTTTATTTTAAGAGAACTGTTTAAGCTAGGTGGTTACTACTGATCTCCACAGAATAGGAGGGCAGTCAGCTAAGACTAGGTACCTCTACAGCAGCTGCGACTGCACGACCAGAACCCCTCACAGAGATCGTGACTTATTTGCACTCTTTCATGTGAAAACATACTTAGGATACCTATAAGGTGTCTCTGAAGATACCTGAACTGAGTACTACTTTAAAGACATAGGAGAAATTCTTCCTAGATCTTAAACTGAAGGCATGTACTGGGCTTTGGATGCTTGAGGAGAGTACCACGGGTCTCCGAAGTTTCACCGTTACTGTCCCATGCTAAGATCTGCTTTAAAAGGTATTTACCTAATGTTGCTCTTCCTTGCCCCTCAAGAAACAGCATGTGCACAGGGCATCCTGACTAACTGTATCTTCACATTCAATCAGGCTAAAGAATGACCCTTTTGAGGTGATTTCAGTTACTAAATAGAAAGTTGTTAAATTAAGTGAGAACATTTCTTTCAACTTCACTCATAACTACTGACAGCTGAGACAGATTAAATGCCAAACCAAAGATGAAACATTTAATCAATCACAAAGTAGTTTTCTGTGAAGCAGGGAGAAGGCAGGAGACTACATTCTGTAACTATGATGCATTTGTGTATTTTTTATAACACCCTTCAACCAAYGATTTTACAGAACTTCCTGGCAACTTTCAGAAATCTTTTAGAATACAAAAGAAGCAGTGCAGTCAAAGAAGAACAATCCTTTTCTTTCCTCTTCATCCTCTAATGTAATATTTGTTATTTTCTAGCCCAGACACATCAGAGACATAGCTAATGAATTATTTGGTAGAAATGAAACTCAGTTTTAACTGAAATGAGGCAAAAATCTTCAGGAAAGAATAATCTTCTTGGAATATATGTCACAGACTGCATCTAGCAAAACAAAATTAATGTCACTGTCACTGGTGAAAGAACAATTGAATTTCTTAAGGAGAAATTAATAAAAAATGAGATCTCATCAACCTACATTCTGTTTAAATTTGGATTTATATATGCAAAATCCACTTATTATTTGAAGCAGCAGACTAGTCTACCTACTTTACAGGGCAATTTACACACCTACCTTACTAAATCTTCTTCTTACCTTGGAAATCCCTTGAGACTATCTACACACACCACCCAGTGTTCATAAAAAGGCCCTCTCTGCTAAGACAAGAACATGCATCACAATCCAGGCTTGGGGTGAAAAGCACAGAAGCTTCATTTACATTCCTGGAAATACCCAAAAGTTTAGATCTGTCAGGACTACCACTAATTTCATTCAACATAGTGATGATATTTCCCTTCCATGCAATCATTTTTTGGTTAGGAAATTTATTCACAAGAAAGTAACGTAGTTTTTAGTGAACAAGTTCTCAAAAGATAAAAGTCAGCTGGAAGCTGACTTGAGCTTACCATTAATCATTGTTCAGTCCTGACTTAGTTATTACTTTTCAGGGGGACAAAAGATGAGCTGGGCACCCTGGCCACTTGAATCTGGGTAATTTCATTAGTTTGTAGATTATTGTGCAAAAATCAGAAAGCCATATCATGCCTTTTCAATTCTCAGAAGAAAATGAAGTGTACTGTATCTCAAATGGTTGGAGGCATTTGACATACGGTATTGGTTCCCTATATTCTCACTGGATGTAACAGAAACACATTTTAAGTAGACTGGACAATTTTATGGAGACAATCACATTTTTCTGTAGCCAATGGATAGAAAGAAATGGAGAGAAAAAAACACCCAAACACCTAAATTAATCTGAGGGTTTCTTTCAGTCCATTCCTCCAGATATCTGCACTTTAAGACAATCATRGAATCATACTGTAATAGAACAGTTTGGGTTGGAAGGAACCTTTAAACCTCATCTAGTCAAACCCCCCCACACTTAGCAAGAACATCTTCAATTAGATCAGGTTGTTCAATTGAACCCTGTTCAACCTGACCTTGAGTGTGTCCACAGATGGGGCATCCACAACCTCTCTGGGCAATCTGTTCCAGTGTATAACCACACTGCATGTAAAAAATTTCTTCCTCATCTAAATCCACCCTCTTTTAGCTCAAAGCCATTGCCCCTCGTCCTATCACAACAGATCCTGCTAAAAACTCTGTTCCCAGCTTTCTTATAAGCCCTCTTTAATTACTGAAAGGCTCCTTTAAGGTCTCCCCAGAGCCTTCTCTTCTCCAGGGTGAACAGCCACAGCTCTCTCAGCCTTTCCTCACAGGAGAGGTGCTCCAGCCCTCTCACCATCTTCATGGCCCCCCCTCTAGACTCACTCCAAAGTGTCCATGTCTTTCCTGTGCTGAGGACACCAGAGCTGGACAGAGTATTCCAGTTGGAGTCTCACAACAGCAGAATAGAGGGGCAGAATCACCTCCCTTGACCTGCTGGTCACACTTCTTTTGATGCAGCCCAGGGCACGTTTGGCTTTCTGGGCTGCAAGCACATATTGCCGGCTCACATCCAGCTTTTCATCTGCCAGCAAACCCAAGTCCTTCTTGGCAGGACTATTCTCAGTCTCTTCATCCCCCAACCTGTACTGATGCCTGGGGTTGAATGCTCTGTGACATCATGACAGTACAGGTCCAGTTTTGTTTGACACACATTCATCCAAAATACCAAAAGCAGCAATATGATTTCTTTTCTGTAGGGGAAGGTGAAAATATAATCCGTACTATTCTATAGCTTTGTTTATCCTCTTTTGCCAAAGTGACCACTTTCCAACATTGTAATCATTCAAAATGTGCCAATTATTTTAATCAGCTGGAAGCCATCCTCATCACACTATATGGACACTGAGAGGTTGTGCCTGTAGGATCACTGGAGGAGGAAGCACGGGAAACTGGAGAGGAGGGGGGATAAAAGCAGTGGCTTACATGTAAACAAACTGTGGTAGTGCCTTTTCCCTCTGCCCTGTGATGAGTTGAGGGACAACTGCTACAGAATTTCAGCCTGGACCAGCCAGGTCAGACGGAGCCACAGTAGGGGCTGGAGGCTGGACAAACAGGGCCCAGGCCCTGGGCAGGGACTCTGGACAGATGTGATGGGGACAGACTGCTCTGGTATTTGAGCAGTCATGGATGYGCATGTCCTGGTGGACAAAGAGGGTGGGATGAGGCAGGGAGTATAAGTGTCAGGAAACCCCTGCCCTGGTGGTCTCAAGAGAAGGAAGAGCACTTGCTGATGGTGGTGGTGATGTCTGTGTGAGGGCTGTTGGTGTTTGTGTGGGTGCCAGGAACAGCACTGCTTTCTATACTGATCTCTGCAGTCAGATGTGTGTGATCTGTGTGTATCTGCACAGGGCAGGAGAATTCCCCTGAGACCAAATATTCACTAGATATATCTTCCTTTAACATCTTCTCTGGGCTGTGGCTCCACTAATGAGGTTCCTGCAATTTCATAGGTTGTAACTCAAGATCTCTGGTCTCCGTTAAGAACACTGGCTTTCCACCACTGTCAAATGTTTATTGTAAATATGTTACACTGACATATATAMAGATTTCCACCTGGACAGAGAAAATTGCACCTTCATTTTATTAGTTCACCAATTTTAACCTTATTAATATGGTCACACCAATGGGAAAATTGCCTGGAACAGTGCTTATCTGTGAAGAATCAGTTACTTAAATTACCAAAAGGGTTAGTTTTTTTGTCTTTATCTTATCAGCTCTGTCCATATTTCACATTCTCAACGGTATGTGGTTTTGCCAAAGAGAGCTGCAGAAAAGGGTGTATGATGTGAATATATGCTTCCATCAGACCATTGTAGTAGTCTGGAAACCCATTTGAATTGTTAATTGTCTTGGTTTGTTGGGTTTTTTTAATGTGTCATGCATGTCATGCATTAAATATCTGTTATGGTTTAACTAGCGTAATTTTTAAGTTGCTCACTCTTTCATGATTTGACTAAGATTAGTCAGAATTATTAATCTTTTTGTAATGTATATGTATTTTTAGCAAAGAAGGAATTAAAAAAATTCTTATAACTGAATATACTTGAATTCTAGGTTTTTCACCAGTTCTGAAAAAGTTCAGCTTCATTGTGCCCGTACGAAGGAGTATCACCAGAATTTTCAATTTTTTCATGTGGGAACTGCAATTTCTGTTAGGCCTACACACATATGAATCAGGAAGAGGTCTACACAAGTGCAGCTTTGCCATCCGCTATTTGAAAATCTCCCACAGACAGGCATGAGTAGAAATCACAGAATCATGAAATTATTTGGGTTCAAAGGGACCTTAAATATCATCCTGGATCCTCCAGGATCCCCAGAAAGCATTCAGCAGGATTGTCCACCAAAGCCAGTTACAGAGAGTAAGCTGTTGTGAAGTAAGAGGGAGCTCCTCTCATGGATAAAGATCTGCTTTGAACCTATAAAACAAAAGTAAGGCAAAAGTTAGAATTAGTTACTTTTTTTTCTCAGTAGAAGGAGGAAAACAACAGGATCCTCAAGATAATCTCTGTGAAGCTTTGTACTTCAACACGCTCAAGAATGATCTGGAAAATGGAATAATGCTTAAGTGATTTGGTTTTCCAATGCATCTAACTTATTTAGGGCTCTAACAGCAACAGTCTAGTGGGTGGGTTTGGGGAAGTAACAAAAGAACCTCATGATAGTCCTGAACTGCTTAATGGTACTGTACCGAGCAAGCCGAGGCATGAAGGCTCCTGAGCTCCGCATGAGCTGCAGTCAGGCTTCTGCAGACTCTGCACACATGCCAAATGCTATGGGCACTGAGAACATAGGCACCGGGCTCGGGTCCTGAACCAGATGGAAAGGAATGGTATAGCTTCTGTACATTCTTCCCATGGACTCCACCTTCTACAGGCCATGAAGAGATATAAATGTTCATCAGTCATCTCTCAGAGGAATGTCAGCCCCTCCCAACAAAGTTACTCCATTCTCTCAAATTAGCTAAATATAAAAAAGAATAATTTTAATATAGTACCAAATACAACTTAAAGCTACCAGTTCAGCACAAAGCTACCAGCTCAGCACAAAGCTACCAGCTCAGCACCACAACTCCTAAACTTTTCTGTGTGTCTTTTGACAGTAGGAATAAGCCTCTAAACTACTCAAAAAATTCTTTTAAAATTGCATAATGTAACAGCAGGTGGCACTGTCACATTAAAACTCATACAATCATTTCCTGTTCAAGTTGAATCAGATTTTACTCATAGATAACAGCATGGAAAAGTGAGTGACATGCAAATTTGCACATTATAATTAAATATCATTGCCTAAATATTCTTCTCCATTTTTGATTAACCATTTGAGTCTTGCAATGTTTTCATCCTTTGATTTGAGCTATTACATTTGTCAATACACTTGCAATGGTCCCTTTTGTTCTGTTTAGCTATCGTGGCAGTTCTACATTCCCAGAAGAAATAAGCTGAAGCATACATAACTATTTCTTTCAAACCTGCTTATCATCTCATAGATAATAAGATACAAGACTGAAATTTCCTGTCCTTTCACATACAGTACAATGTATGAAAGCTGTAATGACAAAGAAAAATCAACTTTTACTGTATCTTGAATGCAAAAGCTTTTCGCTGAAAGATTTACAAAATGACTGTAAATACTCAAACATTTAATGAACAAGAAGCAGGAGCAGTCTGGCCATTCTGAAACACCAATATCTACAGCCATAACAGTTCTATATAGAAGTATCCACTGTAACCACCTCTGGAAAAAGCCCCAAAAGACATGCTCCATATTTGATATCTACAAGATATTTTTCAGTGCTTTTACCCTACGCATTTGTAACATGCTGATATTTGTTTAAGCCCCTTATTCCCACACTGAGGTCAAATTCCTGAATTAAAAACACTTTACAAGTCACTGGGCCATGCAATGGATAACTAAGAACAACTCACAATTCAGAAGCCTAAGCCAACTATCAGAGGAGTTTAACTGTCTGTTAAACCATCTGTTAAACCTTTCATTTTCCCTTAACCACAAGGTAGGCTTCAGGTGCAGACCCTGTCTTCTCGGGGTAGGTGACTTGTACCATAATCTTGAAGAGAAAAACAGTCTGTCAGAGATGAGAGCTCTCCCTCCATGGAGCCATCCCGGCCCTAGGGAAAGTTTTCATATCAAAAATGTAGTTCCAAATCGGGAGATTGCTGGATGGGAATGGGAGTTGTATTTGTCTACTTTTTATCGGACTGGACTAAGGAAATTTCAGTCCCATCTGGGGTCAGATATTCATAAAGCATGAAACAGAGGATGTTACATCAGCATGTGTTTGTAAATCTGTGTGACTGTGACTGTGACTGTGACTGTGACTGTGACTGTGACTGTGACTGTGACTGTGACTGTGACTCCTTCCTTGTGCCCTCACCACAGGGCAGGGCCCGCTCCAGCCTGCCCTCCTCCACAAGGCCACTGGAGCAGGGACCCAAACACCCCATCCTCTCTGCCACAGGAGGCACCATGCAAACACTACAGCAGGCTCCAGCAGGCTGCTGCAGAGTGCCATGCAAACTGCTGAATCCCCACGTATTCTGATRTTTTGTAAAATCTTATGGGGTCTCTGAAAATTTTCAAAGTAGAAAGCCCTGAACAAGCCATCCCCCTCTCTTTGAGACAGTGCTCTGTCACATGGTCTACTGACAGCAAAGCAGCTGTAGAAACCTCTCACACAACTCATCCTCCAACCCTGACTCCATTGAGGCCAGATGTAGGATAAACTGCTAATGCAAGGCATTCAAATCCCAGGAGATCTTTTGAGAAGCATATATTTGAACACTTAAAGAGTTTTACTTAAGAGTGTGTTTTGGGTTTGGACTGTGAACAGAAGTTCAACCCTTCCTTAACAAACACGAAAACCAAGACTTTTATTTGACTTCCTATTACAAAAAAAAAAAGAGATTATTGACTAATATCATGGGAATTCTGAAGCCAAGACAGAAAACAGGAAAATAATATCAGGTTATAAAGAGAATCATAGAACTTGAAGTAGGGATTTGTAATAAATGGGTGAATATCCACACTGGAGATAGAGGGAATTTCATCCCAGAGGAAAATTTGATGTATAAACATTATCTTTGGCCTGCACTAGAAAATGTAGATTAATAAAAATAAAATTCAAAATATGAAATACTGCAAGAGTCTTGCTGAAATGTTTGAATCTGCTAGTATAAAAATGTATTTGAGTTGTAACTGAAAAGCCAAGTTTGTGACATTTTGGCTTTTTGGTATAATATCTTACAGTTACATCACAGGGATCACGTTACAAAAGAGATGACCAGATCCAGGCCTGGCCTAGGTCTGGGCCCCAGTGCAGCAGCACAGGCTTTGTGCCTCAGGAGACCAAACTAGGGGAACAGTGCACAACACTGAGGGGAAGATAGGGACTTTCATTTAAATAAAATGTGTGACATTGCTTCACCATTGCTAGATGTCTCCAAAATAGATCTAGGTCTCTTCAGCAGCATCTGTGTGTTCATTATCCTGTTTCTGCTGGCATCCAGAACATGGAATGAAGTGCAACAAACAGAAGCTGAGCAGGCGGGTTGGACCACATGACTTCCAGAGGTGTCTTCCAACTTCAATCACCCTGTGATTCTGTCATCCCAAATCTTTTCCAATCAACATTTGCCAAATGTAATTGCCAGATACCAGTAGCTTCCTTATAACAGTAGGTGAATTTTGGTGCACTTTTCAAGGGGTTCAATTAGATTAATTGAATTTCCCCAGGCTCTCTCTGTAGTTAATGTGTTATCCCTCCCCCCATCTACTGTAAGAAATCTAGAGAGATGCTGTTCAAGCCAGCTGTGAGGGTGAGAGGATGTGAAATTCTTGTCAGTTGCCTTCATTTCTGGGCTGTTCATCTTCCCATATGAACATGCTGCCTGTGGAAAAGCAGTACAGGCAAAACTCTCCCTGTTTGTAGGATGTGGAGTGTACATGCCAACAGCAGTGCGCGCACCGTTGTGCAAGTGGTGCACTAGTGGAACATGTCCTCGTTGGATCTCCCAGGGAAAGGCCAAATCTCACTAATGCTGCTGAGATCTGTTCTTCAACTTCTTTTAGTGAGGGTCAATTCTCTTTCTACTGCTTTCAAAACTTGTTTTTTATACCAAATCTCCTCGCAGAAGTAGGAAGTTAAGGACTACATAGAAAACCCAAGAAAGCAAGCAACCCAAGTGCTTCCATCCGTAAAGCTAGGTCCCTTAAAAACCACTTCATATAGATTCAGCAGTTTGATGTTCTAAGATATTCTGCTGCCATACAAGATTAAATCAAAGTAAAAAGAAATCAATTGTTCAATGTAAATTTAAGCTAAATTAAATTCAAGCCCATGCTGTTTTAAATTCGTCAAAGGGCATATAAACTGCTTGGGTGGAACAGCAGAAACAATTATTTTCTATCAAGACCTTTCCGTCAGGTATTAGCAAGCCAACTTTCCAAATGCATAAAAGCATTAAGCATTGGCTTCTTTCAAGCCAAAGAAGTTTATCCTACTTTATTCCATTCTGTTCCAATTTATTCCAACCAATAGTCTGGCCCAATACCTTTAAACTTGCTCATACAATTTTGTCTCCCAATTATATTCCAGTGCACTGATAACAGCATAGCTACCTAGTTAGGTGGTGTATTTAACATGTTGGCACATTTTTCTCTTCAACAACTTTGGAAAGCACAGGAATGTTCTTTCTCTCTTCTGTGCTCTGAAGCTTGTACAGCTGTGATGCTCATTGTATTCTGAATCACACCRCAGTGCTAAAACTACTAATCTTGTAACAAATGAGAGCGAGCCTTTGGGATTTTATTTCTACCAGTATATTTTACATACTGCTTCAGTGCAATCAAGTCACTGAGATCTTTAGAAGGATAAACAGCAAATATAGGCCAGAAAAAAATGAGCATTTGCTTATAATTCTTTTGGTGTACGGTATTTTAAAAACTCATTAATCATTCACTGGGTGAAGGTGATACCTTACAAGCAAAAAAAAAAGACTGAAAACAGCTGGAAAGGAGTGCTTCAGTCAAAGTAATGCTTTTATTTCAAGGGAATTCTTTGGCTAGGGTAAAGTTAATAGGTCAGATTATTTAGAGGCTTGGCTCCCTATATATGAAATTTTACTCATTCAACTATAAAGAATTTCAATTCTTTTAACAAAGATATTTTTGGCTTAACTCACTTTTTAAAGTGCAAGTGTTTACTGCCATCTGATATTTCTAAGGGTACCTGACATTTCTGCTTAGAACTAGGAGATGTGATGCAAAACATGTAAAACATCCATGCTTCCCCAAGGAAGCAAGTGGAGACCAAGCAGAAGCACATCTGTACATGTCGGGTAGTATGACATTGTCCTGGGTTAACCAAAAATGATATATTCTATCACCACCCACATAATTCCTTGATAAACTGGGTGGTACACAGTAACTGGTTACACACCTGGTCCCTGAGGAGGGGCAGATCATGTGAGGTGGGGTAGTACTTCTTATCTCAATTGTGATAACTTCCCTGGGAAGCAGCAGCAAGCACCACCCGTCCTGAGTGGATTATCTCTGCTAATGGCCCATTCCCAACTGGATAAGCACCGACGAATAGAACGTCAGAAACATCCCCTTCCATTGTGGAAATCCCCGCCCCTGAGGGAGGTACCAGCCAAGAAACACCACATAAAACAGGCTTGGGGATGGGGAGAGACCACGGGATACCTAGAAGATGGGACATCCACCACTGGACAACCACCACTGGATACCCAGAGGACCAGGCCTTTCTACAGGACTACTGCTTTCCACACCAGTGGACACCCAGACTACCGGACCTTCACCACTGGACACCCAGACCACTGGACACCCAGTTCCAGRCCTTCAACAGGACTGGCAACCACTGCCAGGTTGTACTGTGACTCCGTCGGTTTTAAGCCCATGTTTTCTGTATTACTACATTTATTATAACATTTCTATTAAAATTGTAACTCTGACCTAAATCTCTCTTGAGGTATTTGTGTGGGGTTAATTCCTCCTGCTGGTTCACATTCAAACCAGCACAGAGATACACACAGGTAAGTAACATTATGGGAAGATGCAGTTTAAGCTGAATATGTAAACTGCAGGAAAACAACAGTGAAGAATCATTTTAGAATGATCCTTCTCCTATCTATCCAGACCATGAACATTTATCTCGACAATTTGAAAGCTGATTTGGAAAATAGGAAGGGAAATCCACTTTTTAAAAGTAATATAAATTATCATAAGCCATGGCCAGAGAAAAGATTGGCTATAAACCACTTTCCAGAAAAATGACTTGCTTTATATTTAGTTAATGACATCCAAGCTAGACACTCCAGCCTGGCAGCTAGGATTTAGCCATACAACTTGCTTGAAGCATGAAAAGGGAATTGTTGTGAAGCAAATAAGAAGCAGAGATTTCCCTCATGCAGAGGGAAGCATAAAGGGGTTGGCATTCATATTGCCTTGCTGAAGTAGCTCAAAGCAGTGAGTTCTGATGAATGAATTGAACCCTGAGTCACTGGAATGACTCTGGAAGTCATTAAAATAGCAGCAAGAAAGAGTCCATATAGTTATTAAACATGATGATCTCAGGACAAAAATTTAGGAAGGGAAGGGTCTGTTTAGCCTAGAGAAGACTGAGGGGATCTCCTTAATGCATATAAACATCTCAAAAGGGGGTGTCAAGAGGGTGGTGCCAGACTCTTTTCCGTGGTGCCCAGTGACAGAATGAGGAGCAATGGCCATAAACTAAAGCACAAGAAGTTTCACCTCAACAAGAGTAAGAACTTTTTACATTGAGGGTGGCAGAGCACTGTAACAGGCTGCCCAGGGAGGTCATGGAGTCTCCCTACATGGAGACATTCCAAACCCACTTGGGCATGTTCTGTGTAACCTGCTCTAGATGACCCTGCCTTGGCAAGGGGGTTGGACTGCATGATCTCCAGAGGTCCCTTCCCACTTTAGCAATTCAGTGATTCTGTGAAAGGAAGGCAAAGCAAGGAAAGGCAAGACAAGGCAAGAAGATGAAAGCTAACATAGGAAAGAAGACACAAAACTGACATAAGGTGCAGCCACTGGCTGATTTTAAATTTTTCATGCAGAGAGGTATTCACATAAAAAGAAAATAAAAATTAGACCAGAAAGACAATACTTGTTCCAAAAGTCAGAGATATCTAGTTAAAACTGATGAATTAGATTAGAACAATTTTTAGTTTTACTAGTAGAATTTAAAGCAAACGAAATTTATTTGAGATCACTGGGGTTGTTTTGTGGCAAGTAACAATGGTGTATAGAGGACTATTCATAGTATCTACGAATTTACAGAGATTTCATAGCTTAGTAGCCTTTGCTCAATATTTCTGACATTTACTTTTAAAACATTTTTACTCATTAAGCAAAAATTATTCCTACTGTAAATGATCAAGTAAAACACTAACAGAGGCACATAAATTTAACTATGCTTTCAAAGACAAATCAAAATSAATTATTTCACAGAATCACATCCCAAATATTTATCAAGCACACAATCTCTTTTATTAGAATTATATATGTTCAGTTAAAGAAAAGCATATATGTGTGCTTGACTATAAGGGTTCTTCCTGAAAAAACTCAGTTTATTTGCATTTTAAAGTTACACATTTWGTTCTTGCTGACAAGTTTTACAGCATTCTTAGATGATGGTACTTTTGTTAGGAGTTATTCCACTGAGTCAGAAGTTGAGAGCTATGAAGGACAGCAGCATGATTAAGGCCAATGGAAATCAAACTAGAGTGGAAAGGAAAGAAATTATGGAAACAAAACAGTTGTATGGGAAAGAGAACGGGAAAACATGGCCATGAGCCTTTCAGACTTTCTACCATTCCATTTAGGCAAAATCTTGGTACAGCACAAACAGGGTTACTGAAAAGGTGATTTGGATATTGCAGTAGATTACCCTCATTCTTCTGGATTCTAATTCCCTTTCATTTGTCAATATGACTGTGATATTTTATGGCTACTCAAGGTTATTTATGGTTCTATTGACACAACGTTATTACTGCTACAATAGAACATTATTACTAATGGTTTGATTTACAGTAGTGTCTAGAGGAGAATTGAACTGTATTTGCTCCCAGGTAAGCTGAGAACAAGGTTGCATACTCTAAACACCAACCTTAGTTCAAGACACAGAAGAAAAAGACCAAGTGAAGCAGAGGGGACTTCCTCTAAAGTGGAGAGTRGAGAGTGTCTACTCTTCACCAATGTCTGAGTCCTGTCCAAAGTCTTTTGAAAGCAAAAAAATTGACCTAAATGGGCATTTAACCAAGTTTTACACACCCAATTTTCAGACTGAGGTCTTGAAATGTTCAGAAATATATTTTACATGCATTATAATCATACAAGATCTGGCTAACCAGTTTTAGCTCATGACAAATGATCACAAGATCATTTGCTTAAGATGCTCACAAGTCTATGGGACCAGATGGGATTCATCCTAAGGTGCTGAGGGAGCTGGGAGAAGAGCTCACTAAGCTGCTCTCCTTTATCATCAGTCCTGACTAACTAGGAGATCCCAGATGACTGGAGTTTGGCCAAGGTGACACCCATCCACAAGAAGGGCTGGAATGAGCATCTGGGAAACTACAGGCCTGTCAGCCTGTCCTTGGTGCCCAGCAAGGTTATGGAACAGATAATTTTGAGTGCGAACACATGGCACCTACAGGACGAACAAGGGATCAGGCTGAGCAAGCATGGATTTAGGAGAGGGAAGTCCTGCCTGACCAACATGATTTCCTTTTATGACCAGCTGACCCTCCTAATGGATGAGGAAAAGGCTGTGGATGTTGTCTACCCAGACTTCAGCAAAGCCTCTGACACCGTCCCACAGCATACTCCTGGAGAAACTGGCAGCCCATGGCTTGGACAGGAGCACCCTTCACTGGGTTAAGAAATGGCTGAATGGCCAGGCCCAGAGAGTGGTGGTGAATGGTGCTGCAAMCAGTTGGTGTCCAGTCACTAAGGGTGTCCCCCAGGGATCAGTGTTGGGCCCAGTCCTGTTTAATATCTTTATTGATGATCTGAATGAAGAGATCGAGTCTACCATTAGCAAATTTGCGGACAACACCAAGCTGAGTGCAAGTGTAGATCTGTTGGAAGGTAGGAGGGCTCTGCAGAGGGATCTGGACAGGCTGCATAGATGGGCTGAGACCAATAGGATGAGGTTCAACAAGACCAAATACCAAGTGGCCTTTGGCTTAAAAATAATCCCATGCAACACTACAGGCTGGGGGCAGGGTGGCTGGAAAGCTGCACTGTGGAAAAGAACCTGGAGGTGCTTGACAGCAGCTGAACATGAGCCAGCATGTGCCCAGGGGGCCAAGAAGACCAATGACACCTGGTCTGTATCAGGAATAGCGTGGACTATAGACCCAGTAGGACTAGGGAAGTGATTCTTCCCCTGTACCAGGCACTGGTAAGGCTGCACCTCAAGTGCTGTGTCCGGTTCTGGGCCCCCCAATTCAGGAAAGACATTGAGATGCTGGAGCATGTCCAGAGAAGGGTAACAGAGCTGGTGAAGGGTCTGGAACACAAGTCCTGTGAGCAGCAGCTGAGGGAGCTGGGGTTGTTTAGCCTGGAGAAAAGGAGGCTCAGGGGAGACCTTATCATTCTCTACAACCACCTGAAAGGAGGGTGTAGCCAGGTGAGGATCAGTCTCTTCTCCCAGACAGCAAGCAACAGAAGAGGACACAGTCTTAAGCTGCATYAGGGGAGGTTTGACTTGAACACTAGGAAGAAATTCTTCACAGAAAGTGTAATTACATATTGGAATGGGCTGCCCAGAGAAGTGGTGGAGTCACTGTCCTTGGAGGTGTTTAAGGAAAGACTGGATTTGGCATTAAGTGCTGTRGTCTAGTTGATATGGGAGTGTTCGGTCATAGGTTGGACTTGATGATCTCAGATGTCTTGTCCAACCTAACCGATTCTGTGATTCTGCAATAAACCTTCTGTGAAATTTATACATTTCCTTCCACCTTCACCCCACCCTGCAAAATCCCTTTAACATTCCACAGGCTTTAAAACACTAAAAGTCAAAAATCAAGTGAAAAATTAGTCACTGTTGCAAAATTCCTTCTGAAACTGTCTGTGCAACCCAAAACCTGAGTACTTAGCTACTTAGGACTGTCTGTGAATTCATTAATAGCACTACCTAAGGAGACCTCCTGAAATCTGATAGATTATGAATTCTCTCTTATTTGCAAACACTATATGCTTGATTCAAGCTACACAAAGTCGCACGGAGCGTGAAAAAAGGAATGGAATCGATCAGCACACCCATCACCACCCCTAGGAAAATCTGTCTGACAACAACGAAAGGTTTACAAAACTTGGAGACATTAAACAGATTTTTTTTGACAGGCTTATACCCGTAAACATACACCTACTGACATCTATAAAAACACTGCCTTTTGGAGTTTTAATAAGTGAACAACAAAGATATTGACATTAAACAATTGTCATTGGAATACCATGAGTGAGGGGAATCAACACTAACATATCTAGTTTTATAAATGTTTTAGGTGATTACTTTCATCCATTTGCTTATACTTCATTGTTTCCTCTTGCTATATGCAGTCCATAAAATCAAGAAAAATTTACTAATGCTGTGTGGGAATCACCTGACAAATGATTTATCCTCACAGTAAAGCCTACATTAAAGAAGGTGGGGTTTAGCTATTGAACAGAAATTACCATGATTACTTATTACTRTGCAGATGTAATAAGATGCGACTGGATTATTTAGAATCCAGTCTTCTCTTTAAATAAAAAAAACCTGTGCTGGTGTGCGCTGGGCTGGAGTTTACTTTCTTCACGGGGCTGTGTTTTGGATTTGTGTTGAACATAGGGTGATAATGCAGAGATGTTTTCATTACTGCAGAGCAGAGCTTACACAGAGCCAAGGCCTTTTATGCTTTTCATAGAGTCATGCTGGCAAGGAAGTTGTGGGTGCATGGGAGGCTGGGAGGAGACACAGCCAGGACAGGTCACCCAAACCGACCAAAGGATATTCCAGATCATGCGACACCATGCTCAGTATATAAAGTCAGGGGAAGAAGGACGAAGGGGGGGATGTTTGGAGTGATGGTGTTTGACTTCCCAAGTCACCATTACTGTGACGGGGCCCTGCTTTCCTGGASATGGCTGAACATCTGCCTGCCCATGGGAAGTAGTGAATTAATTCCTTCTTTTGCTTTGCTTGTGCGAGTGGCTTTTGCGTCCCCTATTAAACTGTCTTTATCTCAATCCACAATTTTCCAGCTTTTACTGTTCCGATTCTCTCCCTGATCCTGCTGATGGGGAAGAGAGCGAGCGGCTCTGTGGGGCTTGGCTGCTGGCTGGGGTTAAACCACCATAGTTACAAAACATCCTTAGTTCCCACACCCATAGTCAGATGTGCATGTCACAGTGCATGAAACAAGAACTGTTCCAGTGAGCGTTCAGGTCATGTTGTTGACCTAGTTGAAAACCCTGGGAAATTTACTCTGGCTAATTAATAAGGTACTATTTACTCCAATGTGACAGGCTGAAATTGAGGAATAAAGACTGTTTCTATCCATTTTCTCAGAATTGCATTCCAAAAGCTCTACAGAGGACAAGGAATTCTTGCCCAGCACAAATAAACTCCAGTGCATGAGCTAAGTCAACAAACACACTTTCCCTTCTATGCACCAAGCAGTAAGGAATATCTCCCCCAGGAAGTTCAGCACTTTTTTGTGCAGTCCTGTACGATCCAGATCACTTTAAGCATTCAGTCACCTGGAAGCACGAAGTGTCCTGGGGAAGTACAGCTTAATTGCACATGGCAGCAATTAACTGTCATCATTTAATCATAATGGTACTTAGCTATTTCACAGTAATGTTGTGAGGACTAACAAAATACTGCATTTCTAAAATGATTTGTGACATCCAGAGCAAATATTGTTATTTCAAAAATACAAAGCATTTTCATAGTTATCTAAACAAGTGTGTGATACACTGGTAATAAATTTTTGTGTTGGTAAGCAAGAACTAATAACTATACTTATTTAAGTAGTAGAGTTTTTTTTAATCAAACAAAAGATATAATAAAATTAGTAAAAAACTCTAGGATCAGATTCATCTGACAAGCCATAGACATCTACAATGTTAATACTTTATCTGAACTGTTGTATAGCCTTCCATTTCCATCAGGGGAGACAAATGGACCTCTGTGAGGTGTGATTAATCCCATCCTAAAGCAGATGTGTATACAATAAATAATGAATTGCTTCTTTGAAACTTCTATTTCTCTTTTTTGACTGAAAAGGCTAAAGGAGACAGGCAGGACAAAGAAATCTCTGCTTCTCATAGGCAGACAAAGTTGGTCAATTATGCAGTCAGTCACACAGGAAGTCAATTTACACATAATCACCACTTAAGAACCACAATTCCTCTTACAAAATTAATTAATCTAGCTAAAGGATATATGTGAGGTTAGCCAATATACCAAAATTAATTCTGTAAATTTAAAGGCTATTGCGCTAATTTGGATGACTGAAAAAATGGTGAACAATCATTTTACACACTATGCCAAGTATGGGGTTTTGCATTATTGGCTGAAGGAAATTATTCAATACATAAAATGTAAACTGGAGGATTGTGGGGCAAAGAAACACCACTTAAAGTCAGCAGAGATGAAGTTGCCTGAACACGTTTCTCTTTTGCACTGAATGAAATTATTTAAAGTTATTTCCATGATGATGCTTCTCKCCGTATGAAGACATGCCTGTTCTGGTTTTCCTGTTTGTTATCAGATGCTCAGCTATTCTGCCTGTTCAGTGGTTCAAATTAAATTGTTAATTATATAGACAGATGGATTGGATATTTTTCCACTAGTGCAGATAAATAAGTTGTTACAATAAAGAAGTTTTATGAATGACTCGGTATTTGAAAGTTGCCAGAGGTCAATAACTCACTTATGTTACACAAATTCTTAAATAATGATTAGTTTTGCCTAAAACTAATTGCTTAGAGATTGCTACTGATTTATAAGTGTCACGGGTGGGAGTGGGAGCTTCAGAAAAAGTTTATTAGAGAAGCCCTGCCGTGGAGTCACAAGGTGCAGAAATGAACCCCAGCTTTCTAAACTCATTCTCAATCTTAGCCCCAGACTTTATCAACGGTTTAAGTAACTTTGTCCCACAGGATTAATGATGGCAAATCAGATATATTTTGATAAAATTAATGATTTATTATGACAAATGACTAGGCAAAAATCTTAATCAGAATTATTTACAGTGTAAAACCTAAAACTATGAGTTGTGTATGGTATTGGATAAAATAGAGAGAGAAATTATATTAAAGCAATTATATTAAAACTAGAAGAAAGAAATAATTATTAAGTAGAGATTGATGTAACTCACCATACCAATGCTCATGGGCAGATCTCTTTCACTCAACCTCAAGGAGTATCCTTGGGAGGCATACCCTACCCAAGGAAGGAATCTTCACACACTCCAAGGAGCAATATGTTACCTAACCATATGAGAGTCAACTGGACTTTTACGGTATAGAGTAATTGACTGCCAGCCACATGTCTCTGGTTGCCTCACTATCAGGATGTTAATTTGGGGTTCATGAGCAGACTGGTTTTAGCCTAATTCAACACCAAAACCAGCACATGATGCYCCCTCTCAGTCCACTACTGACAGCCTTGCAAATAGGGCATTGTCCAAGTTGCTYRACAACATTCCACAGCASAGCATCCTGCTACAATAAGTAATATTTTTATAGGCTGGAATTGATCATATCAGTCTTAAAGAAGATATCCTTGCTGTTGGCTTTTATRCTTTCTCTACCTTTATAAGTGGGGAAAATAAAGGTTGTTATACAGTGTACTACCAGAAGATCATAATGTGTTACATAACACAATGAACATTCACAGATTTAGGAACCAGTTTCTTTGAAGTGTATAGAYTTTATTGCCTGAGAGAAGTTTAAATTTTAAAAGATCATTGTCTTTCATCTCTGCTAAAGTGATAATGAGAAAGTAACTAATAAAAGAAATTCCTCAAAAAGCCTTCGCTTTTGAGAATCCTCAAAAAAATTCCACTTAAAAATGGATGTGTGGATGTGTTGTTAACGTTAACAATGCCAAGCTATACATGGGAATGTAGYAAGTGTCTACGGAGAAGAGCAGTGAGAATTGATGTTGGTTTGAGATTCCCAGAAGATGGCCCAGCCARGTTCTTGCACTGGTGACAAGAGCCCAGCAGTCTAGAGTGTGCTAAGGTAAGCACTTGCAACTCAGTTTAAAAATAACTCAAGCAATAAGATGTGAATGGTCTTGAAGGAAAGCAAATCTGTGTGGCAAATTAGGACAGGAGAAACTAATGAAGAAAYAGAAAGAATAAAATGTAATCATTGGAACAGACCACAGGAAAGAATGCATACAAAATTGATTTAAGAGCTGCAGTTTACCTGAACTGCTAGCAGAAAGGAACTGACATTGCCAAATTAAAGGATTTCACCTGAGGGATAAGTAATTTCAAGTTTACTTAAGGAGAAGACCAAAAGCTTTGCTAGTTGGCTGATGGAGCAGTGAGTTTAGCTGCTGAATAAAACAAGTAATCCTGGGCCCAGACAGTATCAGGAACAATACATAGATTGTTTAATGCATTTAATGTTTATTCTGTTTCTGATAATATGGATTTAAATCTCAGATTGATTGATTTAAATTTCATCCTGTGTTGAATGATTTCACTTTCCTTGATCTATATTAAAATTCATATTGAATAAGGCATTACTTTGCATATTAAGTCATTGGAGCTTTTATTCAGAGTAAAAGCATGGCTCTGTTTACAGAGAAGTATTTTTCGTCTTGATATTCACATGTAATCTTCCCTGGCATCGCTGGGACAGACCTGTTCAGTGATAAGAGGATGGAGTAACAGCTCCTAAAAAATGCATTGGGTAGGTCAAAGTCAGTTCTAATTGCATATCTTTTTTATTCATCTCAGAGGACTTTGTGAATTTGGCATAATGCAGCTAAAATTAAAATTTGAAAATTCTTATTAATCTCCATCACCAATCTAATAACAGCGAAAGTAACATCCAGCCTAGCATTAGACATACTGTTTACCAAGCTTAGTTTTATGTATTAATGCCAATTTCCATTACAATTTCAGCAGAAACTATCAGCAACTTGCCTTCCTATGCAGTTGGTGGATGTAAAACTAGCCCTTACTTTGAAAAAAAAGACTGCTCATATGTGTAAGTTGCTCTACAGAACTAGCCCCCCAGCTACCCTTTYTTTACTTCCTACCACATTGTAAAAGGCAAGAAAATAAATAGGGTCTGAAAGTGGGTAGTGTTCAGAGATACTGAAAACAGCTTTCCTAACATAGCCCTGATTCCATACTCTCTTAAACTGTTTTCACACAATGTGAACCAAACTGTGTGTCTTCTTCTGATCTGTCTGTTCCGTGCAGCAAGCCCAAAAGAAGTGAGATCTGGCTGGTTTCAGCTGGACCATTTCCACAAGAAGAGCAGAATATCCCCAGAGGGAATAAAGCTGTGTTAATACGCTCTTATTTCACTTGCCAAAGGAAACAGCGGAGAGTTGTCTAGAGAATTTCTAGGTTTAATCTTTTCTCACCTGTTTTTGCAAGAGTGACATTAAAGCAACTCCCAGACTATATGAAAGAAAGGCAGATAACTGAATTGTAAAGGAACCACAACTGCTCCTGAAGAGCACTGCTTCACACTAACCAAAGGGGAAGATTCAGCAGAGGATCTAGCCAGTACCACCGTCATTTGCAGGAGTGACTCGATCTCTGTGAAAGCAATGGAGTTTATGATACAGATTATGTTTCGTGTTAAATGCAGTCAAACGTGGGGCTCAAAGGCTTATGTCTTGTACAAAATTTGCAACAGACAAATAGTGATACTGCAYATCCATTAATTTTAACCCTTATTACGATTTAGTACTCACAAAGCTTGGATCCATATAAAAACTAAAGATATAGTATTGTAACTAACCACTTCCATAGAGACTACTGTATGGCAAATGTCAGCAAAATCATGAAAAGTGCTGGCAACATGAGCAGGACCCTATTATTCAGCAATCACAACACCAGAACAAAGGACAGTTTAACAGAACTCGGCGGTATCTCTCACTCTGCGCACAGTTAAATTGTAGAGAACCTTGAACAAAGTGTTATCAACATTGAAACAGAAACGGGTTCAAACAAGAATTTTCAGCACCATGAAAAGTTATTAAACATGTTAGGCTCCATCCAGCCTCTCACTTATCAAATTCCTGCTGAAAACTATGAAGGTGTTCCTGGAGGAAGTTTTGCCTAGAAGTGTCCTACCTATCATACCTTTTCCTAATCTTTTCTCTCTGTTCTACCACATAAGGTCCAGCGGAACCATTCAAATTTTAAGGTCCAAAACAGATTAATATATGAGATCAAAACACTTAAAAAATTTGGAAACACAATGTGTCAGAAATGACAGTAACTAACAATCTGTTGATTGTGAAGCACTGCTCCTGTAAGAAGAGAATCAAGGCTATTTGAAAAGATAATGACAAGTGTTGGGACCTTCATATTCTTTCTGGTGTATATCACAATATACCAGTTGAAAAAAGTGAGTACACAATTGCCATAAAATCATAGCTTTYAGCATGAGTAGAGAAGATCAGGAAAACATATTATAAAAGATGTTTTTGTAACAGCTGGCTCTTTTGCTGAAGTAAATTTTTCAACTCCCACAACAGACATACTGTGTTGCARCTCATATTTCAGCATTCCAGCAATTTTTTTTTTTTTGTACTATGTCTTGAAATAGTGAAATCTGTTTTTTCAGTCAGTGGTATCATACCAGGGAAATATCAGCTGAAGCATTGGTAAAGACAATAGTTCAGACAGATGTCACTAGCGTTCAGTTGTGACTGATATTCTGACATGACAAAGCAGTACAGTCCCTTTGGTCTGAACCACAGATCTGAACGAGGCAGACATGGTTCTATCCAACACTACAAATTCTGTGAGCCAAACCGCCTTGGAAATGTCCGTGATTCACTTCAGCAGCAGCATTTCCCTGGCAGAGTGATTAGGACCAAATGACTCTTTGTCCTGTTATAGCAGTTTTTGCCACTGCTCCAGGGGTATATGAATATGGTTGCTTGAGCAGGTTTGCCAAGGGAACAATACAGTTATGGAAGTTGTTACTTTGGATCCTCCTGTACAAACGAGCAGGAACAATGAATAGCAGATCCTTTAAGGGTACCCCAGAAAATGAAATACGCACCAGTAGTGTCTGTCTCTACCAGTAGAAAAATAAATCCTCTTTTTTTGAGCCTTTCTACTCATAAAACATTTTTCTCCTTTCTTTGAAATGTTGCAGCTTTATTTTATTGGTACATTAGAAAATAATTTTCAGAAGAGTTTTCTAAAAGTTCTTTTTTTAATAAAAATCTAAATTTACAACTAGCAATGAAACAGCACTCAGAAGTAAGATGCTATATCATACACATATCTCCTGTCTAATTGTCGTGATGTGAGTTCACATTATGGAAGTTGTGGACACTACAGAATTTTGTTGGTGATGTCACTTTCCAGTGAGAAGTGAAAAATGAGTAGAAAAATGCACAAAACTAAGGGAAAGAATATCTTTAACATATGGCTTTCCTCTAGTGCTTTGAAGAAAACACTCTAGTCTGAACAGCTGATATTCAGACAAAAAATAAACTTTGAAGRGAAATAAATATACCTGTATATAGTCATTATTCCATAAAGGACATAAGTAAACAGAAAAATTAACCTGGTCTCAAGGTCTCATACATGTGCTGAAAATGATGTATCAGAGTATTTTAAGAACAAATGATCTGCAGTTTTAATGAGGCTGGGCATTTGATACTCACTTTGACTAGACAAAGTCAAAACTGGTAGCCAGGTTCTTAGAAACACCAGTGGATGTGAAGTAATCCCTGGAATCATCATGATGGGAGGGGAGTGTTTTCAGATGTCCCTTCTAATGGAGAAAATATTCCTGAAAAAGTCTTTCTGGCTGATGGAAAGAACGACTACTGAAAAGAGGTTGAGTAAGTAGTTTAATGACTGAACAATTAGGGGTCTACTGCAGTCAGTAATGCACCTTGCTGTTCTRAGGTACTTCTCATTGATGGTCTTAAATTGGTCTTACTGATAGTTTTAATTATTTTTTTAATTATTGCTTTTAATTAAGTGCTGGCTTAAGTGCTATCCATCAGAGGGACTGCACTCCTGAGTGGCAATCCTGGATGAAAAACCGGTGATTCCTGAAAGCCTGCTTCATAACAGCAGTTGTTGATAGTTCCAAAGAAAAATTAATTCATAGTTTTGTGTTTATTCATTTAAATTATATTTAAAGTTGATTGTTTTAAACAATAAAAAGTTAAATGTCTATGAAAATGTTATTTTTCTTTATAACACACCTGAAATACCAAATTATAGAGCTCAAAGGGATTTCATGAGTTCATCTAACCCTTCTAGACTGCCTCAGGAAAGGCAGCACCACAGCTCTGCTATTCCTGAGGGATCCTCGTCCAGTCAGCTCATTGATGACCTGTGACAGACACTAATGTACCTCTTCCACTGCTTCATCAAAGCCTTCCTAATGGCTACCCCAATTATCCTTGCTGTTGTTCAATTCTGTTACTTCTACACCTGTCCGATTCCTCCAAAGAGAACAGAGCATATCATCATCATCTTTGTGAGCAGCCTTTTCTTTCACATGTCTGGAGACTATTACGATGATCCTTTCCTTTCACTGCAGCTATCCCACTCTGTCTTTTCTTCCTGGGTCATGACTTTGAAACCCCACACTTGCCCCCACCCATCCCCCTCCAAGGATTATCTCTGATCAATGTATCCTTTTGCCAACAGTCACTCAAGCAGATTTCCATGCCAGCAAGTGCTGAGTAGAGAGGTTGCTGTGGGTGTTGCAATGCTGCAATACGGTAAATGTTCAACTCAGCTTCATTTAATATATGGATTACCGGTATCCAAAAGATGAAGCACTATGAGTCCTCTCTGAAGTAAATGTTAGAAACGTGCATAACTGGACACAGCTATATGCAACAAGCGATGTGGGATGAAAAGCTGGTGGCACATCACATGATGCTGGTGGCACAATATGCAATGCCACATTTTGCATGCTCCACAATCTCCCCTTCTGGGAGGCTCCACTGCAATGTCGGCAGCTGCCCACCCTGAAGAGGAGTCAGAGGCAGCAGAAAACGCAAATTTCCAAAGCAAGTATTTGTCAGAAATGTTTCATAGGAGAAAAGGAAATATAGCGAGGAGGGTGAAGTAAATTCTTGCACTGTTGAACTGAGGACCTACAAAGTCAGCACAGGACGGTGACATAGATACTCCAGAGTATTTTTGAAAACAGGCTGAGCGCAGCTCGGTTAAAACAGGCTCGCTCACGCACATCGACCGGCCTTTACAGTGACTGCTTTACGCGAGTGACTTCAGACTTGAGCCGTGGGAGCAGCCTAAGTGAGGGCACGTTTTCTACTTAGGGACATGTTTGGGGTAACAGATATTGCGGAGGGGAGGCTTCCACACCGCCCTGCGAACTCGGTCCGGCAAGTTTGAAGGGCCGGTTTGTCCCAGAGGCAGCCCCCGGTGGGGGCACACGGCGCACTCCGACCGCACCTGCGGCTGCCSCGCCCGCGGCGCCGGGGCCGTGCCGTGCCGGGGCGGGGCGGGCGGGGCGCGGCGCGGCCCCGCCCGGCCCAGCCCGCGCACCCCGGTCCCGCCTGCCCCCCGCAGCACATGACCCGCCATGGAGAGGCGCTGGCGCTGCCCAGAGGTTTGGASCCGGGGGAGCGAGCGGAGGCTGCCGGCGCGGGGGCGGCGGCGGCGGCCGGGGGCGGCACAGCCGGGCGGCGGGCAGGTGAGCCGGCGCGGGGCGGGGGCGGCCGGGCGGCCCGGGGGAGGCAGCCCTGCTCAGGAGCCCGGTTCTCGGCCGCTGCCCCGGCGGTGGGGCGAGGGGCGCGGGGCTCGGCTCCGGCCGCAGCAGCCCCGGGCGAAGTGCAAGCGCGGGACGGGAGGGACGGGCCGGGCAGCGGCGCGGCCCCTCGGGCTGCTGTCGGGACGCTGCCCGGAGTCGCCGCTGAAGCCGGTGTTCCGTGTTGTGTCGTCCCGGTAGGTTTCCCCCACCGCGACCCGGTGGCCGGAGATGAGCGCCGAAGCGGAGGGGCCGTCGCGGGCGGATGGTCCCGGCGCGGACAGCACGAGGTGACGCCGCCTCGGGTACCGTGGCTCCTTCAGCATCCTCGCGGGTGCGGGCGGCGCTGGGCTGTGCAACACCCGCCTGACCTCCGCCCGGCTGGAGGCAGCGCTCGGAGGCAGCGGGGACGGTGAGGTGTTTCTCGGACGATAGCCAGTGGCAACATTTCCAGCCTGGCCCGGCCGCCCCGCAGGCGGGGCAGTCTTCTCTGCAGCCTCGTTGTGGTTTTGATCCAGGAGAGTGTGGGCTGCTGCTGGCAGCTGCTGGCAGCTACAGGATGAAGTCGCCTCCCTGCTGCATGTCTCTTTCTTCCCAAGCATCCTTGGAGGAACCAGGGAGTAGCACATCCCTGGGTTCCCTGGACTCCAGTGTTTTCTCCAGTGAGGAAGAGCAGGGGCCCCTGCTCCAGAGGGTCATTCCTTCCCTGGACTGCTTTACTATCAATGTAGGAGGCAGCCGCTTTGTGATGTCCCAGCAAACTTTGTCTTGCTACCCYGACACCCGTCTTGGCAAACTAGCCGTAGTGGTCTCTGCTGCCCGGGATGTGGCTTCTGGCCTCCTTGAGCTTTGCGATGATGCCAACCTTGTGGAGAATGAGTACTTCTTTGACCGGAGCTCACAGGCATTTCACTACATCCTGAATTACTACCAGACAGGGAGGCTGCATGTGATGGAGCAGCTTTGTGCACTCTCTTTCCTGCAAGAGATCCAGTACTGGGGTTTGGATGAGCTCAGCATTGATTCCTGCTGCAGGGACCGGTGAGTTGTGGGAAGATGAGGTGTGTGGGATTGTGGGCTAGGTGAGCTCAGCATTGACTTGCATTCAGGGACACTCAGGTGAGAGATCCAGCAGTGGGGATAGGTGAGGTAGCAGGGCATTCGGAAAAGCTGTGTGAGTTGAGCCCCAAGTGCTGCTCTGGTGGTGGATGGGTGTCAGAAAYGGGAGATGTGTTGGGCGAGGTCACAGCATTTGCTGTCGGAAAGGTTGTTTGTGAGGTCAAGATGGTGAGACAGGAACAGGGTCTGGGATATCCTGTAGTGGCTTTAGATGGGCCCTGGAAGCTGAAAATGTTTGAAAAGGACGATGCCAGAGGTGAAAAAGGTTGTGAAAAGGGAGATCCCCTTCGGTCATTGAGGTTATCATAGTTAGAGGGATTGGATGTGGAGTCAGGCACAATGTTGGGAGGGTTTGGATCCTCCCCACCTGCACTTTAATTTTGAAGGATTTCCAAATCCAAGCTGGAGAGGCAGAAGGGGGGTTGGTCACCTGCCAGGCTGAGTGTGGGTGGCATGGTTCCAGGAGGAGCCATGAAAGGAAGCATYGCACGTGGATGTAGCAGCTTACAGGGAGGGGGCAGCAACAGCGGGAACATGGCTCACTGGAGACAAATTATAACAGGCAGTTTAGGAACGAGGTGGGTTTTGGCTGAACCACCCCCAGCATGTTTCTGTTAATTCTATTTGCAGTTAATTTTTCCACCATATTTAATGTTACTGGTTTGGGTTTCTTAGTATTGAAGAAAGCAGTTACACTCTTGAGAAAATTCCTATTTATCTATAGTAGTTACATCAAAATTATTAGAAGGAAACAAAGAAGTAATCTCATCCSAAAAGGACATTAGATTTATTCTACCCTATTATGGTTCAGTTCTTCAGCTGAGAAAGTTGAAGCCTAGTTTTTGTTCCTTTCTTCCTTCTCTGTTAGGTATAACTGAAAGCTCCTACTATTCTGATGATACAAGGAGCTACAGACCTCTTTGGCATATGCAGGACTAATTGTATTGAAGGCAAAATTGCATAACCCATTTGTCTAAGGCTTGAGCTTTGCAGCAGTCAAAAAGAAATATTTGAAAGAACAAGATACGGTTTTTAGTGTACTTTTGGTATGTTTATGTTTGACAAAATTCCACTGTAAATACACTCTTGCTATATATTTACAGCATGTTTTACTCACTACAAATGCCTATGCACTTCATTTGAGAACCCATAGATTTAAAGAAAA
Source organism: Amblyornis subalaris (assembly GCA_018881555.1). Taxonomy (NCBI): domain Eukaryota; kingdom Metazoa; phylum Chordata; class Aves; order Passeriformes; family Ptilonorhynchidae; genus Amblyornis; species Amblyornis subalaris. Next base: position 283,856 of record JACAXG010000239.1, read on the forward strand.
ATAGATACCTTGTCATCTTAGTGTGTATTGATCAGAACTTTATCCATGAACTGCATGGYTTTTATTATGCCTTCAGTTTTACTATTGCAAATATGGACCAGTGTAATAAAGGTGCAATATAATTAATCAAATTGAAAACTGTTTAAAAACAGAGGATCTGGTTGTGCTAGGATTGCTTCCAAGAATGCGTGTTAGTCGTGCAGCAGATCCTACTGTAGTCAACATGATCCATATAAATAAATCACTATCACAATAAAATTATTCTGCACCTAGAAAGTGTCACTGATGTGAAATGGGGGAATAGAAGTATATCAGGTCAGTGGAAACATACTGCAGTGTCTCAGTTAAGAAAAACTTCAACCATATGCTTGATATTAGGGTTTTCTGAGCTCACATAAGGTATACTTTAGTGTGTATTCATCAGACTTGCATGGTAAATGATGTTAAAAGAAAAGCATCTGCATATTGGTATTAAAAATCTCTTGYGGGGGGGGGGGGGSGGGKGGGSGGGGTGGTTCCTGGGCAGGTACTTCAGGAGGAAGGAGCTGAGTGAAGCCTTAGACATCAAGAAAGATGCAGAAGAACTGGATGCCCAAGATGAAGAAGAGGACTTTTCTGGTAGCCTCTGCCCCAATGTCAGACAGAAACTTTGGGAAGTTTTGGAGAAGCCTGGCTCCTCTGCAGCGGCCAGGACTTTTGGCACTTTGTCCATGGTTTTTGTTGTGGTGTCCATTGCCAACATGGCTTTGATTTCAGTAGAGCTAAGCTGGCTGGCCCCACCACTGCTGGATGCCCTAGAGTACCTGTGCATTGCGTGGTTCACAGCAGAGTTTGTTCTGAGGCTTCTGTGTGCACGAGATCGGTGTCGCTTCCTAAGGAGTGTGGCAAACATCATAGACCTCCTTGCTATTTTGCCTTTCTACATCACCTTGCTGGTGGAGAGCCTGTGTGGTGGTGAGAGCTCCCAAGAACTGGAGAACGTGGGGCGTATTGTCCAAGTGCTGAGACTGCTCAGAGCGCTGCGGATGTTGAAGCTGGGAAGACATTCAACAGGTACATTTGGCCATGGCTGTGGTACATCTCAGTTTYGCTGCCTGCAACAGTTGTCCCTGGGCACAGTCCTCCATTTTGTGTGCATTTCTGCCAAAGCTTTTTTACACAATCTGTTAGCAGTAATAGCTTGTGAAAATCTTACTTTTGGACGTTATAATTGAGTGACAAGAGCCTTCTCTGATAAATTTTAGCTCTTCATAAAGTCTGGTATATTGTTTGCATAGAACATTTGCAAAAACAGACCTCCAAGTTGCATGCTGTAAATCATCCACCTGTTATTCATAGTGTGATAAATTTTGAAACATATATTTGAGTTGATTTTATTAGGGATGAAGCAGAAATCATCGGCCCACACTTTTTGTGTTATCCAAGGCCCACTAATCACAGCTGTCACAATTTGGTTTGTTTAAAAGTACATGCGAGAAATATATCATGATTTTGTCCATGTCATAAATCCTGAAAACAACCACAGTGGAGAAAGTTTCAAGGAAACTGCTTAAACTGCATCTTTGCAGGTGATCGGTTGAGCAGCTCTCTGGGCCTGTTGAACCCACTGGTGTTCCAGTGGTATGTGGAACCCACCTGGGGGSTGCTTACCCAGTTGGACCTAGGTGCAGCACAGAGCGGCAGTGCCAAATTCAGCCAGTGTTCGCCAATTGGTGTGGGGCTCTTAGTGTCCAGGTGCTCCCGACAGGTCAGCAGATGGATGAACAGCAAGCAGGGGTGGGCTGGAAGGTGAAATGCATTTCAGTGAACCAACCTGTTCACTCTCTCTGCTGAAAGGAAGGCATAAAAGTTACRTTTTCCAGAAATTTATCAGAGGAAGCTGGAAATGGTTGGAAGGTGTTGAATTTCCACTTGCGTTTCCCCTGGCTTTATTACTACTTCATGACATGTGCCTGCTTGGCTATATGAAAGAATAAAAGCTGTCTTGGCATTTTCAAAATGATTTGATTATGTTCCCACTTAAATCAGTGCAGAATACAGTGCTGAATTTGACAGGAGAAATGTTCAGCCAACACTTGGAGCTTTGAAAAATTAGATTCTAATAGTAAAACATGATCTCTCTCCCACGAGATTAGCCTGTTCTGAAGACACTGATGATCATTCTTAAAATGCACCTAATGTGCCCTTCCAGGATTTCCAGCCATGACACAGGAATGGCTTGAATGTCTGTCCATTTTTTTGGAGAGCCATCTCTGTAGACTGGCCCCGATGCAGCAGGACTTACAGTGTGCTCACAGCAGCAGAATGTGTCTTATTCCTGTTCCCACTGAAGRGTAGCAAACCTGCCTGCCAATGGTGGGGAGTAGCTTTGATGCTACTTATAATCATAAGCATAGTGGTTTGGGAGGTATCTTAATCCTACTCTCCACCCTAGATTATGCCTATACTGATGCATAACTGTCCCTTAAAAAGCAGTTGAAAGGAAGCTTGTAATGATTCAGTCTGGCAATGTGTTAGTTTTGCTTCGTTACAAGTTTTGCAAGGTTTGGTAGAGGTTTTTTGCAAGAAAGGCTTATACCCACTTTTGATGGTAGTTGTAATGTGAATGCATTCCTCTCTGTGTTTTGAAAATAAGAAAAAGATTTGATCTCATCAGGGCACTTTGGTGCTGACTAACAAAATGGTCATCCAAAAGTATGTTGATTCTAGTTATAAAGTTTCCAGTTTATTGCATTTTACYGTTACAGAATGAATGTGTTAGTTCTGCCACTCAGTTTTATGGCTCTTTCTATCAGCTTGAAATCAGATGTTTCAGATATTTGTATAACTGTTAACTTCAGGTATACATGCTTTCAGGGATGGTCTAAACACTTGGGTCTATTTGTTCTTAAATTCATTGTTTGGTATTACCACAGTTTGTGTCACAATATTGAGTGACATTAAGTTTAATAATTCCATAGTGGGTAGAAGTGAATTAATTATATAAAAGTGTAGTATCCTAATCTGGAGGTGTGCTCTCTTCTTTTTACTGGAATCAAAATACTGGTTTCAAGGTACAAGAAGCAATACTCATCTYTATTTAAACCGCTTGGAGCAGTGTTACCGTCATTGTGGTTGCTTCTTTGATAGGTCAGTTGTTGCTCACTTAGGTCCAGAATGCTAAATCAAATCTGTATAATTTAAATGTAGAAACTCACTGTTCTGATCTTCTGACAGAAGTTTGTTAATGCACTTCTAAATACATCGTTTACCACAGCTCCTAATATAAGATGAATCCCATAAGTATCATACATAGAGATCATCCTCCTTGCACATACCTAGGCAGTCCTGATAAACCTCAGTGTTCAGGGGTGGCTCTTGAAACTCTTCAGCTCTCTGGCCTTGGATCTGACAGCTGCCTCCCAGTGAAGCTTCTCTCCAGCTTCTGCACTCTCAGATCAGACAAAGCTCCATGCACTGCTCAGTTGATTCATGTGGCAAGTGCAGGAGCAGAAGATTCATGTCTGCAGGCAGCAGCTTCGCTTTCACCAAGTAGGGGTGTTCACAGCCACAAGGAGAACATCTCTGTGGTACTGTGCAGAGCCATAGCAAAGCTGGGAGCACAGCAGCAACCTGGCCCTGCTTTCGAGGGCAGAAGTGAGGGGAAAAAACATCAGTAATTTTCTTCACTTCCAAGAAATGGCAATTTAACCCTTTCTRTGGGAAAATGACAAAAGAAGGAATAAAAAAAGTAATTTCTGCCCCTTAGGAAGCTGAAGCCAGCTGACTGGAGGAATGTGATGCCTAGAAACACCCGGGCTAGAGTGATGTGAGTGTGCAGTTACTTGTGCAAAGTACTATATTTCTTCAAGGAACCACYGAGAAATCAGTAGTACCTCTATCTGTAAATAGTGTAGCCAGAGGGCGAGACTACTCTTCCGATATAGCAAAATTATGGACTTCAGTACCTTCAAGAATAGATGAGAACTGAAGCTCCATTTTTCATGTTCTCAGATGCTCCTCAGATGTTGCCTTCCTCCTGGGGCCATGTTTTCTGTGAAGCCTTCCTGGTCTTCTCTGGGGAGCACGCACAGAGGGACTTCTTGAGAAGAAGTAGGGTGTGAGCATCTCACTTGTGATGGCAATGGGCATATGTTTGAGAGAAGACCGTAGCATATTTCAGGCTGTCGTGCCTCTGGAGACATGAAAAGTTGAAACGTCAACAGTTTTTGTGGCAAAATTTTAGGATTATTTAAACGCTGAGTAAATTGAAGCTCCTGAATATCAGCTTGTATTTCCAGGTCACTTTGCACAATAGAGAGACAGAACTTGACCTGTGTGGCAGAAACACCTCCCTTTCCTCCTGCCAGGACTGGGGCGGCTTGCCAGCCTCACACCAACTCTGTTACAGCACCTCAGCACCTTCCAAGCACGAGTAGCCAAGCTGTCACAGCTCCTGGCAAGGAGTTCTCATGAGAAACTGTAAGACTTGCTGAGGTGTCTGTGCTGGAACAGCCCTAGTTTGGCCATGTGCCAGGGCTCAGAAGCATTTTAAAAAGGTACAAAGTAATATAGTAAAATACTTTATACATATGATTACACCAACTGATTCCCTCTTAGAATGAGCTGTGGAGTCCGGTAACTTCTCTGATTCATAGACTTGCCTAAAAATGTTGCCTGACTTCATCTAAAGACATGAAGAATTATATCTTAATTTTAGATTAGTATATTAGAACTAAGAATAATAAAAAGAAAAAATCAGACACTGATTTTTGAAAAAAGTTGCATTTTTTTTCAGCTAATTTATCCTCAAGTGCCATCGTAAGGTACAAACCCTGGCTTTTATAGTATTTGTTTATATGCTTTGAAAACAAGTGCTACAGGGATAATTTTAAAGTGGAGTACCTTCTTCCTAGCTCACCTTAAAGGACTTACTCTTCTGCCTTGTTCAGTAGGAAGTTTTACAGGGCAATGGATCATAGTAGCTTCCTTAGAAGATGAGAATTTGACCTGGCTCCTTGCGATTATCTCACAGAGCTTTTGCTGCTGATATTAGTGTTTCCAAAATATGGAGGTAGTCATATTGACAGAGGAAAGATTGCACTGATATATCATATTCCCCTYGTGTTAAAGATTTCATCTGTATCATTGTAATAAACATTCTACAGATCATAGTTATAGCAATAAAAGACCTCGATATGGGCAAGTTCTTTACTGGATTTGGTAGGAGATAGCATTGAAAAAAAAACCCCAACATTCCTTCTGAACTCTACTGTATAGTTCCATTGTTTGCTGTACATAAGTAAAACCTTAAAACCCATTAGACCTGCTGGGGAAAAGAAAGAGCCAAAAGCAAGAAATTTTAACATCTTGTAGTTTGAAACTGTGGAAAAATCGAATTGCTTATAACACTAATGAGCATATGAAGTCTGCAAGCAGAGGCAGAGCCTCAGTAAGCTGTTTTGCAAACACTCATTTAATGAGAAGTGTGCCCATGAAGGGTAATTCATAAGCATTGTGTTTTTCCCATTTATTAGAGAAAACATCTCATATTTTTACAGAACAGTATTAAAAACCAATCCAAAGTGATTCAAAAGATAATTTCAGTCTCCTGTGTGTCTCAACTGAATTGGTATCCTGTTATCTTCCTTCTTTATGTGTGCAACATTTATGCATTGTACTATTTTTGGATTTACTTTCCTGCTTGCTTTGTGGGGCAGTCTAGCCTTGAAGCAGCAGCTCTAACAGGAATGTTGGGGGTTATGGAGAGTGGTCCCAAACTCGCTGTGCAGCTCRTGGGCAAAAGGACTGATGCAGTACATCAGTGAATTAACAGGATCCCATGCTTGCATTGGCAGGCTGTGCTATCTCCCATGTGGCACGAGTGCAGCTGTTGCTGGAAAACCATATTCGTTTTGATGTCTATCGATATAATGATTGGTTTTTTGAGGGGAAAGAGGGATTGAGGAGAGTCTGTGACAACTATAAAAAGATTGAAAACAGTCCTTAAACAAAAAGTTATTGAGTGAACTGAACTGGGCTCTAAGTGCTCACGTGAGAACACGAATTTCATAACTAATGGCTCCTTGGTCCAAGAGARAAATAGGACAATGGCTGGAAAACAGAGGCTTGGCACATTCAGACTCCCAAGWATAAAGCAGGTGCTTTTAGTGTGTTTTTAAGTAGTTTGGGATAGTGCAAAATCTTCCCTTACAGCCCACTGCTAAATCAAAATAGGTTAGTTTGTCTAAATTATATGTGTACGTGGTTCAAATGATAAGTAATGAGGAGAATTTCTATGCTCTGTATTAAGAAAATAGAGATGATGTCAGAGGTTCTGTCTAACATTGTGATCTACTTAAAATCATTTTTTCCCAGTAGCGCTTAGAGCAGCACCTCTTTTTAGCCTACCAGGGTCAGCGCCCCATGAGACCAGMAGAAGTGCTGGTGGAAGATATGGTGGTCAGAGGTCATAGTGGGCAGGGTGACCATGAAATGAGAGAGTTTTCAATTATTGGTGAAGTGAGGAAAGGGGTAAACAAAACCTCTACCTCGGATTTCCAGAGGGCAGGATTTGGCCTATTCAGGGCACTGGTCCAGAGAGTCCCTTGGGAAACAGCCCTTAAAAACAGATGGGTGCAGGATGGCTGGACATAATTTAAGAAAGAAATCTTAAATGTACAGGACAAGGCTGTCCCTRTGTGCCTAAACACAAGCCAGGGAGGAAGAAGACCTGCCTGGCTGAACAGAGAGCTTTTGCCAGAACTCAGGGAAGATATTAAGAGTTTATGACCTTTGGAAGAAGGGGCAGAACTCAGGAAGAGTACAAGGATTTCATTGGGTCATGTAGAGAGAAAATTAGAAAWGCAAAAGCTCAGCTAGAACTCAATCTGGCCACCACCGTGAAAGGTAATAAAAAGTGGATTTATRAATACATTAATAACAAAGGGAGGGCCAAGGAAAATCTCTGTCCTTTATTGGACGCAGTGGGGGAACATTATCACTAAGGGTGAGCAGAAGGCTGGATTACTTAATACCTTCTTTGCCTCATTGTTTAACAGAGAGACGGGGTATGCCCAAGGCAACCAGCCCCCTGAGCTGGTAGACAGGAAYGGGAAGCAGAATCGACCTCCTGCAATGCAAGAGAATGTAGTCATCTGCTGTGCCACCTAGACACTCACAGGTCTATGGGGCCAGATGGGATTCATGCTAGGGTGATGAGGGAGCTGGCAGAAAAGCTTGTCAGGCTGTTCTCCATCATTTATCATCAGTCTTGTTTAACCAGGGAGGTCACAGATAACTGGATGTTAGGCARTGTAATGCCCATCTACAAGAAGAGTCAGAAGGAGAAGGCAGAGAACTACAGCTCTCACCTTGGTGCAAGGGAAGGTTATGGAACAGATCATCTTGAGTGTGATCACACGGCATGTAAAGGACAACCAGGGGATCAGGCCCGGCCACCATGAGTTTAGGAAAGGACAGTCCAGCCAAGGCTTGACAATCCTAATCTTTTATGACCACATGACCTGCCTAGTCGATGAAGGAAAGGTTATGGATGTTGTCTACCTGGGCTTCAGTAAAGCCTTTGACACTGTCTCCCACAGCAATCTCCTGGAGAAACTGGCAGCCCATGGCCTGAACAGATGCACTCTTTGCTGGATCAAAAACTGGCTGGAGGATCAGGCCCAGGGAGTGCTGGTGAATGATGCCACATCCAGTTGGTGGCCAGTCACTAGTGGGGTCCCCAAGGCTCAGTACTGGGGCCAGTCCTGTTTAATATCTTTATTGATGGTCTGGATGAGGGAATCAAGTTGTACCCTCAGTCAGTTTGTAGACGACACGAAGTGAGGTGGAAGTGTTGATCTGCTGGAGGGTAGGAGGGTTCTGCAAAGGGGCCTGGGCAGGCTGGATAGATGGGCYGAGACCAACAGTATGAGGTTCATTAAAGCCAAGTGTTTGGTTCTGCACTTGGGTCACAATAACCCCATGTAGCTCTACAGGCTGGGGGAAGAGTGGCTGGAAAGCTGCCCAATGGAAAASGATCTGGGTGTGCTGATGAGTCAGCATGTGCCCAAGTGTCCAAGAAGGCCAGTGGCATCCTGGCATGGATAGGGTGACCAAATGCAGTAGGGAAGCTATTATCATCCTGTACTGGGGACTGGTGAGGCTGCACCTCGAGTGCTGTGTCCAGTTCTGGGCCCCTCACTACAAGAAAGACATTGAGATGCAGGAGCGTGTCCAGAGAAGGGCAACAGAGCTGGTGAAGGGTCYAGAGAGTAAATCATATGAGGAGTGTCTGACGGAGCTGGGGTTGTTTAGCCTGGAGAAGGGGAGGCTCAGGGGGAACCTTATTGCCCTCTACAACTGCCTGAAAGGAGGTTGTAACCAGGTGGGGTCAGCCTCTCCTCCCASGCAACAAGCAACAGGAAAAGAGGAAATGGTTTCAGGCTGTGCCAGGGGAGGTTCAGGTTGGACTTTAAGAAGAATTTCTTTATGGAAGGGGTGGTTAAGCATTGAAATGGGCTGCCCAGGGAGGTGGTGGAGTCACAATCCCTGGAAGTGTTCATGAAACAACTGGACGTGTCACTTAGTGCTATGGTTTAGTTGACAAGCTGGTGTTCAGTTAAAAGTTGGACTCGATAATCTTGGAGGTCTTTTCCAATCTTGCTGACTCTGATTCTCAAGACATGTTCACCAGCAGTCAAAGAAAAACATAAGGCAGTCAGCCTTTAAGTAAGAGATGTTTTGCAAAGTTACGATGACAGCTAYGTGAATCAACCTACTGACAGCATTTCTTATCTTTCAGGCTTGCGGTCTCTTGGGATGACTATTGCTCAGTGCTATGAGGAGGTTGGCCTTCTGCTTCTTTTCCTCTCCGTAGGAATCTCTATATTTTCCACTGTGGAGTACTTTGTTGAGCAGGGTGTGCCAGGCACAACTTTCACAAGTGTACCTGGTGCTTGGTGGTGGGCAACAACTTCCATGACAACAGTTGGTTATGGTGACATTAGACCAGACACTACCATTGGTAAGGTAGTAGCCTTTATGTGTATACTATCAGGAATACTGGTTTTGGCTTTGCCAATAGCTATAATAAATGACCGTTTTTCTGCCTGTTATTTTACACTGAAGATCAAAGAAGCCGCTCTTCGGCAGCGTGAAGCTCTAAAGAAACTCATGAAGAACTCATCTAGCGATTCAAACATCAATGTTAATTTGCGAGACGTATACGCACGCAGCGTCATGGACATGTTGCGGTTGAAAAGCAGAGAGAGAGCAAGTACAAGGAGCAGTGGTGCAGATGATTTTTGGTTTTGACTTTGAGTGGAGGTGATTTTTGGTTTTGACTTCAAAGTTATTTAAACTTGTATAGCACATAGACTACTTCAAAATTGTAGTATTAAGCATCTTTTTTTTATTGTTTGCCACATAGTGTATTTGCTTTTCCAGGTGGAGTTTTGCTTACTTGGATGGACTGAAAAACTATTGTATACAAAAGGCAGAAATCATAACATGGAATCTCTCAAGGAGCTTTAAAACCTGCTTTTCAAACTGRATTGTGGTGGGTGAGATGGGAAATAATGGATCCATGAAAGTAAAACAACGATGCAAGCATCTGTCTAATCTAAATCCCTACTAATGTATAATAATAAAGTCTTGGTGAAAATTGCCACAGTGTTTTGAATTTTAAACATCTAGGTTTTGTATTTGCACTTGGAGAACAAAAGTCAAYGTCATTAAGGAAAACCAAAAATGGAAGTCTAAGAAAATGAAATATTGAATAAATTTAGGATGACATTCTTAATCTTGAAAAACTTAATCTTGAACCCCTTTCTTATCTCCATCTTCTACTCCATTTGCATGAAAAAAACATTATTAGAGGGTTTGGGGGAGGGAGAAGGGGGTAGGTTTGGAATGTCCTCATTTGCAGAGAAGCAAAGGGCTACCAGATATATAATGGGTATTAGGACATAGGTGGAAGTACCAAGGAGATGGAAGATCTGCAGCAAAGTATAAAATAGGCATGAAATAAGTGCTATAATATAGAGCATCCTCCATAGTTGTTTCAGAAGTTGCAGGAGCTAATACAGCCTTTGCAATATAGAAGTAATTTACAAACTTGGTTTGAACTATGGCTTCTCTATGTGTTTTGATTCCCATGACTTATTTGTGTAGCTAAGGAGTTTTTGTGCTCAAGTAAAGTCACCGTTGGATAGCAGAAGAAACAGAAATTGTATAAGATAACAAGCTACTCATTTCTCTGTCTCCTATTAAAATCAGTAGATATTCCAAGTGGACCAGATTTTTTAAAAGTTAATTATCTTTACTGACTCATTATTAGAGAAATACTTCATTACAATCTTTTGTTCCAAAAGAAAAATGAGCACATTTTGGACTGAATGTTTACTCTATGCAGGAATCAAAGTAAAAACCTAAAATAATCAAAGGTATTTTCGGTCCAGTTTCCCACAACACACCTGTCTGGTGGCCCAATACCATTCTTAGCAAACAGAGCTTTTCTTTTACATAATTTCACTGATCCAGACTATGACATTGCCATAGAATGCATATAACTCAGCTAGTAGGTTAAATTTAAAAAGTCACAAACCTCTCACATTTCACATTTCTTTTGGACAATATAAACATTAAAAAGATACATCTATTAACTGTGGATTATTTAGCTTTATGTATTTATGTACATAGAATGCTTTAACTGCCTTTGAGAATATATGAATGGGTGAAATAACCTGCTTTTAATAAACACTGAATAATACTTGTTTTGAAACAACAGTGTATTCTTCTGTCATTCCCTGTAAATGGTGGTGTAAACATAACAGAGCAACCAAGATTTTCAAGGGCACCCTGATGCAAACTGAGCAGCATTTTAGCATGAAACTTCTGATTTGTCAGCTGGCGTCAGTCAGTGTTTGAATGTGAGACCAATGCAGCACACACAGCTATCACCAGGGTCAGAAGGAAGACAAACACTGGACACCAAAAAAGTGTGTCTTGCTCCACCAGAAATTGCCTAGGTGTGAAAATGTGTAGGTCATCCTCATGGTCTGTGGTAAACAGAGAGCAACTGTATTATCACAGTGTTCCTCTCTCCCCCAATACTCTATGAATCCATCACAAAACACCCAGTGATGTCCAGGAGACAAAATGAATTCTGCAGGAGAATGTCTGGTGCAGCCCACTCTAGGTTATTATTTCATAGCTCTTTGGAGCAGGAAGTCTCTCAGGCTGCACAAATTGTACAGGCTGTTTCTCATTCAAAAGTCATTCTAATTATAGAGAATTAGAAAGAAGCTTTCATTGTGGGAAGGCTGTTTTGTAATGTCTTTTGTGCTCTCTTGTACAGCATCTGATCTGTGTTTGAGAAAGGAAATGCAGTTAGATAGCTGATTGATTCTCTTTAGGGAAAGGCTGCTTTATTGCATCCTGTGCTTTTTATGAAGGACTCAAAAGAATGAGAGAAGTGTTCTGGGATGTATTAGTTGATTCACTCCTTTTACCATCTCTGGTGATAGTTTCCTAGAAATGCCCATGGGAAAACGTGGCTCAGACTTTATCCAGTAGTTTCTTTGGCCTCTGTTTTCAGCTCTTTTGATTTTAAATTCAGTCTCCCAAGCAGTGTTTGTCAATCATGTTGTTTATACAGAAAGGTTATCTATCACATTATGGGCTGAGACTAGCAAATCATTTTACAGAGGAAGGCCAGTTCTGCTTTCAGCTCTTACAGACAGAAGGACCAGAGCATTCATACTGAGAAACGCACAGTACAGGACATCACAACTCTAAAAAAATGAAGCTACACCATGTACGTGCTAACACAGATTTGGGAAATAGCTCAGCCACCACTAAGGCACCAAATTAAGAATGTTACTCTGCTATCTTTAGAATGTCACACTAAAGACAAGAAGCTACCTTTTGTCCTCACTTCTGTTCTGCCATCCCTCAGCAGACTTGGCAGACATGATCAGTAATATTGGCTGAAAATTCAGCATTTTGGCTCAAAACACCAAGTATTTTCACAAACCGACATCAAAAGGTGTAGTTGCAGCACATAGAAAGAAACACTGCATTAACCTTGATTCCTTAGTACAAGAAGTGGTAATAGTGAAAATTACAGAATCATAGAATCATAGAACAGTTTGGGTTGGAAGAGACCTTAAAGATCATCTAGATCTAACGCTGGTGTGGGCAGAGRTACCTTTCACTTGACCACGTTGCTCAGAGCCTGTTCAAGACCTGTGTGGCCTTGAACACTTCCAGTGATGGGACATCCACAACTTGTCTAGGTATGTGAGTCGACACAAGCAGGCAGCTGGGACAACCACAAACTCAACTAGAATGCAAAGAGTCAATTTATTCCTGTTCCCTTGCTCACAGGAGCATCCTGAAAGCAGCATCTGGGCAAAGGCACACAAGCAGAGATGCAGCCACCATTAAACTTGGTCCATACTAGAGAATTACTGGTCTGCTGTTCATTCAGGCTGCCAGGTCACTTGTTTCCCAGCTGCAAGGTCACTTGATTGATTTACAGTCCTCCTTGCGAGTTTAACCCATACCTTCCAACTGGTGAGGTGAGCAACCTCACCACCCTCATAGTGAAGAATTTCTTCCTAAAATTCAATCTAAACCAACCTCTTTCAGTTTAAAGCCACTCTCCCTAATCCTGTCATTACATTCTTTTGTAAATAGTTCCTCTTCAGCCTTTTTGTAGTGGCATAAACTACAATGTAGACAAACAGTCTGAAAAATCTCTCATATTTGCTTATAGATGCTTAGGGACAGCTTTTCCTTTGGGCCAGTGTAGTCCAAACCCACCAAAATTTTTAAACATCACAACAATTGTTGTCATTTTTACTTTGAGGAAAGCCAGTGGCCTTCTGGGTCACATAAGGCAGAGCATTGCCAGGAGGTCAGGGGAGATGGTCCTGCTCGTCTTGCTCAGCCTGATGAGACAGATCTGGGTGATGTGTCCAGTGCTGGGCACTCCAGTGCAAGAAAAGAGGGACAGGCTCCTGGAGACAGTCCAGCAAAATAGTGGAGGGCCAGGTTGCAGAGACCAGCATATTGGGAAACCCCCGTGTCCAGGAGAGGGGGGTGTGCTGGTAGCTGGGGGGGGGGAATTATCAGTTCTGGGGCTGTTTTAGAAAGGTATTTAGAAATTCACGTTTGCTAATATTTTACATGTTACTTGTTCTGTTGTAGTGATTTTGATCTTGAATGCATACTTCAATGATCACTTTAATAATGTGTTGTTAGTAATTTAATAAACCACTTCAAACTTAATTTGATATTAACTATGTACATTGAGCAATTTTTCCTTCAGACAGGAATTTTGCTGGTCAAATCTGAGCTTGTGGGATTGCACATGGCAAGTATGGTGGAGAACAAAAAGGAGCAAAAAGAAAAGGAGATACTTAAGAGGTCTTTTATAAAGTAATTTATGTTTTCTGACATAGCAAAGTATTTTCATCTTGTTATGATTATTTTGATGATGAGTGACATGTTTTTCTCCTTTGCTACAATATTGTCGTCTCAAAGCTCCGTTGAAGTATCCATGCACAAACACAGCTTTAGCATGACATACTCTGCTGAGCTGCCCACCATCTAAACTGCGCTGGAACAGCTGTTGCTGAGGACTCCAGTACACAGCTGCCTGTGCTCTCCTCACACAGCCTCCCTGCAGGAAGGGGAGAGCAGTGCAGGCTGTAGTCACACCTCTGATTGCAGACAGGGGTCTGCAGGGCTCTGGGCACTTGAAAAGGTCGTTCACCAAAGAGCAGGGCTGGAGTTAATTATGTCTCTTGAGATGGAGATGCATTATTCAATTACAACCTCTTGTCAGGCAAGGGTTTTTTTGAGASAGTTTTAATGAGTCCTTTAATTATTATGGCTTTTCCTTTTATATAAACACAAATACTAGAAGACACATACATCTCCAGACAAAAGCACAGCTGCCACAGACTCACTGTTTGTAGCAGTTTGCACACATTTAAATTTGGTAAATAGTGAGCTTGACCTAATGGGCAGTCAATAACGGAAGTCTTTCCTTTAGAAAATGGATTTTAATTGAATACTAAGCTGAACAATTCAGTTATATTTAACTTTGTTGTTGTTTGCTATATATGAAATAGTATATTTTCTGAAAAAATGTGACCCCAGTGTATAGGGCTAGTGCTTTTGCTAGAGGATGGCACTGTCAGAGGAGAAGCACAGCCCATTTTTCCTGTGCCTCTCACTGGCATGTTGAAAAGCCTGAGCAGACACATCCCTTCCCACAGAAAAATGGGAGGGAAATTTTCTGCAGGTGGGTTTTGCATGCTGCCCTTTTATAGGATTTCTATGTGAAACGAAAAAAAATCTAGGCTTACAACAAAGCCTATTTAAAGTTATTTGGGGCACTATTACCTATTTTATTTATGTTAAGTTTCTGCTTTGCAGACATCAGGAACCCCTTTATCTGGGGTGAGGATAAAGAAGGAATCCCACCTAATGCCATAAAATCTGGCCCAGTCAATGAAACCTCAGTTGTTCCCAGTCTTTCTCAGACCCCCATGAAAAAGCTGGTGAGKTGGATTTACAACATACCAAAAAATCCAGAACAGCCTGAAGTTAGATTGGGTCTTGTAAGAAGTCTACAGTTTTGTTCATCTTGCTAAAATTATGTGAAATGACTATTATGATGTGAAAAAAACTAGGCCTTTGTAACAGCTTGTGCAAATTAAATCCTCTTCCTTGTTAAGCAAAGAAAGACTCATGCAGATGTAAGATTTTCTCTAATTATCCAGAATTCTGTACAGCTTTCAATAAAATGAAAAGTGCTTGTAAGTCATGTAGYATTACTGTGTGGTCCTGCAATCTGTGACAAACACTTCATTTCCTATGGCGTACTCACAAAGGCAGTTGTATTCCCAACTCTGTGCAGCAGAGATAGATCCTGGGAAATGGCTGAACTGTGCAAGACACTTGACTACCTAATGCATGAACCAGTTTCTCAGCAGAACTTGGAAAGCAATTCAGAACTGCCTCTTGCAATTGCCAATAAAACAAGCACAGTGAATTGACTTGTCCTAAACACATTTTTAGCACAACCAAAAAAAGGCAACTGGCTTGAAAATAGTTAAAAGATAAGTAATGAATTCACTCTTTACAGCTGGCCATGTGTTACAGATTTCTGAATTTCAGACATGTTGAATTATGGAAAAGTATTCCAAGATGAACAAGTCTTTGCTTAAGAACTGCTGTCCAGTGAAGCAACATTCATAAAATAGTAGCTTTTTGGTCCTAAACTAGCAACATTGTTACAGACTTTGGAAACTGCAAGACTTACAGGCTCCATGGAATCACTCCATAGATTCTGCGATGTGTGTTAGATCCTGCAGTCATAAAAGTTATTACTACTGAAGTCATTATTAATGCTGAATATGTGAGAAGAAAAATAATGAAGGTAGAACAGGAAAGAGAAAAATAATTTAAATTTAAATTAATTTTAATTTAAGAAGTTGACATTCTTCAGCTGAGATTTGCCAATGTCATTTTGTGACTGACCTTGTGTGTTTTAGTCCTCATATCTTCTCATAAGAAATGAAGGTTCACTGCAGAGGAAGAAACTCTTTTCARCTCATTAACTGACATGCATCATAGATCCATACCACAAATTAGATCACATACTAATAATCCATACTTCATCCTACCATTCAGCCCTGCATATCATACACACCTCTGCCATGAACTATGTGTAAGCACATGCCTTCATATCTGCATCGTTCTTCTGCAGATCAACATGAAAAAAAAMCCCCACCTTTTCATAAGAAGTAAATACCAAGTTAAAAGAATGAGATCAGATTTCATCAATTTACAGTTGCTGCTATTTTTATTTCTGCTGTCAGTTCTCATTTAACCCTCCCATCTTCTCTTCCTGGCAGGAATTGCCAAAAAACAGGTGGAGGAATTGCCGATCACAGCCTTTCACCGTCAAAATGTAGACAAACCTACCCCACAAACCTGTGTTCTGTTTTCCTATACAAGAAACAAAATCCAAGTCAAAAGAAGTGAGGATGGTGTTTCTTCCCCAGATACAAAGATGGCCTTGATCAGGAAGCAATAGAACCACAGTTTTCCAGATTACTGGAAGCTCTATGCTTGCAGTTGGTCAAAACTGACCCGTCATTAACACAACTATTTATATCACTAGGAAACTGGACTTCAGTAACAAATAAAGAAGGAATACATTCTTAGAAAATACCTGTCCCTTGAGTTTAGACAGTTCAGAAAAGTGGTGCCGCGAACCCACCCAATAGGCACGATCCCATTGTGCAAGTGTTGCACTAAATCAAAGCACAGCCTTTTCCTAAAGACCCTTCCACYGAAATGTGTTGGACAAAAACAAACCCTGTATTCAAACTGAGAGTGTAAAGGAGCAAAGCTTGTCCAAAAAGCCTTCACAGGCATTTATTGTAGGAATAATGTGACATGTTCCCCATGGCAAGTCTCCTGATGTCATGGAATTACAAGAAGATGAATTTGGCCCACTTCCCAGCCAACACTCTCTTATAAGAGGCTTTGTTGTGTGAAAGCTGGATATGTGGTTGGGCCACAAACGGGACCAAAWCCAACATCCAAATTATGGCCTCTGTTATACAGACTCCCTCCTTCCATATGGAGATGAATCCAGTTTGCTTGTGCCAAGCATCACAATGGAATTACTGGCAGGCTGAGCTAACAAAATACCACTGGCCAGCACTACAACACAGAGGCTGCATTATGCTGCAAATGCTCCCATCAGCTGTCCAGCAGATGTGACAATACACAAGCCAAAATGAAAAAAAAAAAGGGAAAGGAAAAGCTCTTGTGCTCACCTATCATCAGGATTTCAGTCTGGTTCAGAGCTAGTGCATTTCGCTATCAATTATTTAATGTACTTAGAGTTCAAAACTAGGGTAAGCAAAATATTCAATGCAAAATTGATGGGTGTAATTTACACAGTATCTTTCTGTATTAAGAATGTCACTTTCCAATGACACTTCAGTACTTCAGTAACCATTGTTTACGTTCCCTATCACAAACATCACAAACTGCAGGCCTGTCTCTGGCTGGTGGGTAAAGACAGTTTCACTTATTCATAGTAGGCTTTCATTCACATTATCTTTTCAGTTTCTGAAGATCAAACATGCTTTTCTCACCTGCATTTTCACATCTCAGATCAGAGCTAGGTTTTCCGGGGAGACGTGTTCCTTCAGAGGCTTCATGCTAGAATGATGTAGTCTGTGGTGCAGTAATACAAGTCATAAGCAGGAGAACACAGTGCAGGTGCAATAACAAGAAAGTCACACGAGTTCCTGTTTCAGAAGCAGAAGGTGCTCTATGAAATGCAGAAAACCACAGCTTTTGACATGGCATTCTGCAATCCAAGTCCAGTCTTTGAGATAAAACCAAGTGGTCATTAAATAAGCCCAGTGAAATGCAACCCCACAAGTCATGCAGACAGAAGGAGCTCCTCTGCACATCAGAGCTCCCTCTCCAGATTGCATATTCCTCATGTTTCCCAGCCAGCCTGCCAACACTGTGGAAGAGATCCCACTAGGCTACCTGTACCTAGGAGGATGTATTCAATGCCACTGAACTAGCCCAGGGAACAAATATTCTAGAATTTGAATGTGTTAAGTGATAAGCTATTATTTGCGAATTCAATTCTAGACAGTGTAATGTGCTTTTTTTTTCCAGAAAGTTTCATTTTCCCGCCTAACCTTCCCATGCAGGGGTGTCCAATTAGCAAGGTAAAATATAATCTGCTCATTAAAGGGAAGATTTTAGCAAAGACATTTAAGCATCTCAGTAAGGCAGGCAAGATGAAAATACATTATAGTTGTCTAATTGTAAAAATAATTGAAAGAAAAAATAAAATCTTAAAAGACTGAAGTATAGTTTAAAACTAGGTGAAGAGAGACAAAAAAGTCAGATACTATAGACGAGCTAAGACAAGTCTAGACTATGAAATCCAGGTTCAGGCACTAAATGTTTCAAATTATCCAGCATATGGCAACTCCCATGCAAGCTACTAACTGTTTTGAGTTTCACTTCATCCTCCACTCTGGTGTATTGAATTTGTGTGGCCTGGTTTTGGTAGTGGGGGGGGCACAGAGGTGGCTTCTGTGAGAAGCTGCTGGAAACTTCCACCACATCTGGCAGAGCCAATCCCTGGTGGCTCCAAAGATGGATGTGCTGCTGGCCGAGGCTGGGCCAATTAGAAATATCACAGTGGTAACACCTCTGTGATAATATATTTAAGAAGAAATTTAAAAAATGGTTTTGCACAGTTTTAATTCCAGATAGAGTGGAGTGAGACCATGAGAGGAACAACTCTGCAGACACCAAGGTCAGTGAGGAAGGAGGGGGAGGAGGTGCTCCAGGCACTGGAGCTGGGATTCCTCTGCAGCCTGTGGTGCAGACCATGGTGCAGCAGCTGTGCCCTTGCAGCCCATGGASATCCACGGGGGATGTGCCACCTGCAGCCCATGGAGAAGCCTCACACTGGAGCAAGTGGATGCCTAGAGGAGGCTGTGACTCTGTGGGAGACCCATGGAGAGAAGAGTCCTGCTCCCAGGCTGGAGCAGCCCGTCCTTGAAGGACTGCACCCTGTGGAAGAGTGACCCACACGGCAGCAGTTTGAGGGGTGCTGTTGCCGTTGGGATGGACTCAATTGCAGCAATTCACAGAGAGCTGCTGCTCGTGAGATGGACTCACGTTGGACAAGTTCACAGAGAGCTGTCTTCTGTGGGAGGGACCCCACGGTGCAGCAGGGGAATGACTCCTCTCCCTGAGCAGCGGGAGAAGCCACGGATGATGAACTGACCAAAACCCCCATTCCCTGTCTCTTTGCACCGCTGGGGTAGGAGGTAGAGTTGGGAAGGAGGGGTGGGAGGAAGGTGTTTTTAAGGGCTTATTTTACTTCTCATTATCCTGCTCTGATTTTGTTAGCAATAAATTCACTTCAAATCTCTAAGTTGAGCCTGTTTTGCCCATGGTGGTATTTGATGAGTAATCTCTCCCAGTCCTTATCTCAACCCATGAACCCTTCATTAAATTTTCTCTCCTCTGTCGAGCTACAGAGGGGAGTGAGTGAGCAGCTTTGGTGGGTGCCTGACATCTGGCCCAGGTCAACTCACGATACCTGGGCAAGCATTAGGCATTGYATTGGGTTGATGCATATCATAGAGATATGAAATTTTGATATATCTGGACAAGACCTGGTTTTGAGTGAGGGAAATAGCACTGTAGCTGGGTGTATGCTTTCATTTTGGAAACTGAATAGTTATTAATCCTTCGCACTTTAAAAAATCTTTTTTTTTCCTTTCTGGAATAAGATCTGAAGCATTTGTTTAAAACATTAAACAGCTGAACACTCATAGCATTACAGAAACAGGTTAAAGCTCTGCCAGGTTCACCTCCTCCATTCCCACTCAAGCACACATAGAACAGGCACTTTTTCAGGCAAAGGCTCCTGAAAAACATTGTAGAAAGAATATTTTAAGTTTGTTGCTGGGACACCAGGGCAAAATTTAACACCAGGGCAAAAGCTACATGGTAGGTTTGCTTTATATACCTGAGAAGTGTTGGTATCTGCCACACAGTCCCAGCATTATGATAAGGGACCAAGAGAAAAAGAAAACAAATTGTTTTATTAGTGAACCAGGTGGTTGTTTCTGACGTGAGTTTAATGCAGTGCAATCCAGACAGAAAGGACAGGGAAACCACAAAAGAGTGACGATTGGCTTTCTCTATTGGTTCCATTCCAGAACTCCAGAAACCAATTTAAGGGCAGGGATCATAACATACAAAATGCATCCCCCATGCATTATTCAAGCTATATAAAAATGACTGGCACAATCCTGTCTTTCCAAGGAGGAGGTTAGCAATGGCCAGCACTGGTGCTCAAAATGTCTTTGGAGGAGCAGCAGTACTTAATTGCTGCAAGTGGCCTCAATCCATGGATTACACTGACTAGCAGGATGCCTAGCAGGAATATTTACATCCCTTCTAGATACTGCAGAGAGGTTTCAGAGCTACCACCCAGACCTGAGACAGTGAGACAGTGATAGGTTACTGGGGAAGGTACCCTTGCTGATGGACCTCAGTTTCTGATTCAACAAGTGTGTTGACACTTCTTGACATTTTTGGAGTCACACCAAACCATGGCTCAAGAACAGGGGCTCCAGGTCTGCGACTTGTAGAGGGCCCTCTCATACGGCATCTCAGGGCTGCTCTGAAGCCTGGCAGTGGAGAGACAACTCCAGCTCCCACCTGTGCAGCAATGGTTTAGGTGCAGACATGCCAGTGAGCATCTGACTGAGCAGACTTATTTCCTCTCCTCTCCTCTCCTCTCCTCTCCTCTCCTCTCCTCTCCTCTCCTCTCCTCTCCTCTCCTCTCCTCTCCTCTCCTCTCATTTTTCCTTTCTTTCTCCTTTCTCCTAAGTCTATTCCTATTTCGTTGGGCTGTGTGCTCAGAAAACTATAGATTATTTTGTAAACAAGCAATTAAAGGCTGCTTGAAAACCAGTTCTGCTGCCGGAAGGATTCAGTCCCAACGGCAGTATTCGTATGATGCTATCACCATAGCAACCAAGCCTGTAAACAATACTGGTGGTCATGGATAGCACACCAGTACTTGGTTTCATGATTAGAAACAAAAGCTTTGCCAGACTGTATTTCTTTCCTGCCATTGCAGGCTCCCTAATTGAAATGCTATTTGGATATTTTGCTCTGGAGTGTAAGTACCTTCGTCTTTGACATAAGATCTGAGAGAGAGGTTAAACTGCAGTGCTCCACCAGGTCACCTGGTTAGGATTTGACATGTTCTGCCTGCATTAGCTGTGCATACCTGCCAGCACAATGACAACACATTTATTAACACACATGGGTCCTGTTCCTTCTGAAGTAAGACAAAACTATCATTTAATCCTGGTATCTACAGACTAGGATCAGTCTTTTGAGTTCCTCATGAAAGGCATCTAGGGAATTCTGCTAACCCAAYAGTATATAATGCTCTACAGAAAGATTTCATTCACTGCAACCTAAAAACTACATAAATCTAAAGAGAGGACCTTTGTAGAGTAAGATGACTAAATCCAGAATAATATCCCCAATCTGTTCCTAACAACTTAGAACAAGGGGTTATTTTGGCATTGACTTCTGCAGGGCATTGATATGCCTGAGCCATAGTACTGATGCAAAAGCCTGAAAAAGGTGAGGGTCTAATCTACTCACATCAGAACTCCCGGTATGGGTGAGCAATATTATAGCCAGGAGTGAGAGTCATCTAACCCAACCCTAGATAAGCACAGTGTAGAAAACCTTACACTACTGACACAGCTCATCTTAATGACTCTTTGCAGTGATTTCATCTAAAAAAGGATGTCTAAAATCAAGTTCTTTGTTATTCKCCATTGGCTGAAGAGACTTTTAGAGTGACTAGCTCTGGTTTAGACATTTACATCTTAGAACTCAAAGTCATGGAGAGACGAATCATTCCTCTGCAGCCATTTTTGGCACCAACAAGTTTATTGTCTAACCATTCAACACACAGATTTCAGAAAAGCTCTTCACTCTGAATCCAGTTAGAACTGCTTTGAATCAATCTAATCGGGCTGCAGCTGGAGAGCTATGGTCCTTTCTGGGAAGACAATGATGGTCCTTTCTGAGAAGATTTATTCAACTGGAAATAATAATGAATTTTTTGTTGTTGTTTTGCTCACTGAATTAAAAATTCTTCTTTAGCTCTCTGAGTCCTTCCTCAGTGCAAGTAAATCCAAGAATTAATTGCATAAACTTTGGTGGAATTAATCTGGGCATAATTATTTTGGATGTCTTACAGGATGTCTTTTTAACTCTAGTTTCATGTAGCTCATGTCCTCCAGATGGAGTCATTCATGGGATAAACCAGATAAAAATCTGCAAGGCTTAAGGAATGAGAAGAATTCACCAATGCAGATTTTGAGACCGGAGCAAAACATGTCACCTCTGGACTTTTGGGGGACAAATGGTTAAATATTTATGATCTTATTTCTTGAGCCTCGCTGATTTCCTATGACTATATCAGACATTGGATAATCTTAGAAGTTTACAATACTTGATATTTTCGTAAATTTTAGTTCTATTTCTTCCATCAATTCAGAAAGTGAGTTATACATTCCCCATTTTATGTCTTCCTCTACAGAAGGGGAATAATACCAGGTGCTTTGAGTTATTAGCTACAAAACATGAATCACAACTACTGAATCATTGAAGTGAGCATTTCTCAAACTTCAGTCTGAAGTTTATTTAAGCAAAACCACTCCACAACTTCTTGTAAATAGCAAATAGTTGAGAAAGAGAAGAACTCAGGTTTTTTACTTGCAAATCAAATGCAGGTCTGCTTTAAAACAGAACAGTAATTGTAATAACCAATTTGAGCAAATACATGATCTACTCTCTTGCCACAGTAAAAAAGATGTTCTTAAATTTTACCTGATTTTTTTCCTGATTTGCATCATAAGTATGTTATTTTAAACACCTGTAAAAGACTGATCATACATACCTGATGTTCATTTTAGTAATAAGACTAAATAATCTAGCTAGTTTAAGCAGCATCTGTTACCATTATGTCTTAGTAAAGGCCATTAACTTAATGGCAGAGAGACTAATTTTAAATTATCTTTCACATTTCATGTATCTCTCTCACAGACATTACTACGCTTTCTGATCTGAACAGTAAGCAAATGCGACACTCACACAATGACTTTAAAGTTGTCATGAATAACCAAACAGGAGACACGAACAGAAAAAGGAAGCATCGCACTATAGAAATGCATGAAATAGTTAATTTGTATTTTTTAGACACTGCTAACATAATTCCATTCCAGATGGCAGTGAGAGTGCAAATCTGTTCTGTTCTGTGAGGATATGGGTGTTATAATAGGCTCCAATGGATCAGATTTATTTTTCAGTGTTTTTTTTCACAGAGCACATTAACCATTTCAGACAACTGTTTTTTTGTTTTGTATGCTCAGTATGAAGTATTCATACACGATACCGTGTGTCATTACTCTTCACAAATTGCCAGGGGAATTTCCTCTTAGAAGCTGATAAATTGATTAGTCTGTTCCATGTAGGATCTTCTCTTAAAGCCAGTCAGTTTAGGAAACAGACTCTCTCTCTTTCCACAGCCTTTTCCCTTCTTTGGCTCCTTCACTGATATTCCACCTGAAAAGGTTTTTTTTCCCTATATAAGGATTCCAGTGTCTTCACACTTCTCAAAGCAAGAAAGCTTATGGAATACTTTTCCTTCATTCTGTGATATGCCTCAGTCTCCTTGGCTAGCAAGATGTCTGTAGCTTTACAAGAATGCTGGTCTGGTAGTCTTCATTTCATCCCTGAGTATCAAAGTCCTAGGGAAAACATGAGGCTATTAGCATGGAGTAGATTAGTGTCCTTCATCCCTTTTCGGACAGTTCATGTTTCAATGCAAAACAAAACTAAAGGTTGTGAAATCTTGATATTTTAAATTTAAGAGGGATACTGATTTCAATACATGGGCCCCAGCACTCTGCACTGAGTATCTGTCCTCAGCTGCACAGTTCCAGACCAGTCCCTCATCACCCAGCACTATTCTGCTTTCTGAGGCCCCACCAGTCAGGAATTTTCTCTCAAACCTTCCTATGTATCCTCCGTTCTAAATGATGGCACTCCTAGGAAAACTGCTTTCAACACAGAACATGGTATTGCTCCCATCAGGAGCTTAATTAAGCATCACAATGGAATACATTTGATAAAGTCTCTGGACTACCTACTTCATGGTAAGAGCCAAGAATCTGACAAATATCTTGTATATGTGTTGAAAGACAAAGAAGAAATGAGAACTAGCCTCACTCCTTCCAGTTAACTGCACCTCACCACTCAAAAGCAATGGTTGTGGTTTCAAAATCCGTTCTCTATTTTCTGWCCTGCTTTTCTTTGCTCTATTGAGGATTTTTACTTGTGTTATAAGCCAGTTGTCCAACACGTACTTTAGAATTGCCTTCAAAAGACTTCTCTGATATGGAAAAGAACTGCAGTCTGCATCAGCATCTGTTCTGGTTTTGAATGGCACGTTAGAGAGACATAATTCCTTACTCCACCATGAGATAACCTGAAGAGTCTTCAAGAAAACTAGTTTAGCTATTTCATTTCAACCTGCTAAGGTTTGACATAGAGGACCAATGACATTGAATTAACATATTGATTAGCATATCTATATAAGCTAAAAGCAAAATAAAACTAGTTTGCTCTAAGATAACATCTTGTTCTGATACAAGGTGAATGATAATACTAAGAGATCAATAAAGGGTCAATAACCACTGGAACTTGCGAACACGATATGTGTAAAAACAGAAAAGCTGGGAGTAGAAGACTGAGCTTTCATGCTCTGGACCTGCTCAGTAACAATTGAGAGGTAATTATGATACAATTATATTTGGAGTTATTTTTAAATTTGCATTTTTTCAACACTTTTTCAAATTTGCAATATTGCTTAAGCATGTACAGATCTTTACTCAGCAATTAAGCTGCCCATAATGACCAGAATATTAAAGGATTAAAGCATAATGTTCTCACTATACTGAAGTTTGGACAAGGAGGTGGACTGTCAAACCAGTGAGAAATCTTTGTTCTCCTCTTAAATAAGTTGAAAGAACGAAAGCACAAAAGCACGATCTCCAACTTCACTTTTACGACTGTATAACAATACTGGCAATTTTCGTTATAAAACTTCACACAACTTTAATAAGTCTCTTTTTATTAAAATCATAAAAGACCACTGAAAGTGAGTGGATTGTAGTGAAAGTGTACATATCCCACATAGTTTATTCCATACTATTAAGGATTTATTTCATCTTCCTTTAATGGATTCTCTCAGTTGACTTAAAGTGAATTAAATCTTATAAGTAATGTTAAGGACATGTCTATGACATAGCAGTTGTTTACACATTGAATATTGTTGCACTGGCTGGGCCTGCAGCAGGAGATGTTGCAGAGGTTGGGTCAGCCACAGGAGTGACCGAGGAGCCAGTGGAGCTGGAGGGCCCGAGTGCAGTAGGATACGGCTGATGGGAAGGCTCCGAGGTCCAAGGTCTCCTCCCAGGTTAGGGTGAAGAGGAAGGTCTCCCCATGAGGCCTTGCCATGTTATGTTAATGTTCCCGTACTCGGTTGGCTTGTTAGCCTCTCATTCTTTGCACTCTTCTAAGGTTCTGTTCTAGATTGTTCTCCTTTWCTCGATGCCCCATTTGTTCCTGTCCCCTGCTCCTCCCCTTGCTTACCCCTATTGGTTGAAGTTGTATTACTCCACCTTCTCTCTGCCCCCTGGCCCTTAAGCCATTGGTCCCTGTTGTTCTCTCCGCCCCCATTGCCCCTGGTATATAACCCCGGACCCTCCTTTGTTCTGTGTTCTCCTTCCCTGGATCCTTCACGCGCTAAGCCTGTTTTGTGGAACACCATAAGGAGAACCCAGCTCTTTGCCTCCAGCTAAGTACGCTTCTGTCTGTGTGTGTGTGTGTGTGCGTGTGTGTGTGTGTGTGTGTGTGTGTGTGTGCGCGCGCACCGCTGAACGCGTCAAGGCACTGCCGAATGCTGGACGCTTTTGGGAAGGTGGTGGTCCCACCATCCACCTGGCTGCAACATATTGTCATGTGCATATGTCTGTACCTGGAACTATGGTCCTCATTCAGATGTTTATTTGTGTGCTGCTTGTTCCCTTATAAAGCTGAATTCAGGTCGTAAATCTGACTATGCAGCTGCTGAAATATTTGACATTGTTTTCTAAATAGGACCATCCAAAGTAGGTGGAAAGAAAAGTAGAGAAGTTGCTCTCAAGCACTTGTTAAAATTTCTAAAAGAGGCCTGAAATATGTATACAATACATAAAAGAAATAATATATGTCTAGTCTGATAATGGAAATTGTAGGGCAATGTATTGTAACTAACCAACCAATTTTTCTGCTCCTCTGCAACTTTGGATTTTGTTACACTTCAGAAAACACATTTGTTCTTTAGTATCTGTTCATCCATTTCATTGCTAGGATGCTCAGATGCCTCCTAAAATACCAGTCATTGTTTACAGAGATAAAAATTATGTTTTCTGATGGCTGCCAAGTGGCTAATTAACAACAAAGTATATCCCAATTTATTTTTTTCAAGGGTTTGTTTGCTTGTTTTTAGTAATTATACTAAAATAATTACTTCTTAAACACTAATTTGAAAAGAACAAACTTCACTGTGGAGAAAAATGTTCTCAGTATACATTCAAAAATATAAATGTAGTATCCATCCTCTGGGTTTTTTAACACTGCAGAAATGTATCTCAGGGATGAATGCGCTTATGTTGAGATCAGATAGCATCCCGGAAAATGGTAATTAAGAAGAATAAAAAAAATTCTTTCAGAACTAAATGTATCTGTAAAAAGAAACCAGAGGTCTTATAGAAGACTGATGGGAAGACCTGCTGCTGCATGAAGGGAACGATTTGCCTCTCCAGGAACACTAAACCACACCATGATGAATAACGAGCCAGGGAATGGCAATCAATATGGTTGCAACATCATTTCTTGCTGGATAGGGTGTTAGAGATGGCATGGATTAACTCATACAACATAGACATTATGAGTAGCTGTATTTCACTTTCTGCTTTACTATATAACATTTTAAATATGCATGTAAACTAAGTTGGAATTTCTTGGCAATGGCATCAAATTATGTTCAAAGTTGTTTATAATGGAGAAGAGGATTTATCTGATTAAATTAATACGTTTCTCAACTAGACATTCTTAAAATGAGAACAGTTTTATGGGAAAAGAAAAATTCTCTTTTACTTGCCAACACTGCTGAGCTCTTACCTAGTTTTCTTTAACTGAGAATGCATCTCTCATTCTCACATCACAAGCAGGCAACTGCAATCAGTGGCAAACAGTGAAGATTAGAGAACATGTATACTTARAGGCTATGGAAAATCTTGCTATTCCACTTTTTGCAAGTGGAAAGCAGTGGAAAGTGGCAGTAAATTACTAGCAGTGATTCAGCAGTGATGAGGAGCTATTCCGATAAATTAGAAATTGTGAAATAGTAATAAGAAAAATGTCATTTAAAATATAACATATAAAGTTGTCACGCTTTATGTAATATTGCATATACTCAATACATGAAAGATTTAAGGGCTCTAAAGCACTATAAACTGTTTGTTGGGTTTCAGGAGACTCTATGGACTACATGAATTTTTCAAAATTGGCTACCTCAAAAGGGGCAAAAGAAATGGTTTGTGGGGCTTATTGCACTGAAACTCAGTAGGTTGGAGCTGCAGATGTAGATAGGTGCTTTCAGCTGGACRGGGACAGTGGCCTGTGTATTATTCCCATTTGCTCTCCTCTGACTTCAGACTTTTGCTGTGCTAGAGTAAGGAATTTTCACTTAAATATCAAAGACATAGTCTTTGATATATAGCACAATAAATAAGTTTGATTCAAACAGGGGCTTCTGGGCATTACTCTAAAGCAAATAAATATTTCTCCACACACTTACAAAAATCTCTTAGAAGATATTAGGGTTGTATATTCAAGCACATTCAAGTTAGGAACAGCTATATTTATGGTTTCTCATGTGCTTTTAATTCTACCACATTGTATAGCCACCTGGTATGATAAATGGTTTCTTCTGGAGAAAAAGAACAGCTATGAAACATGCTGAATTTTATTACATATCACAAGCCTGACATTACTATATATTTGTGAGTTTGTTTTTCGGAACTAAACCAGGGTCTTTCAGAGCATTTCAATATCTTGTTGATTAAAAAAATGAGGGGATAGAATTTATATTTAAAAGTAATATTCCTTCCCTTTCACATATCAGCAGTTTGCCTCTTGGCCCTTAATCACTCCAAGAAAGCATAGGCCTTCACATCATCCAGAGGATTTACTACATTTTGACACCTCCATCAGAAAAGATCCTTTATCAGGAAAGAGAGGAAACCAGCTAGATCCAGAGCTGAGTATGACCCAGTTTTGATGCTGCTACATAATGAGAACTGAGTGGACTGGGCTGAACTGGTGGCAATACTTCAGCATGGGCAGGGGTACTGACCTATAACTGGTTGCACACATGACTCTGGAGGACAAGGGGGACCAGGCCAGCCAAAGGACAGAGAATGAACCCCCATAACAGCCCTAATTTCTTCCTCCCCAGGGCCTGGCACAGCTGCACTGCTACCTATCTGTGGGAAGAAGCCATCAGGACCAGCAAAAGTTCCTGCCTGTGTAACAGAGGAGTGTATATTGTCTATGAGAAGCTGTTGTTCTCTCTCACTTTCCTCAATGGTCTGCTGCTGTGATCCCAGACATATCTATGGAGAGTCAGGGAGAGACCTGACCCCTAAGAGCCGGAGGGAAAACCCTTGAAGGGTTGTGTGCAGCACAAGGTAGAGACGTCTTCTGAGATTCAGAGCCCACTCATTCCCAGTCTCTAGCGGGGCTTGTACCTTATCCTAGTGTTCCCGTGTTCATTTATTTTGCTGATCTGCTAAGTCTTTCTGGAGGAATCCTGAAGAGAGGTGCTTCCTCTCTTGTTATCACATCCAATAAAACCTGAGTTAAATCTTCATAGACCAGAAAAAAGCACTTTCTGGAGTCTGTTTTCCCACTGCTGGGTATCTACAGTGGGAATCTTCTCCAAATCCATAGATATCTTCTCCATACAGATCTACGAGAGAAGCCTCTACAGAGTGAAGCAGGTGGTATTTACAGAAAGGGTGAGTATGGGCTGCCTTCTGTCTGAATGGTCCTTACAGTCTTGGATWGCTATCATTCTTTGCCTAAGCAAGAAAGAAATTTGTTGAAGTCCATGTGAGATTAAAGTTTCATACAAGTTTAATTCCGCAATACCGAATATTGTGAATATTCAGTTCTGAGTTCAGAATGCCAGAACGTTTGTGACAGTTGCCCCCTGTTCACAGAGACTTGGCACTGTCCAGAGCACAGTCCCACCACATCCCCAGAGCTGTGTCTGCAGGTCGCTGCACTGGGGGCCCTCATGGAGTTGTGGCTAAAGGCCAGCAGCTGCCACACAGCGGTCACTCAAAAGAGGACAGAAAAAACATTTCACAACAGATTCAGGGCAACACCTTCCCACAATTACCAGGGCCAGCTCTCTGTGAGCCACTGCCCACTAACTGCCTGCCCCGGAGAAGTAGGGCCAACAAGAACTCCCATCCTCTGTACCCAGTCCTTGCTCAACTACTATTGTCAGAGCCTGGAAGTAATGGGACTAGAAGTAGGTGGGAGATCATTTGCAGAAGTGGATCTGTGAGCATGTTGTCGCCCAGAAAGGGGCAGTCATTCTGATATATTCAGACTGCACTGAACGATACCATTGGTGTGCATTGATGCACCAAGTCCCTCAACACCTGACATGGGAGAAAAGCAGTGTGGGTTGCATGGAGTCATGATCCATGTTGTTCTTCTACAGCTCACCCTCACAGCAACCTGAGTCCAGACAAAGGAAAGGGTAACAGAGTACCAGCACAGAAATGAACAAATAAAGGCATCAAGGACCATACAGCATGAGATATTCTGTAGCCAGATAATATTTCTATTTGGTGCTTCTATACCAATTTCTATGTTCATTCTGTATTGATTGAATCTATACCAGTGTTGTTATGTACTGACCATGGATGTTGCTGTGACCCGGTTAAAGAAGATGCAGCTGGACTGAGTAGTCCTTTTGGAAAAATGGAGGGTAAATCAGTCCAGCCACACACTGGAAGGGGCCAAAGAGCTTAATATAAACCTCRTTGCTCTTCTGGATGGTCTGTCACTGACCAACACCATGTAAGCTTCTTMTAGCACGATGGATTCAAAAGAAGTCTCAACAAGTTAGTCAAAGAGAAAACCATTAAAAATTGCTAAATATGTATATACATATACGTATAATATAGACTGCAAAAAGGAGGCGGGGGAAGTACACAGAGAAAGCACTACATACAATTGCCTTGTTATGTAACATATTCTTCACAAGACGTCCACTTGGTTACTCTCAGAGACGAGACCTTAGGTCTAGCCTAGAATGGTCACATATTCTTTCAGCGTGGGAGTTGGTTATGTAAAATTTGGCCTTCTGACAACATTGATCTTGTCATTTGGCTAGCAGTGGCAGAGCAGAAGCCCTTGGCAGGGTAAACTGTCTCTATAAATCATAGGTCTTGAAAAGTGTGAGTGTTGCAGTGATGCTGCCTATCACCCAAGCGCCTGTCCACTAGTCATTGAAGAGGAAGGCAGTTTCTGTCTGAAGGTGTAGTTGTGCATGTGGTCCTCCCTTATTAGAGTCTTTCAGTGGGATTCATTTTAGATTCAGGAGAGCAATCTTTCTGGCTTACAACTCACTGGCAAAACACCCTGGTCCTTTGATAAACTAAGAAGGCTGGAAGTTTACCAAGATGTAGCTGGTGAAGAGACATGTTAGCCCGTGCACCAGCCTGCATAGGTGATGAGGACCCTGCCAAGCCTACACAATTCAAGAGAGCACAATGAGGAGCAGTAACTCTCTCAGTGACTCTGAGGAAGTGCAGCTTCCTCAGGGGTTCCAGCTCTCCCAGCCCACACTTAAGAGGTCATTGACATTTCACAGGATTGAAACAGTCTGGATAGTTGAAGAACTCACCTTCAATAGGGTCCAATGACCACTCTTAAATAAGAATGCAGACACAGCCTTGTGGATCATCTCTGCTGAACTAGGAAATTTCAAGCAAATTTGGCTTCTCTAAATGCTGAATTGGGCCAGATCTTCGACATGCTGAAACAAATTTGACTTTCTTCAAATACATTCACTTTAATTTTATTAAGAAGCAATTGAACTTATGCGTTACAGGGAGTTCTTTCAAACATAATATTACAGCTAGTTGCTCTGAAAAGTTCCTAAATTAGGAAGAGCTGGCTGAAAGAAAAACATTTTGACGAGATCAGTAGCTGTCATCAGTTTGTGTTTGTTTGTTTGTCTGTTTTCTTCCTCCATTTATAAAACAGTGGATTATTAAAAGCTGCTAAATATCGCCACAAGGTCATCTGACCATATAATTTGAGGCAACAGTTAGCCGAAGAAATGTCTCCTTCTGACAGCCAGAGTTGTTCTAGAATTGTGAGTAGCATAACCTAGCCAGAAACCCCTTTTTTTATGTCAGTACCTACTTGTGATGTTGACTGTTTTTAATAGGACTTCAGAGATTAGAGTATTAAATTAAACACAATAGATAGAAATGCTAATGAGAGCTACAGGGAAATAAAGAAAAATTATTTGAGAATGTACCGCACAAAGAAGAAATATTAAAATATTATACACTTTTCTGGCTGTAAAATACATCAACCATAACAGCATTTCACAGAGAAACTGCTTACAATTACTCATCCAAATTAGTGAGATAGCATTGTCTCAGAAGTAAATAACTTATGTGCAAAAGCTTTCATCGGTGTAAATTTGTTGATAACACCCTTTTGTCCAATATATATTCAATTTGATATCTCCAGAGGGATAAATTACTTATGTCTGTGTATATTCTCAGTTTCATGGGTTCTGATACCCAGATCTCATTATAAAAGATTAAACTTTAAAGCATTATATTCTCCTATATGCATTCAAGACTTCATCCATTAATATATTGTTGTAGGGGGGTAAGAGTAATTTCCTTTGGCTTAGTTGCTTACTTGGTAGAGGGATGAACTTTTGGAAGGGAGGTATTTCTCCAAACTGTTATTGGAGGAATTGCTATTTCAGTTTTTTGTGACATTAGTGTACCATTGTGAGGTACAAAGGAAAAATAACAACATTAAGAGGCTAGAAGATTTCTTATTAATGTGTTTTTTCATGAGGTATGGGTCTCAGAAATCACACCACAAAGCTTCAGTTGAGGAATTCATAGAGCAAATATAAAAGTTGACTCAAATAAAAGTCTCTGAATGAGACTTTGGAGCATTAGCATAATATCTCTCAGGTTTTATTCATATGTCATAGATTTTAGAGGCAAAATTTATCCATAAAATAAAAATCCGTTGTTTTTTTAGCTCCTGTTCCCTCAAAAGAATTGCCTTACAAGAAGTAAGATTGCCAGCCAGGCTAAGGCAAGGAGAGTGATGAAATTCCCTAAGACAATTACAGGGGAAATGTCTGAGCAACAACTCATTGCATGAGTTATATTGATGAGAGTTATAAACCAAAAATAGGAGTGTCCCAAAATTAGGGGATCTGGCACATAAAAGGAAAGATCATGGAAAGAGTGATGGCTACAGTAAAGCGGGATAAGGGAAATAGAGGGGGAATGTAAGGAAGATTAAAGCAGTGTAAATAATGAGCTACTGCACTGGAAAGAACAAAGGAAGTATGGGAAGTTAGAATGGGAGAAAGGAAAATAGACAACGAAATAAGGAAAAAGGACAAAAATAAAGAGAAGTCAACTGAAATAGAGTGAAGAGAATAGGATGATGTCTCAGGCCTGTAAGTATAGAAATACTTAATAAACAAAAATGTGAAGGCATACTTCCAAAGGCAGATCAGAAAAAATTAGACAAAACTTGGTCTTTATTTCAGAGGGGAATTTTTCTTCTGGGTTTCTCTTTGCCATCTATCCAGTAGCTAGTAGATCACACAAAACCTTTACAGAAGACTTCATCTGGTAAGACTAACATGAGTGATTTAAGATTTTTCAGATTTAAGATATTAAACTACCAGCTGGAAACTGGGATGACATGAAGGGACAAACTGCTCATGAAACTGTAGGAATAAGACTGGATAAAACCACTGAGGAAATTCAACACTGCTGACATAACTATCTTGTCTGTCATGGGCTCTCTAGGTGCTGGCTCTAGGAGATCTCACAGTTGGATTTAAAAGCAGTCACTTATTTGATTTTAAAAGCCTTTTTTGCTTTAAAGGATCGTAGGGCATTTTCAGTGCCTTTCAATCCATTTAGTAGACCGTGTTATTTTTCCTTCCTAGACAATCAGAGCAACAAGTCTAAAATAACTAGTGGCAAGAGCATTTTAACAAACAGAAAAAAAAGCTAAGCAGTGCAGAACCTTTAGTCCTGACAGTTTTAGTGCCACAGATAAAAACAGTAATAAAGTTTTCGGAACATAGTAGTTCCATGCAGGTTTATTTTCAGAAATTACTTTGAATTATAATTACCTTAATGAGTTCACTAAAGCAAAGGCATAACATTATATAAGAAATGCCAGATGGGAACCATAAACAAATTTGCTGATGAAATCATTTAAGAGAGAAAACAATAATCCCAAAGGTGAGTATACTGAAATTATGACTTCTGTTCATGGAAAAGAGGTACAAACTCTTATATCCTAAATTATAAAAAAGGGTTTATGGCTTTTTATCTGAATGTATCACTGACACATACATTAATTTTGGGGGTTTGAGGGGGTTTTCTGTTTATTTTTCTTTTCATAAAATAGATCCCATTGAGTTCTTACAACGTACATTTCTTCATAGTATCTTACATATATTCTGTGGGGTTTTTTCTCTCAGCTTAGGCTAACTGAGTGCAAAAGAAAAAAAACCCACTGGAGTCATTAATATTAAGCAAATGCTCAAAGACATTTTGAAAAGGAGATTTTTAATTCCCTTTATCCTTCTATTTAGAGTTTAATTTAAATTAGTAAGAGTAAAATTAACCAAATTATGAGGTCATAGTGACCTAATTAAAGATCCAAACAGTAAAAAAAAATCCATAAATAGATCAAAAGCATTTAAAGAAAACAGAATCAGGTGTTGAATTGTTCATATAAGAATGCAATGTGTTCTATCTTTCTGTTATGAATTATGTGCACTTGTTTACATTGATGTCAGAGATAAATACTTGAAACAGCTACAGCTTTGAGCTTCTTTCCTGAATGCACGGAACTCATTGTCTCATAAATCATACTTTAATATGCATCTTAGCATTATTTTGCTAGGCATAGAAGGTAAAAGATGCAGAAATCAAGAAAAATACCCTGGCAGCTCTGAAGCCTTTAACCTGTCCATTCCTCTACCTGTTTTCTCCACTCTACAAGTTTTTGCAAGATCAGCATTCAGCTTAAAACCTGATTTAACAAGGCTGATCTTCAGTTCCCTTTTCTTCTGCAGCCTGTAATTCACCTTATTGAGAGTTGAGTGATTTTCACTTGTAGGGCACTCCCATTCTATAAAAAAACAAGAATGAAGTATGAAGCAAGAGGGAGCCAGCTGCAGTCTTCAGATACATTTCAGTCTGTCAGGTCTCCCGCACACCTAACACAGCAGGCATTGGTGTTAGCCAAGCATGAGAACACAGGCTTCAGAACTTCTAGGAAATACAGGCAGAAAATAGACACGAAACTCTCTGGAGCTCTAAACAGAATGGTAAGGTTGCTCCCGTGAAAACTGCATGCAAAAAAGGAAAAAGTCAAAGAAGGTTCAGTCCCAGATCGTGTTTGGCCCACCCAGGTGACCCAGGTCAGATGTTGGAGGTGGATGGTCCCATCCTGATACCCCACAGGCACTCTCTGGGGTCAGCCTGCAAGCTTGCCCAGGGGAAGGGATGGGAACAGGACACAGGTCCTTGCTAAAGAAAGTCCTCTCTGGCAAGGCTCCTCCCTTATGAAGAGCAAACCCTACCTCTGCACAGGGTCTCCCCCACTCACCCTCCACCAATACCCAAGGCAAGGAGCCACGTGCTGGAACCTGGAGGCTGGGGACCTGGTGAGAAGGCAGCTGAGCATTCAGTGGGCAGTCCGAGAAGGCGAGACCTGATAGATCTGACAGCATGTGCAGGAAGGGAATATGCAGGTTCAAATCACCATCTTCCACTCAGAAGGGATTCAGGGAGGTCCCTAGGGGAAGTTCTGAGGGTATTCAAGCAGCACATTGATTCAGCATATGCAATGGCAGGCCTCCCTCCTTGAAGGGAGACCTGAATCAGCTTTCTTGGCAGCACACCCAAGAAATGAAGGGGTGAAAACACCACCTGCTCTACCCAGGAATTGCCGTGATTGTGTCAACTGTTACCTTGCCCATATTTTAAATTTATTTTTTTAGTTGTGATTCGGTGACTTAAACTGGATCAGAATAACAAAGAACTGTTATGAGTGAGAAAGATTTTTTACAAAGTCCAGCTGACCACTCTGCTCAGCTTCTCTGCCCTGCTCCCTGCTGGGAGTAAACCTCAGAAACTCTTCCAAACTCAAGGCAGAGGAACCTAATGCAGTCACTACATTTCTCCCTGATTCAGTTGCTCATCATTCTTTTACACTCCAAGTCTTGTTATGGGCAAAAGGGAATGCACCGTGTAGCTGACCAGCTTGATATTTGCTGTCAGCCACATGCTGACACATGCACCCACGCTTTTGCCTGCCCAGCTGCAGCACCACAGACACACAAATGCCTCTGGCCTGTGGTCTGAACTCCATTGTGCTGCACTCAAACCCCAAACACACACATGTACAGAGACAGAGAGCTCACACGCAGGAAAGGAGTGAGAAATGAAGTTTAATGAGACAACAGGACAGACCATGCTGGCTGGGCAAAAGGCATGGCCAGACAAAGGTACTGGCCAGCAAACTGTTCACAGGCAGCTGGCCCCTTATATCCCCTTGCACAACCTCAGAGTGCTCCTCCCAGCATCCCATAATGAGTTCTATCCCCCAGGACAGGAAATCGCCCCAAAAGTCTGTGCAGTGCCCCAGAGAGCCGCACCCCTGGGGACTCACAATGCTGGGTCTCACCCGACTTGTGGGGTTGATGCTCCTGGGGTAGCCCTGGCAGTCTGAGGCTCATGTCTCTGACTGGGATACTGGGGCTCCTCTGCTACCTTCTGTCACCACGCCCCTCTGTGTGGGAAGGGRTGAGCCTTTAGTACATACTCTAAGAAACACCAGCACCACCAGTGGGAAGCATTTTGACTGCTACTGAATCAAAACAGGTTGGTGYCTTGTGGTCATTTATTCTTCTCTTCTTATATAACAGAAAGAAATATAAAGGAAATGAAATTTATAAAAAGACAGCACTCTCTGCTACAGAGAATAATGCTTAAAAGTGGAAAAAGGAGGCTGGAATGGAAGGACCTGTCATTTGTCCAGATGCATACCCACAAACTGGAAGCCCTTGGCAGTACTGGCAAGGCAGCCAGGTGGAGCTAACTGCTAGCCAGTGCCCCTGGATAAAAGGGTCTCATATGGCACCAGGCAACTGGTCCAGCTGTGGGGGAAGGACTCTGAATCACCCAGTGATTATGAACATCTGTGAGGGTGTCCATGAAAAACTCTTATCCCTATTCTCCCATGCCCACTTCCCAGCTCCCAAACCTGTGCTCCTTTATATAGCAGGATATACCCCCCAAGCACTGCCTTGCTGAGATGGAAAAATGGAGCGGAGCACAACCATATGGACAGGCTAAAGGGAGCAGGTGCCCCCTCTGGTGTTTTCCAGGAGACAGCAGAAAGAAGCGCTCAGGGATTTCATCCTAAAAGAGCACAGAGTGGGCCACTGAATTCCAGAAAATGGGCAAGGACACTCAGCAGCAGCAAGGCCAGGCCTGCTCTGAGGAACAGAAGCAGTACTATTTTGTGAAGATTTCGCTACAGATTTCTGAGCTTTGGAACCTCAAGGCTTGTTCCTCTACAACCTTCCTGGTTGTGAAAGGGCACCCAGTGGAAGTCATGCTGCCAGCTGTACTAAAGAGATGCTTCAAAAACATGTTGGACAGGGTACAAATGGAGAGAATAGCAACCAGATGATTCAGTGCTGGCTGCACATCTTTTCTCAGCCGCCAATAGCACAGGGTCTGAGTCAATGGGCTGCAACAGCCTGTCTTGTAAATAATTCTCCATTTTTCTCTGCTGCAGAACTACTCAAAGCGAAAAAAAAAAAGAGGTGGAATAAGATAGTCCATAGTTCTCTCTCTCTCCCTAGTAACAAACAGAACCATTCACTGTCTCCTGTGTCATTCCTGATGGTATGTTTCAGTCATGAAGAAGTGTATTAGGGTGTCAGTGTCCTCTTGAGCTATACCAAAAAATTATTTCAAGTATTATGCGATGGACTGTGTTTTGAAGCTTTTGAATTGAATTAACCACATCTTAGTATTCTCTTCTGAGACAATAGAGAACAAGATGTTTTCAAATCTAAGGTCTGGATAAAATGCTATCATTTAAATTCCCTAGTGCTCCAGAGACAGCACGATACAGCCTACTCTTTTGAACAACTCACAACACAGATTTTTCATCCTGGAATTGTATCAGAAAGTCTGCATCTCRATAATGGAGCTGCCCTGACCCTAGGGTGCCTTTGAACACAGAAAGACAAAACTCCAAGAGATGGGGAGAAGGCACTCACAGCAACCATCACAGAAACATTGTCCTTGGATTCATACTTTTGCTTCTCCTGAAAAAGCCTTTCAGGCCATTTGTGATGTACTGCTAAAAGGAGCTGATGCAATTTAAGAAAGCAGACATAGCATCCAGTGTACCTCTCTAGGGCAGGATTCAGCTGCAAGGTCAGGCAGGGCAAAGCTATGGTAGGGCTAGAGAACAGCACTCCAGTTTAGCTGAGGGGGAGAATAAAACTTCACTTCTGGGCTTAATAATGCCTCTGGGACCATGGGTGTGGGTCTCAGGTTAGGCTAGTCAAGATCACTAAGATTCATTGATGCACCTGGGCTCCTGATACCCTTCTCCTCTACCTGTCACCTGGGAAATGTGGTGGCCTCTCAGAGAGCTCGTGTCATATCTGCAGCTTTATGTCAACATCTTGGGTAGCTGGTGGGTCCTCAGATGTTAACGGGCACCTACATATAGCCAGCTGAGTTAAGCCAGTCAGTGGATGGGATTCATCTGCAAATTGAGATGTCAAAACTAACATATCGCACACATGGTGTTAAGTTTTAAACTGTTGTGATGTCAGCAGACTTGTAGGAGTTGAATTATTTTCCTGGTAAGAAAGATTTAGTGCCATCTGAGATAGTCTTGGGTATCCAAGGTGTCTCTAGGATATCTCTACAGAACTGATAGACATGGCAGGAGGAGTTACACAAGACTCAAGAACTTTTGCAACAAATACTGCAGGAGGTTAGGCAGGATACTGCAGGGCACCGTAATGATGGGTCACCATATTCAAACAATCAAATCACAAGTTATTACTGTCAAGTAACCTAAAGAACTTTTGGACAGCCAAGCATTGGGTGTTTCCGTCAAGATGATCTGAATGGTGTGTTTGATTTTTCTGACTAGACCTCCCTTGCTCGCACAACTTTAGGTGTGACATTTCATCCTAAAATGAAATTCTAAGAAATTTACTCTTCCTCTTGAGTTAGCCCTCAGAGGCKCATTGCTCTGCAATTATGTTTTACAGTACCATGTCTTGGCTATCTGCAATTGCAGCCCAGACTGATTTTGCCTTGGCATAGCTGAAGAGAGAAGCACTATAGTTCCCAGAACTAATTTTTAAATATTTCCCCGTTAAGGAGACAGATAAACACAAAATTCTTACAGAAGATCAGTGCTGTGGGGAGTGACAACTGGTTTGGCACACTTCAGAGGTGCATTGTCTTGGAATGGTGCAGGTTCAAATCTCCCTAAAACCTTCTGAAAAACTCCTTTCTTGAAGGTATTGCAAGTCAGAACCCAAAAAATGCTGTGCAAAAATAGCATTAGGTCAATATTTCTTTAAAGAACCTGGGTAAAGCCATCCCAGCATATCTTCAGTTTCAAAAATACTTGGATATTTCAAGCACTGAAACATTTCACCGTCACTTACTGTTTTTGCAATAATTATGACATTGTCAATGCTATGTTAATTCTCTTCTTCCTCAGAAGACTCTAATTATCTTTGGTTTTTATTTAACAATATATGATCCCAGGACATACCTTTGATTTACTTTTTATCAATTAAATTTTCTCTTTTCAATTTATCCTGAACTCCATGTGAGTATTTCATAATTAGTTTTAATTTCATTTTAAGCTCCACCAGTTCAAATTGTCTCCAAGCACTTAATTAAATTTCATTCTCCAGAGACAGTTATTCCATCTAGATTTTGTAATAGTTTATCATACAGTTTATAATAGACTAGATAATCGTTACCCAAATGCACAGGACTGTGCAATTTCCTTAGAAATATGACTCACATACTTTTATATCCCATAGCTCTAAAAATGAGTTATTTCCAGTTGCCACAAAAATAGATTAACTAGATTTAAAATATATGTGGGGAGTACCAAAACCAGACTTTCACTCAGTTTTTGATCAAAACCCACAAAGAAGAAAACCCTTGCCAAGAAGAGGCAGGCAATGACGAACTGCATTTGTCTGATGGTCTATGCTCACACAAGATGGATAGCTGAGAATTTGTCTCATCCTGGAGGGATTTGCTAAGCACCGGCTACAGCCTGCACTGGGCTGGGCTTTCTCCTCTCCCCAGGGGTGGGAGTCCCTGCTTCCAGGGCTGTCACTTTAGCAGGATGGAATCTGTTTCTTACCTGGCACTCCAAGGAACAGGTGAGTGTGTTTACATCTTTGAAGCACTTTGATGATGGTGATGAGAAAGACCTCTTCTTTCCTATCTTGTGACTTATAGATTAGGCTACATCTCTTTTACAGGTACCAGTCGTTTTAGGGAAAGAATGTGTTTCTACCCAAGTGTCTAGAAAACATACTGGTTAATCTAATGGTCATTCTACTGTCCAAAGGAGACTTCTCTTTCAGATTAAGTACTGTGAAGAGTAAAGCTTAACATTAGCTCTGCAACTCACAGAGCAGATTTCCCTACCTGAAAGTGGAACACAGAAACATCATTAGTAACGTTGGCCTTACCCTCTCAAGCTTCCATTTGGTATTTTTATTTAAAAAAAAAATAAATCAACTAGATAGTAATCATGAAGTGGCTTTCAGAAAACAATTAAATATGCTTTCTGAACTGTCTGTATATTATTTACATCAGACTTTTCTCAGCACAGTGAGCCTCTTGCCTCTTCTGGAGTTTCTCTACAGAATTTAATTTCCCAAACTATAAAGGTAAGGTTTAATTTCTGCCAGCTGTTTCTAGGGGTGAAAAGGGATCCAAGTATTCAGTTCAGGACCACCTGGAAGTGAGCATACACTACCCGTCTCCTTACTGCAGAAAAATTTTGTGGTCACTAYATTTCTTCCACTGTTACTGGAAATTTATAATAGAAATTTTGGATTGCTGGAAATATTTTGTCCATTGTATAAGTGGAGAGACATGTTAAAATGGATTAAATTCCATTTATGTCCAGAGACCACTGCTTCTCCTTCATTAAGCCTTTCTGAAAGCACTTGGATAGAATTTAGGCTGTAAAATTAGGAGTCTTCCCATGAAATTTATTTAGAGAGAAAGAAATGTTAAGTCCAAATTTGGGGAGCCAAAGCAACAGTAATCACACAGGTGATGCAATTTAGTAATTTAAACAGTAGTTTTTGAAATAGCTTTTTTTATTACATTTTTTCTCTTTCCAGAATCTTCCAAATTACCCTCACAGTCTGTATAAAGGGATAGAATAATCTGAAGGTAATGCAGTTTCTGAAACCAAATAAATCTCCAATCCCTAGAAAACTTTGTGTAGCTCTGCAATAACTTAAATTCCCTTAATTTATCTATAGTGACTTCAACCATTTGAAGTGAAGAGTAGTGAAACTATTATAGGAAGGCAATCAATCCTCCTTCAGATCTCTACAGCTTCTAAAATAATTTTTAGTCATCTGAGTCCAGTTCATACACAGTGGAGARAGATTTAAGAAACAGCAAGATTTTTCCACCTCTGCCTCACCAATTTCTGATGTTCTATGGTGACTCTCAACAGCCACTGGACGAATCCTGGGTGAAAGTGCTATTTGTCCTGTTTAACCGTAGATGAGGAAAAAGCCCTTGATCTCCAGCACCTCTGGATACAGTATTACAGATATTTTCACGTAATTTAACATTTTGAGTGTTACTTCTGAAGAAAAAATAACTGAAGAAACCTGACATAGCGTTTCACACAACAAAAGGAAATATTAAGTTTAATTAAACATCACACATTACATGGTCTACTTCCCATTGGTGCACTGGCTAAAACTCCCATTACCTGTAGCTGTGCAGGTTTTCTCAGGTGTGAAGCATCTTTGATGCCTACAACAACTAGTGACGCTCAGAGTCAGAGAGGTCTGGCTTCCTAATATTTTTTCTCTTTTTTTTAGGAGGGAGCTCCTTACTTCTTGACCACTCTGTGAGCTAAGCCTGTCCTCTCTTTTGTTACCTTTTGTTTGGGTATTTGCTTGGTGGCACAGCTTTATCTGCAATGTACACAGGTCAGGCTGTGATCCTGCTCCTCTCTCTCCCAAGTCTGAGTTATAACAAAAGGATTTTCATCCAATTCTCAGACTGAAACTTTATAAAATATAATTAAGAGGTTTTATTGCATAGTTGCTCATAAGTAGATCTTGACAAACATTATTACACTGACTAATTGGCAACGCAGATTTCTTATTCAAGTGCACAGAAAGATAACTACCAAAGTGACAAAATGTTAGTTTGCTGTCCACAAGGAATTTTCAAGAGTAAGCCTGAGTCATTTCTATAGTTTGAGCTGTTCTGAAATTACAATGACGTTCATGTGCAATTACTTTAAGACTGTCAGCAGSGATAATTAGGATCATTAGTGGTAAAGTTGTATTAAAAGAATCACAGAATCATCAAGGTTCAAAGACACCTTTAAGATAATCTAGCCCCACCATCAACCCAGCGCCACCATAATCACCCCTAAACCAGTCTCAAGTGCTACATCCAGACGCCCCTTGAATACTTGCAGGGATGGTGACTCCACCACCTCCCTAAGAAGTTATTAGCATTTACTAAGCACCCCATGATGGAGGGCTGGTTCTCAGGGGTTAATCCCGACTCCATTTAAATCAACAGAAATTTGTGTCAGTAATGAGAGTGGGGACCGAGCTACACCCTTTTTCAGCTACATCCTTTCTCAAGTTACAGGAATAAGTGATTTTAATCTCCTTGTCCTCTGTATCCCCAAGTTCAGTAACAGACTCACTGGGAGGAGGAACAGTGCTACTCTCCCTGCAGTTCCCATTCTTCTCTTCCCTTCTTCAAGTACAGCCTGAAAGAAACAAGTAGGACCAGACTGCATCAGGGCACAGGACATGGGACAAACAGCAGGTCCCATCTTCTGCAGGTTCTTGTAACTGTGATGCCTCAGCTAGTTCTGCTGTCCCCAAGCCTGTCTTTCTGCAGAACCCGATTTAACATGATGACCCTCAGCCCTGCAGAGTGCAACATGGTAATCCCTCACTAGGGATGTAGGGGTGTATGCATAGGGCAGGACATCCTCCAGACGTCTCCCAGGTAACTCTCACATGGAAGCGGTGGTGTGGTCAAGTTGGACAGAGGGTCCAGGCAGCCTGTAACCAGCTGTTTGTGAGGTGCAAGCCATTTGCTATTCAAAATTAGCAGTGAGAACTAACCTTTTTCCATTATTTTGGAAACTGAACTGGGTGGAAGTGTTATTTGAATGCAATTTGAAATTGCAGTTGGACAGGGTGCTAGGTAATCTCATCAGGGCTCCCTTTCCCACAAAATGTTGGACCAGATAATCCTTGAACTTCCCTTCTAACCTGGACTGTTCKATGATTGTATGAAACTTCAACTTAGCTTAAGAGTAGCATAGAATCTTTGAACTCAAGAGATTAATTCAAAATACTTAATTGAGCCTTTTCTGCTCATATTGTATAACTTGTTTTATTAAAAAAAAAACCTACTAAGTTTCACAGCACAAAAACTAACCAAGGAAAGTCTGGTCTTAGACTTAATAGACTTTCAATTTCTGATCATTGAGAAAATTCAGTCACTAGAGGAAACACATGGAGCTGCAGGATGGAAGCAGGATGTCACTATGTATTGTCCATGATCTTTTAGAAATATGGCCACTTTCGAGATTGCGTTCTGAGAAGCACTCAGCCCAAGTCTGAAGGCTCAAGCACTAACTAGTCCACTGACGGACAGTGTTGTTTCTCTTTCTTCATCAGTGGTGAAAATTAGGGACAAACGCTAGAGAATTATTTCTCTATTCATGTTGTTCGAGAAGAAAAAGTATAAAGTAGTCATGTGGCATCACTGTATCTGTCATGGATATACAGGCATCTGCACTGATTAAATAACAACATAAATGATGTTGTTATGTATTATGTGTTACACCTTCACTAACTTTCAGTCCATTTGTGATAGCCAGCCTCACTGAAACTGAAATGACAGATTTCAAGGGTAAACCTGGGCCATAAGCAGTTGTTTATTCCAATAGTACTCTAATCCACGACCATATTCTGTATGTTCTGTAAGAATTGCTCAACAGTAATCTTAGTATTCTGTTTGACTGGTATTATATTCTTAAGTAAATCATAAAAGTAAATTGGAATTGTAGGGGCTTTCCTTTTAGGTAACATTACAGTCATTAAACCAAACCAAGACAAAAGGCATATTTTGAAATGAAAAATTAAGAAATTAAATTTTACCACATATTAACAACACAATTTTTGAATGCTTATATTATTTGAATTGTAAATACTGACTAATGCAATTAAAAGATGCAGCAGTGTATAATGCAATTTTTGCTTGGCAGTGTGTTAATAGCCATGTTCTTCTGTTCAGGTACAGCTGACAGCTGTTCAGGAGTCCCAGGAGCATTAAAGAGAAAAAATAAATCACCCTTAACACAGAAAGCCTTTCACGTGCAAAACACAAAAGTTATTAATTTCCTTATAGTTAATACGGGGACATGAACAGTGATAAATTTACCATTATTATAGAATACCATAGAATACCAGCTTGGAAGGATCCTCAGGGATCATCTGCTCCAACCTTTTAACTATTAGCATGAATCTTCATATCTTTCGAAAACCACAGTTCTAAAACCATTCAGCTTATTCTGGTCATGTGTAATAGTCACACCACCAGGTTTTCAGCAGGGTCAGCTGCCATAATTCCTCTGAAATGAGCACTGTCCTCCAGCTGGCATCAGGTAAGGACAGACAAACTGTAGTTTCTCCTTAGTGCACAGGCAATGGTAATTCACACAGCAGTATTCATGTGAAAACATTCCAGTGAGGTAGTTAGTAATTGCTAGAAGATAGGTCTCTGTTGGAGATGATCCCATGTGGGTGCAAAGTAGCCAGTAGTACTTGCTCTGCAAGACAGACCAAAGGGAGGGCAAATGTGAAGATTTATATTAAGATCCTTATAGGCTGGCAAAGAACACCCAGCTTCGG
The DNA here is from genome assembly GCA_018881555.1 of Amblyornis subalaris. Lineage (NCBI taxonomy): Eukaryota > Metazoa > Chordata > Aves > Passeriformes > Ptilonorhynchidae > Amblyornis > Amblyornis subalaris. Next base: position 328,179 of record JACAXG010000239.1, read on the forward strand.
TATGTGGGAACTCTGTGCTGTAACCGGAGCATCTCTGTCTTAGGGTGGTCTGAGCAAGTAATGAGCTAATAACAGACTGGCAACAAGCTCTGATTGCTTGGTGCCCTGTTCCATTCTCCTAAACTTTAGCTTGCACTAAACTGTCTAAGCTTCAGTAGCTTCGCTTAGACCCTGGGGCAGTGTTGGATAAAATGTGTTTTCCTGAATATAGGAARTGTCCCCAGTTGTGATTAGGACGCTGATAAACATCCTCTGTCCTGTACACCAGGAGTATGGGAAGGACATGAGTTTAGGGCCGCCAGAAACAGGGAGCATAGAACAGCCTGGTGGGATCTGTGGGGGTGAGGCAGAGCATGGCCAGGCAGAAGGTTTGGAGCCCCGTGCCAGGAACATCATGGATAAAGCAGTGGAGCCGGGCATGCCAGGCCTTGACAAGCTGAGGAAGGAGGAGACGCAGTGATCAGGTACGTGGCTCAAGGTAAAGACTGTTTCAGCAGTAAGAGACAGAGCTGGGCTGTCTGTGGGCTCCTGGGGGGTCTTTGCAATGATGGATTTGTGCTGGCAGCAGCCCTTTCCTGTGCATATACAAGGATGACCTGGCCCCAGCAAGGGCTCATTGCAGCTGCATCAGCGTGCTCTGAAAGCTGCTCTGAAAGAGAGTCCTCCTCATTCATGAAAACATATGCAGCTACTGTTATTATTAATAACAGAGGGGGGAAGTTCTGGCAATGCTTATGGAGGAAAGTCCATTGACTTTAGCAGTTTTCCAGTCTGGCTGGAAACTGCTTTCCAACAGGTGCAAATATGTAAGAAAGGAGAGTGTTCAGATCAATTGCAAGGGAAGAGGGGACTTTGTGGATTCCCATATTAATCACTATAAGCAACTAGTCCTTTTTATGGTGGAATGAACATGGCAGTGAACATGAGATCAGGGATGAGGTGTCTTTATGAAAATATGGCCCCCATTTTCMAAATTGCTGAAAACTTCAGCTTTATTAATGTTTGTATTCCAAATTATAGTTCATATGAAAGATGCTTCAGTCCAATAGGCAAACCCTGTTTCCGATCTTCTTAGCAACTCTAATAGGATATTAATATATTTTATCTGTGTACTAGGATCAAATTGGTTATTCATATTAATTCAATAGAGTATGTATCTTTAACATCTTTATCATACTTTGAAGGAATGACAGTGAGTCAGCCTGATGGATCCATTCTGTGATTCATGTGTCTTCCCATATAAATGACCTCACTCACTCATTAAAATGACAGTTTTTCATACTTGCCTTACCTATAGATATATTTGGTTTTCAATCATAATGAAAGAAGTAAAACTCAGCATGAATACCTTTCTCAGCACAGAACCTGGCTTTTATTTTCTGGCATTTTTTACCAAAATAAAAACATACCCCTTTTTTTTTTCCTTCATGAAATAGTATTTTTTATTAAAATATTTAGTAGCTAAAAGCCTTTAACTATTCTTTCTTTGTTATTAGTTCTTTTTTGTGTTGACAGTCTTCAAACACTTTCTTAAAGCTAAGCTGGGCCACATAAAAAAAGTATTCAGGTACATAAAATAGATTCCAATAGCAAAACTATGATCAAAAAACCGAGACGCTAAATATGTGCCAGTCTTTGTTTAAGATCAGTACTGTTTAAGATCAGTATAGTCTTTCCAGGCTATAAATCACAGGGAGAGAAACATCATCCTGAAACACTGATTAGTGCTCAACTTCTGCTTTCAGATGTTCCCCCACAGTCAACATTTCCAACCAGCTGCTCTGCGCTCAGGACGCAGGCTGCTCTAGGGCTCTTCTGTCCCCAGGCAGTCGGGTCCCAACCAGGGAAGCAAAATCACCGTTTTTCAGCCAGATCCCTCTGCCAGCCCTGGCAGCTGTGCTGACAGAAATCAGGCAGCAGCATGGGCAAAGGGAAGGAGATGTTAGAGTGAGGGCTAACAAAAATCTCTTGAAAGCCCAGAAAATTTTGTGTATGTGTATCTATACTTTTGTATAGATATCCATATTTTATAAATATCTAAACTTTAGTTGCCTGATAGAATCTTTACACCACTCTGGCCATATAAAAGTGTTACAAAGCAGGTACAAATAATTTTCATTATATTTTTGTTTTCAATATAAGACCTTTGTTTATGAAAGAGCTTCATGCACATTACTGTAATAAAAAGAATGCCAAAGGTTGCTGGAGAAGGTTTCACTACAGCTCTCCTTCCACAGGAGTGTCTAGAGCTGTAAGGCATCTCAAAGCAGCAAGAGACTTTTCGGTTCACTGGAAGATGGGGGACAATAAATCAGTAAGAAAAATTAAGCAAAAGGATAGAAAGCATGGTGGGGAATCCCACAAATCTCTCCTTAATAAAATACATGAAAATCTGATATACTTTAGGGAGAAATGTGGTGTTTCCAGGCAGTCTTTACACTAGAGTTATTAGAAGCACTCAAATCAAAAGTTAACCTCAGGGCACCTAACCTGGGCAGACCAAGAGGAAACAATAAGCTTCACACAGTCCCCTGAGGGGAAAGCTACTGACACAATCAAAATCTATGTGGAAAATCAAGCCACTTTTTCTAAGTCATCAGGTTTTTATCTCAAGACTGTGATGCCTGGGTGAAATTGCATGAGTTTCAGGTTTAAAGCAATAAACTTTGGTCAAGCTGTATTAATATTTCAGAAGGTCACCTGGCAACATTCACTAGGCTACTCTTTACACCTCATTTTAATTTAATTCTGCACCTTATGGTGGACCAATTTCATAACATGGCTGAGGATCTGGAATAGCTGATGTATAATTTCTGCCAGGTAAAAGCAATATCAAAGCCTTTCCATTTTTAATAACTGTGATATATTTAATAATTAATCAGCTGGTATAGGAACAAGAATATTATAAAAAGTAGAGATGCATGTATCGACTATCCATGTAGACAATGGTATGCTTATTGTATTAGATTTAGGATTACCTTGTACATTTTAAAAGAACAGAAAGATCGGTTTTATCCAAGTACAAGAATATTTTATTGGAGTTACCAAACAACCTTGACTCTGCCCTGTAGCGACACCTTGAAGAAATAAAGAYGAACAAAACAAATTTTCACCTGAAAAAATCAGTGTCAGAAGAGAACACTTATTTCAGGTCCTTGGCCTAGAAACTGCTAATGCAATTGCATGAAGCAGTCAGAGAATAAAAGGAAAAAAAAAACATAGCAGAAAGTGGAATTCTAGATAGCCCCATTCCTCTTTCAAACAGAAAATACATATGACCAGCTCCAGAACTAGGCTTCTTCCCCACAACTTCCAAAGGTTGAATGTGGACAATACACAGCTACATGTCTTCCAGTTTTTGCTTTGTCTGGGTGATGAAGTTGCTACCTTGGACAGGAAAATCCCTTTGAAGCTGAGAGGAGTCCAACTTCTGAACTTTGTAAGGACACTCCTACTTTCTGAGAAAAGATGGACAACATCACAACAGTATTTGGCTCTTTTTTGTCTTCTGTTATTGGCTTTGGAAACCAGAATTGGTTTAGAGTTTGCTGAAGTGTTTGTCAGTGTTGTGTTTTGAAAGGCTGAGAAAGAGCTCAAGGGCTGGAAGAGAGATGTCCTGGAGCAGAGACAGAGCAGGGAAGGATGTGCCGTGGCCATAGGTATTCTCCGGACACTTATGTCTGTTCCTCTTCAGTGGTTGTCATTACAGGTTAAAATGACAGTGTGCAACACAGCACAGACAAGAGACAGTCACATGCCTATTCCCAAATGGTGACTTTGCTTTCCTTTCCCCCACACCCCTCAGTCTAGAGAGCAGCCTTGGGCCATGAGTTCCTCTATCTCCATCCACAGCAACACGAACTGCAGAAGATGCCCATATCCTCTCCATCACAGACTCTGGGGGCTGTGCACTTCATTTTAGTTGTCCAATCCTCTGCATTCATTGAATGAAAGTGCCTAAATTGGGCTTCTGAATCACTGTTCCCAAGCTGGCATACCAAATTAGGAAAACTCAGTCTTTCAAAGTGAGAGAAGACTGAAGTTTGGGGGAGAGATTGATTCCTCTAAAGATGGTCAAAAGTCTGGGTTTTCCATTGGTTAAAAATTCTAGAAAAACGTTGACCTGGCTTTAAATGAAAAAATACCTTGTAATTTATAAGCGTTCATGAAGGAAAAATTCCCTCCAGTCAGACTCAGATTTGCATCTCTCATCCTGAGGAGCATGTAAAAGAAAATATAGATCCTGCATCCATTAACTGAAGTTGTAGGGGGTTTTTTTGCTTTTGCTTTTTTCTTCCAAAAATAATACATTGCTGGACTAGAGATGGATGCAAGACAGCAGTTGTAACCCAGTAATAATGACTCTTTATGCTGATAGTAAAGCAATTAAAAGCTGTAAACTGCAAAGGTAGAAGGAAAAACTTACAGATTTTTTTTCCTGTACCCTATTTGGCTTCCTTCCATTTTTCTTGAAATTTTGACTGAAGAAAATTGGGTAGCAAGGCTCTCCTCTCCTCTCCTCTCCTCTCCTCTCCTCTCCTCTCCTCTCCTCTCCTCTCCTCTCCTCTCCTCTCCTCTCCTCTCCTCTCCTCTCCTCTCCTCTCCTCTCCCCTTCCCTCTCTCCAGAGAGTTCCCCAAACCACTCACTGCTTTCTTGAAGAAACAGAAAGTTACAGATATCTGCATACAAGACCCTGAAGCACCTATATTAGCTGAGACTTGTGAATCTATGTCACACCAAAAGAAGCCTCCAGAATCATACATTTGAAAAGGACTTCTTACTAAATCTTTTTCCAGTAAAACTTTCAGTGTTGTGAAGATTTTTTTGGTTATTCTGTACATGATGGGTCCTACTTGTTGCTTTACATAGTTGCTTTACATAGTTGCTTTAGAAGAAAACCAGCTGCTCTTTCCCATTAGATTACTCTGCTGAAGCTTAAAGCCAGCTTTGCATGTTCAGAAGACATAATAATCCCTTTATTCTCCCATATTTCATCTCTCCAATGTTAAAACGTATGTTGTGTATTGGTGTGCCATGTCATATCTTACAACTGAAAAGTAATCAAATATTATTAAAAGCAATCAATCAAATTCTTTTCAGGCTGTGGTATGTATGTTATCTCAAATAGCAATGTTCTGAAACCTCCTGCTTCACGCTGCTGAAAATGGAAATTCAGGTCAGAAAAGTGCTGATTTATGAGATTTTAGATTAGACTCCAAAAGGAGAGTGTTGGGAAGGTGCTTCTTTCAGAACTGGTATTTCAGGGCTTCACAACCTYATACCAGAGCAGCTCACAACTAGCAATTATTATTAAAGCATCCATACTTTTTACAAAATGCTCTCCATTTTATGCTGCTCTTGACCTTTGGTGTTTTGGTAAAAGTGTAACAGAAATGGTATTAGCAGACAGATTTTCTGCACTGAAGCCAGACTCTTCATATCAAAGAAGGGTTTGGAGTTCTGACTAAAGGATTCTTTAGCTGATGACAACTCTGAAGGCTTTTGCTAATAAAGTGCTGTGCCAGCTAGAGTCATAAAGCAATGGATGTCCATCAATTATATTTGAATGATAAAAAGTGTTGATAAACGCAAAGATAAGGGAAAACACCACCTATTTTCTGTTTCGTTTTTCCTTCAGAGATATGGGAAAGAACTTGTATGCAATAATACCTAATTTACTGTTAGAGAGCCAAACCTAATTTTGTGATTGAGGAGTCCAGAGCAGCACACTGGAACCATATAGGAGTAGTTCTGTAATAGGACTATATCCATCTATTTATTTGTGTGACAGTAAGGGGACATTCAATTTTGAAATTACCAGATTTGCTTGGTTGAATCACTGCATGATGAAAACCTCTAGAATTTATATTGTTTCACTACAGACAGACCTTTCCTCATCTTCAGGTCTGAACACGAGAGTGGTTCACACTCCTAAAGTTATTAGATAACTGAGTCATAATTGCATTAAACAGAGGCATAATTGCTTTCACAGAGACAGAATACCAGTGGGCTCTCTAGGTATGGAAAGGCAATGAATGAACCTCGGGGTCTATGATTAAGCGATGGKGATTCAGGTGACCACTGGAACACACTGGCAAGGAAAGCAGCAAGCCTCTGAGTTAGCTCTAGGAGCCCTCCTAGAGGTTACAGTTAAGTAGAAGACAATGTTCAGGTGACTGCCCTGAGTCACCTGCAGTTCTTTGTCCTGAGATATGCAGCAGTCAGGCTATGCAATTTGAGTGTTTTCTTTTTGAGAAGCTGCTAATCCCACCCCACAACAGCCTCTAGAAAGAAGCAGCCCAGTGAAGGGTGCRTGCTGAAGAAATTGATGTGCTGAGATGGTCCTTGGGCACCTGCTTTCGGCAACATGCCAGCGCCCTTAACRCCATTTCCTGGAGGGTCGTTCTTTGCTAAAACAGATTAAATAACCTGGCATCTCTAGGCCATGCCATTTTGCAACTGAGTTAACTCAGAGACAAGGGATCAACTAATGTCAAAGTTTCATCTCTCTCTCAAATATCTCTTTCAATATGAATCAAAGCTCCTACTTATTATTTCACAGAATGAAAGTTCAGGTGCAGTTCAAGTGTTTATATTTCACTCTTTCACATCTTTACCTTGTAACTTTGGTCCTAAAATAGGCTTAAAATTAGAAGTTAACTTCAACCATAAACATAAGTCCTTCCACAATTACAACTGTTTCAATTACTTGTTGCAGTTGTATTTCATAGTTAGTATGCACTCCTTCGAATATTCATTTGGTTGCTTCATTTAGCAAATTTATTTTAAAAACCATATTTACAAACCTTATTCAGAAGGAAAAAAATATTTCTGTGCCTTCAAAATGTAAATTAATGCACTTTAGTTGCCCATTAAATTATGAGAATTATTAGCTCTTGCAACAAAATCAGCTTTCAGTAACTTGCATCTCAAATTAACTTCTGAAGAAGTTCATAATTTAATAAATGTACATATCCTGCTGCTGAGAAGAATACATTATTTCTTTATCAAGCATTTATTAACATAGGGTTCATAGAATCATAAAATGGCTTGGGTTGGAAGAGGTCTTAAAGATCATCAAGTTCCAACCCCCCCCACCATGGGCAGAGATACCTTCCACTAGACCAGATTGCTCAAAGGCCCCTCCAGCCTGGCCTTGAATGCTTCCTGGAATGGGGGGGCATCCACAATTTCTCTGGTCAAGTAATTCTTTGCCGAAGGATTTCTGGTTAACAAAATTAAGTGTTATCTGAAAAAATCTAGTCTGAAATTTCATCTTGAATACATACATATGATCTACTCTGTTGTGTGTATACATATGTGTACATGTGTGTGTTTGTATACATACTTGTGTATATTAAATTCTCCATCAGTGACAATAATTTTACCATTTCTTTTATGCTGCTGGATATTTATATCTGAAGATATTTATAAGAGTATAGCTATGTGAAGCACATAGAGACTTCATATCCATCTGTCTTGCTATCCATCTGTCTTGCAAAAAAACCTGATTTATACCCACAGAGYGATTACAAATGCAGAAGAAATTGCCTTATGTGATTCAATTCTTTATCAACAACTGCCTGGTTATTTTTCCAAAGACCTAAGAGTGAAACTGTGACTGTTCAAAAATATTTCTCTCAATTTCTTCATAGACTCTGAAGGGGTTTAAGACAACCTTGTGAACTTTTTAGAACATCAAGCTTCACAGCTTTCTCCTAGGTTAAGTGAATAAGGGTATTCAACATAAGTATGTTTTAGGGACTGGTATGGCCAGTGTGCCAGGTCTTGGGTGATGCCCTCCTGGACTCAAGCAGTGCTACTCTTATGTGCAGTGTGAGGCTCTGGTACCAAACCTTTAGGCTCAATGCCAGGGGCTAAAAGTGAAGGCACTGGCACTTTGCAAGAGGTCTGATGTCAGATATGCTGAAGACCTCTCACTCTGTGTCACTTCTTTAATGAGCCTGTCTTTGAAAACAGAATCTTTATGGTCCAATTATTGACAAGTATAGTTTCAAGTTGCAAACTTGCAGCCCCAAATCCTCTCTTTAAGAACCTTGTGTCAGTTGCATGGGAAATTGGCAAGAAAGATAAGACTAGAACCCACTTCTATGTGGCTGCTTGCAAAGGGCTGCAGCTTTCATTGTATCCAAAGTGCAAAGGCCTCAGGGGTCTGGGTACTTGGACTGGGGTGACAGGGGAGGAATTGTTCTCACATATACATATAAAAGTCTCTACAGTAAGCACAGAAGATTTAACAGGATGTATTTTGGTTTGGGTAGCATCTATAAAGAAGAATAACATTTCTAGAACTTTGCCATATCAGCTCAGCATAAAAGTTGTTCTGCTATGTACAGTGGACACCAACCCATGCAACTTGTGCGTGTTTGAAGGCTTGACTGGAACACATGAAATGCACAGATCTTGCAGTGATCCTGTATCCACCAGCAAAAAGTCAAGTTTTTCAGTTTTGTGAATGCTCTCTAATACATCCCTGGACAGACTTCAGGCAGTGGCTTCATCACTTCCCTTTTAGGACACTTGTCATAGAAGAGGCTGAAACTAATGGGGGGAACTGATCTATTAACATTAAAAATAAAAAAATTGAAGAAAAGAAATGGATGATTCTGCCAATAGCAGGATGTATCCCTCTAGTTTTCAATGTCTCCATTAAGGGGAAAAGGATATGCAAGCCGAAAAGCTACAGACAGGGAATGTGCACATTTGCATGGAGCTGCTCATGCCTCTAGCATCTATCAAGCCATGTCTGCTGCTTTTTTTCTTTTTTTTTTGCACATGCAAATCTGTATTAACGTCTTTGTTTTCTTCTGATTTGATGATGAATTATGACACTTTGCAAGCACTTTAGATTTTATACTCCAGCTGGTTTTCCATGCCCTAGTTGTAGTTTTCCTATAAGCAGATGTCAGTGGTTCAGCTGATTAACCTCACTGACATCCAGTCACAGGCACATCTGTAGCCACTTTTCAGAAGATGGACAGATATAACATCCTTTGCACTACTCTAAAATTGTTTCTACACAGTCCATCATTTAGCCAGATGAAGAACATTATCATCCAAATACAGTAAAGTTCTTATTAAAGACACTGAATTTTATGTCCTGTGCTGAGCCATTGATACTCATTTGGGAGTAGTCTTGCATTTGATTTTTTCTGAAGACTTGAGCAGGCAGAACTCTAGAATACTATTACCTGGATGAAGATCTCAAATATAAGCTAGAGATAAAATTCTGTTTTTTTCTGGGCAACAGCTGCCATCTCAAAAAAGGTTGGCTGGATATTCTACAATGGAAAGGTTTTCTGCTAGGCAATTGTTGATTTGCATAAAGCATAATGTCCTGTGGAAATATGTTTATTTAAAAGGACGTATGTTGGAAACCTTCCTCCCCTGCCACTGGGGACTTGGATAGCTTGACGAGCCAGCTGGCCCAGGAATAGGACAATTCCAGCTCAGACAGGGATGAATGGTTTCCAGATCCACAGACCCATGTCAGAGAACTTTTGAGTCAAAACTAATCTATTTCAACTATTTTGAAAATTATTTTTCTTGTTTCCTGTCTTATCAGGTTGTTTTTAGTTTGGGTTATTTTAAATGTAAGGACTTTACCACAAACTGAAATCAAACATCTTAAAATCTTGGGCTGGTCTTTGAAGTTGAGTTACTCAAAAGTGAGCTCTATAGCCATTCTACTCCAGTGATTCTGGAAAACACTACTGGCTTCAGTTATCTGGAATTAGGTTCTTAGTTCGCAATAAGTCACCATCACTGACTTCAGCCAAGGGAATGTTGTATTTTTCCGCTGAGGCTTCACTGTACATTTTCCTGATGAACTATGAACTATAGCACCCTAAACTACAGATAAAATTACCTACTTATTCCTCATAGACCTTGTGAGATGTCTTTCCATTACTGATTTGAGATTTTAGACTTCTCTTTGGAGTCACTGGCTCAAAAGCCAAGTGCTGAGCCTTCCTTCTTCTGCACTAGGGATACCAGCAATTGAGATAAATTGACCTCAGACACTGGTTAATTGAGCAGAGGGATCTTAGAAGACCTGAGAGAAAATAGGAGCTGAGGATTCAGAGAATCAAAATATCAACCAGAAAACTCAAGAGAAATCAAAAAGTTAAAAAGTAAGAGCAAGAAGTCTGGTCTGATCACACAGAGGTGAATGACAAGAGTGTCAATGTCCTAGGCTGTGGCAAATGTGTGGTACTCTGTGTGTGGGACTGTGGAAGGAAATGTCATCAAACACTGGCATATTTTCATATGAGTCTTTTAAGAACTTTTCCAACTCAATAACACATATACAGACAGCTTGATTTTAGTTTCCTTTTAAAATTATTGCACTTTGTTTAACTAATCATTTATATTGTGCCTTCTTAGCCAAACTGCACAAAATGTGGGATGAATACCACCGGCTGGTCATGCCTACAACATTTAAAATGCGATGACTAAGGGGTTTTTCACAAGGAATGTCTCTCCAATTGCCTGATGCTGCAGTTTCATTCTTTGTCCCCGTTTTGCTAGGATGGAGTTAATTTCCTCGTGTGGGCATGTGTAGGTTGTTTATTCTATACCACCCTTTCACCACTGGGGGGTTGGCTTTGGGTGGAAGAGAAGTGGAACACAGCCATGAGCCAACCCCATGTTCTTCCCTTTTTCTGGGGGAGCAGAGTGGTGGGGGCGGCACAGCACAGACGATCCAGCTTGAAGGGTTTGTCCGTTGTTGGTTTTAGMTGTCTCAGGTCTGGGGGAAAAGCAGCGGCCACGGTAACATCCGCCATTTTCTCCTTTGTCTCGGGAAGTCCCGTATCACCGGCTGCGGTCAGCAGTTTTTGCATGTAATCACCCTCTTTTGACACTATTGTTATTAGTATTGTTGCCGTTACTGTTTGTTTTTTCATTGCTGTTTTTCTAGCAAATTGTTATCTCAACCCGTAGGCGCTGCCTTTTTGTCCCTCTCTCGCTGGAGGGGACAGGGGGAAGGGAAAGAGACTGCTTGGAGTTTAATTTCCAGTGGGTTTTAAAACAATATTCTCAAAAAATCAATTCAGTTTCCTGCTAGTTCAGCTATTGGACTAGATTACTGAATTCCAGTTGAACACTATTGATTGCTTGTTTCTCTTATTTTTTAATCCCCAAGGTGATTTTGTAGCAAACACTAAAAAGCATTAGGATATACAGTTTTTCCTGCCATATTTCAGACTCCTATATGGCCATTCAAGGCACGAGAAACAACTCTCTCCTTAATTGTTTGTATAGGACCTATCAAACAAATAAAACACTTAAAGAACTTCTATTTATGAATAAGTTTTGCAGAATTAATCCTATATTTGCAGAAATACCAGGAACTTAAACATTCAAAATTAATAGCTTTCATCAGACTATTTAATTAAATAAGTAATTTAGGCAGTAATTTCTCCCTCTGCCCTGCCATGGAAAAAACGTTTTTATATGTTTAGCGAAACTAATCTAAACACAAGAATCTGATTTTTGACACTTTCAGTCTCCCTAATCATCATTTGTCATAAATTGTGCTGAAAGAGATTGCAATAATCTACTGCTCATTTGCAAGTCTAGATGCTAAACAATACCAACAAATTGCAGTCATCTTGAGCGGTATCTTAAAATTGGTTTCTGTATTAGATTATTATCAGCTTTATTGTGACATACAAGAGGGGTTTAGTCCAAATGCAGTTCATTAAGGCCAAGGCCTAAGGAGCATTTTGCAGATCATAGTGCAGCCCAGGGTGGCGGTGATGCACCACCACAATTCATCCCACAACTAAAGTCAGCATCTTTTGGCCTCTACACACAGTATTTGTGTTTGGATGTGTTATATACAATTCTCACCTCAGTCTTACAGCAGAAATGTCCACAAACAATTATTTGGGTTTTGGTTTTTTCGTTCAGAATGGCCTGGAAAAGCAATTCTCACACTGCTTTTCAGTCCCAAGTTGAAATGTGTGTTTATTATTACAGCAACAGCACCTGCAGTTAAACATTTTGCTTTGAAATTTATTTATGGACATTGCTTACTTTCCTGAGAGCAGAATTTTCTGATTCCTTTTTTTCAAGAGCAACTTAGCATCAAGGAACATGATTGAAACTTTTTGACCTACTGACATTTTTGACATATTGATATTTTTCCAGCTTGAACTCAGTGCTTGGGAGTTTGCATAGCCATGCAATCTCTACCGTGGTGACATACCACATGTTCAACATACACAAGAGCTCAAGCTTGCAGCACACGGTGAAACACCTTCAAGTGAGGAGATGCAAGTGCAGAGCTGCAGAGCCAGATGCACAAGCTCTGAGAGGTACATGATGGCTCCCACACATCTGCACCATGCCTCTGGAGCAGGGAGCACAGTGGAATATCCTGCAGAGGTGAGACTCAGAGGGAGAGAGAGAGCTGTGCCAGCCCRATCAGAGCCGTGGCTGAGGTAGATGTGGGAAGGAGAAGGGTTCAGGACAGCACGCAGCTCTGCCAGCTTCTGCAGCAAGGTGGTCTGTGCTCAGGGAACCACTGCTGAACAGTGTCAGGGTCAGATGCCAGCCAGACCTATGGCAAGGGAAGTGGGCAGAATTAAAGGAGTAACTTTGTTGCTTGGCACTGTGGAGAGGTTAAAACATAGAGCTCTTTTCCACGTTTTTGTTTTTAAAGTTACAGTCAAAGGTAGGGATGATTTCAGTGCTCTAATGATCTGAACCTCTTCAACTTGCAGCCCTTCTAACTCTCAAAACTTCGTAGTGGGATTCCCCRGTAAATACTCTACCTACAGAATTTTGGGTTTCAAAGAAAAAAGAAGGGTGTCCCTCTCTCTGTACTCTGTAACTATACAGTGTCTCAGGCCTTCAGAGCAGCATTACATTTTCATTTAAGCCATAAAAAAGCAAGTGCTGAATTTCTCATGGCAAGACTGTTATTTAATGCAACCATGGTTGGCAAAAGGAGTAATATTTTACCTTTGAAGCAGTACCAAGAGCAGGTGCATATGTCCCTGTTTTCTTGCTTCTATTAGCAGTTCTCCTTGTTATTTTGTTGCCATATGGCAAGGACAGCAGGATCTACTAAAAAATACCTCTATTCATTTATCTTTAATAAACCATGGTTACCCAGTTACCATTGGCCCACAACTGAACAAGAAATGCATGAAGTGTGATTTTTGGACAGGTTTTTCTAAGTTAATAATTTTGCATTCTGTCAGTTTTCTCTGATAAATCTTTTCTCCAAGAAAAGTTGTTGATCCATTGCAAAAAAAAAAAAGTAGATGAGGAATAGTCCTTAGCCTTGATGAGTCTCAACCCTTGATATTTCATCTTATAGAGCATGCTCAGCTAAAGGAATACTATTTCTCTTTTGTGCAAATAAGGTTTTAAAAACGTCAAAAGATTTAGTCAAGACAACAATTATAATGCTAGTGATAGCACAAGGCAAAGCCAATACAATGGGCTAATGACAACAGGCAGACTGGTTTGCCTGAATGTTTACAGGAGTGCTGCTCCATTGTCTCAAGTAGCATAAATTAATACTGCTGGCCAGCCACCGGCCTAAGGTGTGAACCTGTCCCAGCTAAAATACTCCACATAGTAACTAGCAAAACAGTGAATTCCTGCATGTCCCATGACTCTACACATATTCCAATAGCAAAACAACTCCCACAGACTGCTTATACAGGTGGGAGGGAATGGAATTTCATTTTGTGCGCCAGTCCAAATCATGGATTATTTTAAGACCATGCAGCACCAGCTTTGTAGAATTCCATGTTATCTATTAAGAAAAACATGTATGTTCTTGCTTAGAAAAAAACATCTTAGTAGAGTTAAAACTGCAATATGACATTGAGGTTTTGGAAGCAAAACAGGCTGAATGTGCTCTGAATTATTTCTCCTTGTGGAACTGTACTTACAACAGAATCATAGAGCCATAGAATGGTTTGGGTTGGAAAGGACTTTAAAGATCATCCAGTTCCAACCCCTCTGCCATGAATCCCTCTGCCATGGACACCTTTCACTAGACCAGGTTGCTCAAAGCCACATCCAACCYGGCCTTGAATACATCCAGGGATGGGGCATCCACAACTTCTCTGGGCAACTTGGTCCAGTATCTTACCACCCTCACAGTAAAGAATTTCTTCATAATATCTAAACTGATATAATCTGATCAATCTCCTTTCAGTTTAAATAACCCTTGTGCTATCACCATATGCTCTTGGAAAAAGTATCTCTCCAGCTTTCTTGTAGGCCTCCTTTAGGTACTGGAAGGCTGCTCCAAGGTCTCCCCAGACCCTGTGCTTCTGCAAACTGAACAACCTCACCTCTCTCAGCCTGCCTTCATGGGAGAAATACTTCAGCCCTCTTATCATCTTCATGGTACTCCTGTGGACTTGCTCTGACTGGTCCATGTCATTCCTGTGCTAGGGACCCCAGAGCTGGACATAGAACTCCAGGTAGGCTCTCACCAGAGAGGAGTAGAGGAGAATCCACTCCCTCACTCTGCTGGCCATGGTGCTTTTGATGCAGCCCAGGATACATTTGGCTTTCTGGGCTCCTACTGGACATTGACAGCTCATGTCAAGATTTTTGTCCATCAACACACCCACGTCCTTCTCCTCAGACCTGCTGCTGATGCTTTCTCCACCCAGCCTGTATTTTTRCTTGGGATTACCCAATCCACTTGGAGGATCTTGCACTTGGCCTTGTTGAACTTCATGAGGTTCTCATGATCCCACCTCTCAAGGTGGGTCCCACCTGTCCAGGTCCCTTTGAATGGCATCCCTTCCCTCCAGCCTGCCAACTGCACCACACAGCTTGGTGTTGTCAACAAACCTTCTAAGATGTACTCAATCCCACTGTCCATGTCACCAAAAAAGATGTTAAACAGTGCTGGTGCCAGTACCAACCCCTGAGAAACCCCATTCGTCACTGGTCTCCACTTGGACATCAAGCCATTGACTGTGACTCTGAATTTGACCAACCAGCCAATTCCTTATCAACTGAGTGATCCATCCATCAAATCCATGTCTCTCCAGGTTAGAGACAAGGATGTCAAGTGGGATAGTGCCAAATGCTTTGCACAAGTTCAAGCAGATGATGTCAGTCAATCTTCCCTCATGCACCAACACTGAAACCCTGTCACACAAGTCCATCAAATTTGTCAGGCATGATTTGCTCTCAGTGAAGCCATGATGATTGCCACCAATTGTAAGGACTTAAAGAGCACAGTTGCTTGTCTCAGACGCTGTCAAGGCCACAGAAGGAACTTGTATAAGATATGCCACCACAGTGGGCTTGAGGTAAGCACAGAAGGGAGGAATTTTCAACAGGTAGGCGCTGATTCCACGTCTGCCAGAGGTGAGATCTGGTTAGCACATCCTGGTTAATGCATCCACACAAAACTTCCCACTGTGGCAAACTGTGGAAAAGGAAGAAACTCTTCATACACATATCATCGGTCAAACAAAGATAACCCAAAATTACAGGATAGAGGGCACCTGCAACCACCAATGACCACTGAAGGTCCCCAAAATCTTAGAGGAAGCATATGCAGAAGGAGGACATGCCCATCCTTGCTTTGCACGTAAATGCGGGCACGTCCATCCTTGCTTCACATGTAAGTTAGGAATACGCCTCCATGGATACCCAGAACTAGAACTGTATAAAGGTGGTACCCCCAGAATAACAACTCCAGGACCACCTCCACTGAGAAGCCCTGGGTGAAGAGGCACCAACAGGATACCACTGGATCCACATATGGGAACTACTTTCTGCTTGATCTCTCTCTCCCTCTCTCTCTCCCTCTCTCTCTCTCTCTCTCCCTCTCTCTCTCTGTCTCTCCCCACTATTTTCTATTTCTTTCTATCTCTCTACCTCACATTCATTGTTAAATAAAATCTCTGTTGTTGACTTCAGCATATGGTCTTGTTTGCACCTTAGTTCAGTCGGAGGCATCTCTCACTTCTCTGATCGTAACACCAATCACTTCCTAATTTTCCATGTATCTTAGTATAATCTTCAGGAGGATCTGCTGCATGATCTTACCAAGAACAGAGGTGAGACTGATGGGCCTGTGGTTGTCCAGGTCTTCCTCTTTTCCCTTTTCAAAAATGGGGGTTATATTTCCCTTTTTTCAGTCAGTGAGAACTTCACCTGACTGCTATAGCTTCTCAAATATGATGAACAGTGGTTTAGCAATGTCATCTGTCAGATCCCTCAGCACCTGCCGATGCATGTCAGGAGGTCCTGTGGACTTGAGAACCTTCAGGTTCCTTAGGTGTTCTCAAATTTGATCTCCTACAGCGTGTGTTTCTTCATTCTCCCAGTTCCCATCTTTGCCTTCTGCAACTTGGATGGTGAGGCTTGAGCACTTCTTGGTGAAAACTGAGGAAAAAAAATCATTGTATACCTCAGCCTTCTCCATATCCCAGGTAAGCAGGCCTCTCATTTCCTTCCAGAGAGGATGCACATTTTCCCTAGCCTTCTTTATATCACCAATGTACCTACAGAACCTTCTCTTGATGCTCTTCTTGTTCCTGGCCAGGTTTTATTCTAGGGCTTTAGCTTTCCTGCTTCATCTAGTCCTCAGCTTTCTCACAATAAATACCTATCTGCTGGCTCTTGAAAGAAATTTTTCAATATAAAATACCAGGCATCACTATTATTCACAAATATCTATAACCATGAAAATCATTTGGCTTTGTTAATTATTAACATTTTAGAGACACTGCAATTCAAACTGACTAAAGTCACATGAGTGAGACTAAGGAAACAAAATAAGCCTAGTAAACAGATGCAAAAGAACACCTAAGTCCTCTAGTTCGTTCACAGAATGTATGCTTCTTTCCCTAATTCTTTGGTTCAGTATAATCAATAAGATCCAAGTGACAGCAAATGATTAGTAAGAGATGAAAACAGGGTTTGACCTTTTAATTTCCTCTTCAGTGTGCTTAATTATAATTTTAAGGTAAAATCCCCAAACACTTGCACACTTATGAACTGTGCATGTGAAAAATAGTGAATCTGGTTAGGAATTTCCCAATAAAGCCACTCTAGTATGAAAAAGATGACAGGTCTTCTAAACAGTTCGCAGAAATATTTTCTACAGACTTTTACCAAATACTCTGCCAGCTCACCCGGAGAGCTAAATGGCCTACAGAATACATTACGCCAAGGAGACAATATCTGCTGCATCATGACGTGGATCCTGAGTCCCTGTTCCAAAGGCAGGTGGAAAGAGTGACATACATGAATATGCATTTGGAGCTGGGCCTCCAGGGCTTGGAATCTCCCTGCTTCATCAGGGTACTTAACAGTTTGTCCCTATTCCAGAAAAACTGGAGAACTAGAGGAAGTTTACTTACCCTCCCATTATTGTCTGCCTTAGAAGTCAAACTGATTTGTTTCTGGTTTTTTAGTAAAACTAGGAAAAAATTACTACCCTGCTACAGGAATTGTACAAATTACAATCACTTTCTCCAAATGACAGCAAAATCTTTCAGCAGACACTATAGAACGGAAATTGCCAGGATTGCCACCTCTATAATTTTGTATTGCTCTTCAGGGCAAGACTAACAATGCCTGTAAGAGGATGCAACAATAGAAGACCTTGCCTTAGGTCTGGATCCTCCTTCATAAGAAAGGACAGTGGGCAGTGTTTGGTGTTGCTCCACATGAATGCTCCTTTGTTGCCTTGTCCCTGTCCAAGATGAGCACAGGTATCCCTATATCCCATCAGTTATCCAATGAGATTTTGCTATCTTTCCTCCCAGCATGATATTTTTGCTCCTGGTTTTAGTGTGTCTTTTGGTGTGTTTGACTTGCCTAGAAAGTCTCTTTTCCTCTCCTACTCACCAAAGGTCCCCCATTTTCAACAGCCACACTGGAATAGAAATTTCCTTAAAGGCTTTAAGCCTGGAAATCTTTATCTTTTTTTTGGTCCACTTGATCTCCATTACTGTCACTTGTGGCACGTGAAATAAAAACAGGCATCAAAACGTGGGAAAGAGTCCCCATCAGACTGGGAGGAAGAGAATGTTCACTCCTGTGCATGCAAAGACCTCCTCCATGGCAATGTCCCCTCTCATTTAGGCATCTAGGCTCAGGTAGCTACCTAGAGAGCATGTAAAGCCCAGCAAGAAGGACAGAAACCTCTGGATTGTATTCAGGAGGATGTAAACCACCGCTTTAAAAAGAAAGATAAACAGCACTTAGGTTAAATTTACACTGCCCAGAGGTTAGATGATACTGCTATATTGCACAGGATATATTTGCTTGAGAGCTGAGAAGTGAAATTAAACTCGTATAAAACAAGAAAGAGCCATTTATAGATTCTTGAAATACACAAAGTATTGTGAGCTTTAAGAGTTCTTTTTGAGAGTAACGCTTAATACTATTTTTAAAAAAGCACTCAAATCAGAATGACATTTCTTCGATACACAGAGATTGATTGCCCTAAAACAAATGAACGCACAGAACACTAAAGAATATATTGTGGCTTAAATAATTGAAATAGGGCAGGAATTCATGTGACTTTCTAAAATACATTTAATTCAGCTGACTCAATAAAATATGATTGCATAAAGACTCTCTTGAAAGTTACTCTAGTAAGAAAAAAGAGAGTTTGAGCAGCAGAGCACAACAGACTTGCACGTGGGAGTACAATAGATGATGTCCCTGGCACCAGCCCCCATTTTACAGTACCATTGCCTCCCCTTCTCTTGTCTACTGTTCTTATTTCTACTTTTTTTCCATTTTTAACCTTTTCCTTTACTATTTACCTGTTACCAAACGGTTTTCATAACACCAGTAGATCTTCTACCTTCTTCAGTAACTCTGTTACAGAGGGGAATCTATAATTTTATTTCCCCCAGGAGTAGCATTTATCTTTTCTTTCCAGACATACATCTTCTTCCACAGATGGCAAGAGCCATAGGAACCGAGCTTTTGGCTCGTAGTGCTTCTGCATAAGGAGTTTTTACTAATTCAGATGGGATATACAGGAAAAAATTTGTAATAAGTGATAAATGCAGATGTTTAAATAAGATAATTATTTTTTCTTGAAGTGACTGGGGTGCCAACTAGTGTTTACAGAAACATTGGAAGCTAAGAAATGAAATTGTTGGTTGTTACTTTATCCTGTCTTAATTTACAAGGCCTGGAAATGGCTTGCTTAGAAATATACTACTTCCATTTTCTTAAGAGTTTTCTGATAAAATAATATGGTTTTGAGTAGTATGCCAACATCTTTGTGTCTGCACCAGCCAAATCTACTAAGAAAGTATCTACGTACACTGTATGAGAGTTTTTCCAAGTGAAAGGTGTTTTTATTCTGGAAAGCATATGTGGCATAATAATTTTCAGTTGAAGAATCTTGTTTTATCTTACAAAAATTAGGATTCAAATAGGATATGGACAAGAAAAAGACCACACAGGTTTCTGGATCCAGTCCCCATAGTTACTGGTTGCCATACTACCACACAGGTTTTTCTCTCACCTCCCTTTTAATTGCAGCAGTCCTCTTTGGTCCAACTTATATATTTCAGTACTGTCTTGTCACTGGCTATTTCTGAACTGCTGCTTTAATTTGTACAAAAAGCACTTCTAGGTGCTCAAACTGAATCCTCTACATTACTAATTTGCTRAAAAGATCCTTGGCACCTGTTTAGTGCAACCCAACTAGTGCTCTCCATAAAGTTCTGTGATGTGTCTAGGGATTAATGACAATCATCAGATTTTTATCACTTTGCAGCATTTTAGAGGGAAAATATATTCAGTAGTAAAAGACCAGCCACATTATAGCAGCTGAACTCAGTGCCAGAGAGCATCCCTGGTACATTCAATGTACTGATTCTAAGAAATCCTTGTGCTAGTCTGAAATTTCAGCTGATGATAGTACCTGACTAGCACTGATCAACTTACTTAGGGCCCCACTGTAGCTAAAGAACACAAGACAGGAATCTGTAAAATCTAACTCGCCCGATCTTTCCTACACAATCACCTTAGGAAAAGACAAATTTAACTTCAGAAGTGCCTAATCTCTTTCCATTGATGGCTGTGTAGATGACTAATTGTATATATCTAATGAACAAATCCTGCTCTTCAGTGGTACACAGAGTAGCTTCTCTATGCCTTGCAAAATTGACTTGCAGACTTGATTTTCAAAATCCCAGATTTCCAGAGACTTTTAAAGTTTACTTTTTAATTCATGCTTGAATTCATGCCTAGTCTATATATTAAAAAAGGCAAATGCTTAGTTACAAACTTGAATCACCTAGCTACTTTAGTATATGTACAGCTTTGGGCACAGAAATACTTCCTTAGATTTCATCATGAAGGCTAAGTCATCAAAATGCATATGAAAATGACTAAATTTAAACCTGTTTTAAAGTTTAAAATAGCCAAAGGAGTTATTCAAATATTTAAAGTGAAATGCCATAAGGTGGACCCAGAGACTTCCGATTTAACTAGGTACCAAACTCTCTGCAGCATGTCTGAAAATGTTCTGCCAGACAAATGGTGTGCAAGGAAGAGCAATCACAGGTTTGGGTACCTGGGTTATGGTAGAACTATTGTGGGCTCCAGTGAATGGTCACATGCAGAGCAATCATTGCATAACACAGAAATATAATGGGTTTAAAGCTGTAAATGTAGTCGTTCTTATGGCCTGATAAGATCTTTAGAATCTATCCATTCATAACTAGTTTTTTTCTTGAAATAGCAACAGCTAGATTTAATGCAAGTAGAGCTTTTCAGGTGCTCTCCTTTTCTGAAGCAAGTGTGCAAAAGGGAAAAAAAACCCACCATATTAGATTTTTGATAAAGTTATTTGAAATACCCATACTGATCTCTAGAAAAGGTAGAATGCAGGTAGAGATATGTAATGGTAAAATGTATAGCTTTAGCATTATTCCGAAGATTGCTATTGTAGTACCCTAGATATGTAAGATAGATACATAAAAAGAGGTTTAGATACAATAATGGGTCCCTCAAGTGAAGCTCATACATGTGCTCTTTTGTTACTCTGCCTTATTTAGTCTGGCAATAAATCTTTGCATCCCCTTTGGCTGGAATAATCTGAAGTCTTATATATTAATATTGTCTGTTCACCCATAATTTTTGGTGTAACAGTACAAATTTGAAACAATTCTAATTGTTAAGAATAAGTCATCCACCTCTTTTTATTTCTAGACATTAAATTTTGCCTTCTCTGTTTCCCAGGAATACAATGAAGTGATTTAAATCAATAAAACAAGAAGGAAACACACTGAGAGCCTAAAATAATTTGATCTGTGTTTTGAAAACATATTGGACTGAGAGAAAGGAACAAGATATTCTGCTTTTTGCTAAGTAAGTGCTGCATTTTATTTGGCATTGTGAGAAAGCTGGGGAAAAAATGTGAAAAATATTCAGGCTGTAAAAATGTAATTCTTTTTTTCAAATCAGGTCTGGTAGAAGTTAGTTAATGTAGTTCCAATAATAGAAAAGTTACCCTGAACATGTACCTAAAAGAGTACAAATAGTCCAAAAATCACATCTATACTGGTTTGTACAGTGCTGCCATTCACTGAATGGCAAGAAACTCGCATTTACTAAATTTCAACATTTATGAGAATTTTTCTTCTGAAAAAGTTAAAAACCTTAAATTTCTTGAAGTGTCTTATCAATTTTATTTTCAGAACATAAAATTGCTATGTCAAAATGCTATATCAAAGAGAACATTTGGTTGCATGAATGTTTGATTAGAAGCCTTTGGATGTTACCCTTGGAGATGCAGACTCTCAACAGCAATCATAAAATATACATCGAGTGACCTAAAAGGCTTGAAAGATACAAAATGTGCTTTTAGTACTTGGGACCAAATGAAAAAATCACAGCTTTGCATTCTATCCAGTTACCAAGAAGTGGCACAGAGAGGTAGCCACTGGTTGTATGGGTGAAGACGAAGTGAGTGGGGAAAGGATGAGGAGAAGTATAAGGAGAGGAAGAGCAGAGAAGGTGATGTGGTTGAGAAATGGTAGACTCTTCCTTGGAGAAGATTTTCTTAAATCCTAATTTTTTTCTCTCCAGCCACACAGAAAAAAGAGACTGAGCCCACTACTTCCCCTGAACCTACATTTCTGCCCTCTTTGTAAACATCCTTGTAGTCAGTTACTATTTATCTATAGTAGTTTTTGCTAGTCAGAAGCAATTGCTCTACACTGCCCTAAGAAAGCATCTGTGGGCAATGCAGTGCACATTTCCACCAGGCTCAAGGCACAGTGCTCCCGTGGGAAATTCAGTTGTGTAAATGGATAGTGCTTTACCTATGCCAAAAGTAAATGGAAAGAGGTTTAAATTTTCAGAGACTCCATTCTCCATTGCTCATAAATCATCATATCTATTCCAGTGAGTCAAAATGAACTCTTCAGGAACGATAATGATGAAATTTTTAAATGGCACAGCCAGCAGCCTAACCTCCTTGCATGTGGACTTAGCAAAAGTCTCAGCTTGAAAAACACAGGAAAAACTGTTAAAGCCAGTTGACCAAATATTCCAAGTTGTCCCTGTGACATTTGCTTTCTGAACTGTGTTGATGATCTTTTCTGTGGAGTGTTATTTATAATTTAATTGCTATTGATTTATCTCTCTGTTCAATTATTTTCATTACCCATGATGTGTTTAAAATGAAAAAAAAAGTAGTGTTACAGAAAACAGTGCAGAGTATGATGCCACTTGCTTGTCAGTAAATACACACCTACCAGTCCTGTAAATGTTAAGGATCATGCCTGAGAAAACAAACACAATCTGCCCTTTTCAAACTCAAAGTGTCTTTATGAGCTGTCAGAATCTTCAGGTGCAATGGATGCAATTCATCTGCTTTCAGCTATCTGAGGGTTAAAAACAGTCTGAGTTAATTGCTTACATTCTTTCAAAAACCAAAGAAAAGGGAGAAATTCTTAGGCCAGGATGAACTGTCCTCTGCAGTCTGAGAAGCACTTCCCTAAAAATTACATAGAAGATYAAGGTAAAGAAAATTGATAGCTCTATTAACTTCAGTAGGCATTTATAAAATATCTTGTTAAAAATGAGTCTTGCATAACCCTTGTCATAGTTTAAACTCCTGAGTTCAGAATAAATACTTACAGCCTCAAAGCTTAATTATAGTTGTCTTTAAATAGTGGAACTATAAACAAATGGATTTAGGATTTTCTGTACAATTGTGTGTTTGCTCTTCTTTCTGGATCACAAGACTAAGATTGAAGTAACAAGCTTTGAAATAAACAACAGTTTTTGTACTGATTGGAAGCCTCAGACTCATGGTGCGTTACCTGCATACTTAAGAAGAGCTGAAGATGCCTAAGTCAGGTAATTTTGTTCCATGAAAACAGGTTTTTTATTTTTATCTCTAGATTTGATCTGAAACAGAAATAACTACTTACCTTGAAAACAAAGGAAAAATATTTTCACACTCCAGATTCACACCTTAATCCCACCTTGGAATGTAAATTAAAAGGAACAAATTCTGAAAATAGATAATCAGCTGCCAGATGCAGTATCTGCTCTTCAGGCATCTTTCATAGAGGAATTGTTCAGCTTGATAGCACAGAAGAGCACTGGAAAAGTGTAAGTGTGATGAGAATAAGAGCACTTTGCCCCATGAGCAGCTGATGATAAGGCTTTTGGAGATTGTGAAGGAGAGAGAGAGAGACTTTACTTTTAGGCTGCAATAACTTGTCCTTAAAAGCCCAACTCCATTGGACTTTCTTGTGACCCACAGACTGCGAGTGTCCTGTGGGAGAGAGATTTTCACCACTGCAGTGTCTGGGCGGGCTGTGGTATTTTGTGAAGGTTTGGAACCATGCTGAAGACGTTCTGCAGGGAGCTATCTTCCATGGAATGGATCCCTCGGCACAGCAGAAGGAACTCTTTCCCATAAACGGCAACAAGGACTCCTAATTATAGTGACCAAAATCCCATGTTTGTTTTCCTTTTGCGCGATCGGTAAAAAAGGTTGGGAGGTATTGGGAAGAGAAAGGGTGTCTGGAGATTTGCCTTAATTTTCATTATTGCTTTTCTTTTAGTTCTATTAGTAATAAATTTTTTTTAYTGTAACAAGCTTTGAGTCTGTTTTTGCCATGTAGTTTTCCATTCGCCTCAATATCCATCTTTCTCCTCATGGAAATAAAGCTAATTTCCCTTAAGAATAACCTATTGTGGATGCGCTGGCATGTGTCCAGCATGAACCCATGACAGCTTGTGATCAAGGGATGGACTTAACTGTGGACACTTTATCCCAGGTAATCCATGATTGTGAAATATGTGCTGCAATCAAGCAGGCCAAGGAGGTAAAGTCCCTGTGATATAGAGGGCGGTGGTCAAAATATGAGTACGGGGAGGCCTGGCAGATTGATTACATCAAATTCTCACAAATCCGCCAAGACAAGTACTATGTGCTTACAATGGTGGAAACAACCACTGGATGGCTGGAGACGTACCCCGTGCCTCATGCCACTGCCCAGAACACCATCTTGGGCCTTGAAAAACAGGTTCTGTGGCAACGTGGCACCCCAGAAAGAATTGAGTTGGACAATGGGACTCCTTTCAAAAACAGCCTCATAGACACCTGGGCCAGAGAGCATAGTACTGAGTGGGTGTATTATATTCCTTATTATGCAACAGCCTCTGGAAAAATTGAGCAGTGCAAAGGGATATTAAAAACCACATTGAAAGCAGTGGAGGGTGGGACCTTCAAACATTGGCTCTAAATTTAGCAAAGGCCATCTGGTTAGTTAACACTAGAAGTTCTACCAATCGAACTGGCCCTGCCCAAYCAAAACCTCCACATACCACAGAAGGGGATAAAATTCCCATGGTGCATGTGAGGAGTGTGTTAGGGAAGACAGTTTGGATTAGTCCTGCCTCAGGCAAAGACAATCCCAAACCCGTGGGGTTGTTTTTGCTGAAGGACCTGGGTGCACTTGGTGGATAATGCAGGGGAACGGGGAAACACAATGCATACCTCAAGGGGATTTGATCTTCAGGTGAGATCAGTCTTTAATGTTGAATTGTATATATAATATTGGTTGCTGAATGGCGATGCCACTGTATGCCATAACTACCACAGACAATGAGTATGGATTGCTCCAGATACACCCGTCATTAACTCCTGATGCGGTGGCTCATAGTTTTCATTTTAATGGGAGCATAAATTGAGGAATGCCGTTCCTAAACCACGACACTCATGAACCCAAATATTTTCTGAAGCAGGTTACTGTTTGCTTGAGTCAACACAAGATTTCCTAGTAATGTGAACAGCTCAGACTGTGCTACGTTCACTTCCACCTCTGCCGTCTGCCATGGTTTGTGGTCCATGAAGAGCAAGAGTGTGAGTTGTGCCATGAGTCTGGGTGCATACAACAGCATAATCACAGCAGATGTGGATCCAGGCTGTTGATGCTGTACTTGCTCAGGTGTGAGATGCAAAGGACACATCCCCCTCTGTGCTGGAGTGCAGAAGGCAACCTGCCTTTGTCTGATGTCAAATATTTAATGTGTTCGGTCCATGTGATGGCTGGTTTGGGAAGCAGATTGTCCAACCCTACGTACCACTTCTGCCTTGAGAGAGCTGCCCAAAACACACTGAACAAACCAGCTGGTGTTCCACAGTGCCTAGACCAGGGAAAAGGGCTGAGTGGACAAACGCAGTCTGCTCTGCACGGCAGCATGATTGAGGCCTACAGAGGTATCTTGCTCATCCTAAGTGCACACTGGAGCTGGGAAAGTGTAACCATGTATAGGTTGGCTTGTATTTGTCTTGTCAAATGATTTGGCAGTGCACAGATACGTGGCTAATAGTGGTCAAATGATGTCAAACTAGAAGACTTGTAATAAAGCATCGCTGAAAGAGAGCAATGTGTGCCCAGCTGAGCTTCAGATGAACTTTCCCTTTTTCTCTTATTTGCTTCGTTCTGTCACAGCAATCACTTGGCAGAAATATTTCCAGGAAACAAAAATAAAAAAAGAAAAGTCTTGCAATGAATACCAGAGAATACAAATTTCATAATTAATAATGTAATTACCCACAGATTACTCTGAACACATGTAAAGTTGAATAAAAAAGCCTAAGAGAGTTAGGGTTTTTTTTCATGGTGGATGAACAAATGAGTTTTAGAAATAATTCAGTTTACAGCTGCTATTTTTCACTTTCTTACACAGTTTTTTCTGCATAATTTTGAGTGACTATAATAACTCATTGATGTCTACAAATCACAATCTGTTTTCTTTTCGATAATTGCAATAGGTAACGGTCTACTATTTTTCATGCTAATCTCAGAGGTAGGTAACTTACTATATGGGCTAGTTGGTTAATTAGATGGAAAACATTACTCATTTAACCCTAGCAAATGTAAAGTAGATTTTGTATGTGAAAAATAGAACAATATTTTGCTGTTGTATGCACAGTACTGTGCATCTGTAGTCCTCAAAAAAGGAATAACATCTATTTAATAATATTCCATTTTCTTAATAGTGTACCTTGGAGCTCACACTTTCTGTGAAAGAACACTGGGATTCCTTATTCCAGTAGGGTCTATGCTCTGTGCTGAGAGAGAGCAAAACTTCCTGTCTTGCAAGGAGAAAGACTCAGTGTAATACTATCAATCCTTATGTGAATCATTCAGTATAGATTTTGGATAATGTCACTTAACCTGAAACATTCACTGCAGACTTGTTATTTGGTTATTAAATCACATCTTAGGAGAAAACATAATTTAAGGGAATATTTTTTCAGCGTGCAGGAACTAGAATTGTGTCCAAGTTGGAAATCTGGATGAACTTTACACTGCAAACACATACACATTGCAGTTTTCTTTCTTTTTTTGTGTCAGTGTTGTTTAAATTCATTCCTTTATAAGCTAATTTATACTTTCAGCCTAATTTCCTCTATATCTTAGGTCTAATAAGACTTCTTTTTCACATGTATACAGAAGAAATCCCCCAAATATTGCTGTTGCTGGATCATATCTCTCTCTGTTTGCTTGGTTGGCTGTGCTTTTCTCAGCAGTTATCTCCTTTCTTTGCATATGGTCTGTGTGGATWTTTGGACTTTCTAGGCAATAAATGTATATTCTTACTGGTCTGCCAAAAGAACCAAGGCCCAAGTTCTTACATAAGCAAAGAGTTTATCCACACTAACGGCACCATCCCTTGCCATGTTTTTGGTCTGTCCCCTTAGCACTCTCACAGGCAATACCTGGGGTAGCTTAGGGTTTGTAAAAGTCAGAAACCATTCATAAGATGTACCAAGGACCAACCATCCTGTTCTAGAGCAAGAAAGAATTTGGCTGTGTGAATATAAACTGTGTGGTCCTACTTGCCATGAGAAGCAGAGAATGAGCACAGTCCCTTCTGTTTTCATTAGTATACACATTGCCAAAGGGTCAGCGTTCTTCCTCATTGCCTGACTGGATTTGAGCTTGTACCAGTTCCTCTACACTCAATTTTTATCTCTGAAGACTGCTAGTTAACTCTTGCTTATTAGTTAATGCAGGCTTCTTTTCCATTTTGCTATTGTCTCTTGTGTCAGAAGAACTTTTGTTAAAATCTCTAAATAGATGTATACATGAACAAGACATCCAGGCCCTGAAGTACATTAAACAGTATGAACACTGCCATCCAAGTCATTCATCACTGAATTAACAAATGAAGTTCTATAAGAAAAGATAAATGCCATTAGATACTATGAAAAAGACAATTTATCTTCACTCAAAATATCTATAGGTGCAGTGTTACTTTTAATGGATAAGAGTAGTGCTCCAATTTTGCTCTACTTTAGTTAAGCTCAGCCTTGATTTCTCCAACTATCTGTTACTTTCCCCAGCATTCATTTGGGCAAGTAGTTTTCAACTACCACTGTAACCTGTTTTAATATCATGTTAAATGCAACTCATTTGCATAATATTTTATCTGTATTATCAGGATTTTTTTATAAGAAGTACAATTTTCMCTCTTGCTTAGCCTTTACTTTTTTGTTTTAAAATTATTGAGGGGGTTTTTTTTAATTGCACTGGTCAAATTCAATCCTTTTCTTCTATGGGAAATTTTAAACAATTGATATTATGAGTAGGATGAAGACTGGTATTTCATTCTATCTAAGTTAGTGAAAGGACAGTACTACTGATAACAATGCCTGCAATATATCTCTGAAATCTGAGCCTTTTCTTTTTCTGCATGAAAACTTTTCTTCTTTYACATTTCCCCCAGAAGTGAACTGTATAAACTCTTTTCGTCTCAAATTTAGCATAGTTATATCAAGTGGAGGCTTTTTGTGGGGACCTGGACTCATAAGAATACATGTCTGTACTGTGAACAAAAATATTTCTGCTTATTTTCTTGTTTCTTATTATTTCTTCTGTCATGTAGTCAGCTTCTAATTTACTTTTAAGAAGATGAGAACATAAACTTTAAAAATTTAGGAAAGATCTGTGAAAGGTCCCAGCACACGCCTCGGTCAGCATCTTGAATTAGATAAGGTCTCAAATTAGGTATGATCTCACATCGTGTTTGGAGCAGGGCATACAATTCGTCAACAAAGTAAGTCAGTAGGATAGCTGAGGATAATCTTATTCCCAACACCTCTTCAAAGTTCGAGCATGCCTATAGCAGACTATGACTCATGGCCCACATGCCCTCTAGCATAGTGGATGAATGTTTTGGGTGCAAATGACGGGTTGACAGTAGTGAAACTGTTGCCTACGCTTCAAATAATAGCTACATCTCGGTGTTCTTCACTAGAAAATAAGACAAAATAATTCAGTTTATACACTGCCTACAAATCATCCTCTTAAACCACTCCTCAATAGTTAAATTTATTTTCCATTTGCATTGGTAAAAATATTGTACCTGGTTACAGGTCTTTTTTTCACCATGAAGTCAATGGGAAAGAAATCCAGTTCTGTTTTTTATAGTTGCTGAAGACTTCAGAGATTACATTCAAACACCCTACAAGCCTCTGAACAAAAGGTCACCAGAATAGCTCAGACGCACAAAATAAACACTCCTGTATCATGTAACTATTCAGAAATCAGATTTGAAAATGGGAAAATCAAACATCCATATCAAAGTACCCTTGCTATAGGAAAGCAGAATAGGAAAATATCCTGCAGAAGCTCCTACCTTACATCACAGTATTTATTTTCCCTCTAGATGAAAGACAATAAAATAACATTCACATAACATATTCACATAAATATAACAAGTGTGAATTTCTGAAATTTAGTGTTTTCAATGGCTCTTCATAGTGATTTAAATTTATTTCCTTTTAAGAGTTTCTCATAAGAAATGACTTGTAATCAGAAAAACATCAGTTTTCACTCTCATTTTTATTCCAGTGAAGGTACTTTGCACTGCAATTTAGACTAAATGTAAGCATATTGCCCATTATTTTTCTTCTTTTAGGTCATTTGGAACACGGTTTTGGAGTGAAAAGTTCCAAGTCCTTGGATGAAGATGTTCACAATACAGGCGGTGTGGAATTTTTAATTTATGCTCTGAGCTCTGTCCAGGTAGAGACACAGATATGTGGTGAAGCGGTGGACTTGCACACTACAAGTTGGTCTTGGGCGACCAAAAGTCTGTTTTTAAACACAGCTATCTTGTTAAAATCCTAGATACCATAATTGCCAAATGTCTGCCACTGTGCAGAAATGTGGATGAGTCACGGGGTCACAAGAATTGCAAGACTGGCTGTTACTCCCTCATTGGAGAACACATTTGTAATGGGGGAGTTCTCACTACTATTTCCATTACTAATCGAATATATAGGTCTAAGTCAACATAATGAAGAAGAGAGGAGAGGAGAGGAGAGGAGAGGAGAGGAGAGGAGAGGAGAGGAGAGGAGAGGAGAGGAGAGGAGAGGAGAGGAGAGGAGAGGAGAGGAG